>JARHVA010005584.1:1087500-1158645 GCA_037957365.1 Torreya grandis
CTTGATTGATCACCTTGACTATTGTGTATATGTAGCCTTCTTATTGAATTATTTATGTGGAATAAACTATCCTTAACTAGTTTAATCAATCTATAATCTGTTATTCAAATAGTGTGAACATTAAAAAGTAGAGGAGATACATTTGGTGCATAACCTATAGTTTTCTTTCCCTATTTTTAGTCCTTTTTTACTCCCTTTCATTTGATAAGCAGTAGTTTAGTAGTGATTTTAAGGTGAAGCATCAAGGTATCTAGCCCTATCTAGAGATTGGCATCACTGATTAAATAACCCATTGCCTATAGGTGATTCCATGCTATCACCTAAATGGAGAGGCATCAAAAAATTTATCAAGGGTGAAATTTAGATTGATAACAATACCTTAAAGGGCCTTGTAACACCTTTCAGGTATCTCCCAGGAGATACCTTCAAGTTACCCATGAAGCTATTACAAGGCCTTTGAAGGTATATCCTAAGAGATACCTTGAAGGTAATTATCATACATAGAGGCCCTTAAAATTATGTTTGAAGGCACTATTGTGTGACACCTTAGAATGAATACCTTTAAGGGTACTCTTATGCATGGTTGAAAGGTGTATCCTTGAAGGAACTACAAGGTGATAACATAGATTTCCTTATAATACTTTAAAGGTTACCCTTATGCATGTATGAAAACTTTATAGTTGAAGGCACTACTAGGTGATACCTTGGAGGGCCTTATTATACCTTAAAAGGTACCTTTCAAACATGAACATGAGTGGATTTTTACTTCAAGGTAGATCCTAGGAGATACCTTCAAGTTACCCATGTAGGTATTACAAGGCCGTTGAAGGCATGTCTTAGATATACCTTGAAGGGAATTATCATACATTTAAGGGGACATTAAAGATATATTTTAAGAGATACCTTTCAAAAATGCATAAGTGTACCTTTGAAGGTATTACAAGGCATTTCAAAGTATGTTTGAAGTCACTACTAAGTAATACCTTGAAGGGCCTTTTAATATCTTAAAGGGTACCCTTATGCATGTTATAAAGGTATATCCTTAAAGTCACTATTAGGTGGTATCTTGAAGGGCCTTTTAATAAATTCAAAGGTACCTTCTAGGTATCTCTTAGGAGATACCATTTAAACATGAATAAGATTTGATTTTTCCTCCAAGGTAGCTCCTACAAGATACCTTCAAGTTACCCAAAAAGTTATTAAAAGGCCCTTGAAGGCATTTATTAAGAGATAAATTGAAGGGCATTGTCATACATTTAAGGGGATGTTTAAGGTATCTCATATGAGATATATTTCAAAAATGCATAAGGATAATCTTGAAGGTATTACAAGACCCTTTAAATTGTTTTTGAAGGAAATACTAAGTGATACCTTGAATGACCTTGTAATACATTCAAAGGTACCCTTATGCATGTTTGAAAGGTATATCCTAGGAGATACCTTTAAGGTACTACAATTCCCTTCAAAGTATCTTCTAGGAGATACCTTGAAGGCTCTTATAGTACCTTTAAGGTTTATCCTAGTATATACCTTGAACATGCACACAATTGAAATTTAATTTCAATGTATCTTATAGGAGATATGTTGAAAGACATTTTAGTCCTTGAAGGGTTCTTTTATTAGATACCTTGAACATGTAAACAATTGCAATTTTTTTTTAATGTATCTGCTAGGAAATACCTTGAAGGTCCTTCTAATACCTTCAAGGTTACCCTTATGCATGTTTTAAAGGTATCTCCTAGGAGATACCTTTAAGGTACCCTTAAAGTTACTATAATTAACTTCAATCTATCTGTTAGGAGATACTTTGATGGGCCGTTTAGTACACTCAATGGTTCTCCTAGTAGATACTTTGAACATGTAGATGATTAGAATTTTATTTCAAGTTATCTCCTATGGGATACCTTAAAGGGCCTTGTAATATATTCAATGTTGATTGAAATGGTTATTATAAGGGTTTTGATACAACCATGGTATGTAGGGGAAAATTATGTTATGTCTATATAGAGTGAATGCATAGAGATATTTAGAAAGAATAAACAAAACACTTTTAGTGGAGTAGAAGACTATTTGTAGGAAATGCAATTTTTATTCATTAATGGTGAATTGATTGTTTTAAGACTTGTTCAAACACTAATTATATATTTCATTTAGGCTTATAGATTATATATATATAGACTAATTTCACAGACTAATTCTATACAAGTCATGAGTGCAAAATTTAGTTACATTTGTCACATAAAGATCTCATTAGATTTCAAATTTGATGTGTACCAGATCATGGTTCTTGTGACATTTAAATGATTGTCCAATTTGAGACCATATGGAAAACACATGTCACACCACCATTTTTACCTTTTGTACACCATGACTCAGAAGTTCTATGCATATCTAATGGAAAAATACACCCGAGCATGCTTGAGGGTGCCCCAGGCCCACCCATATTGGGCATCACAACAAGGTTCACTGCTGCCTAGGCCAACCTTGGGCTGCCTCTTATTAATATAACTTAAAATGAAAATTTACATATTTATATGCATTAAGACCATAAACATAATTAATTGTGTCTTTCTCATGCTAAAAATAGGGGTTGTTATCTTTCCATGCCACATATTAAATTAAAAAACTAGAAATATTTATTACATCTCTTTTTAAAAAAATAATTTTAAGTTGTTTTAATACTAGTGGTAGTTTGAAGAGCCCATCAATCATGTGTGTGCTTCATTGGTGGAAGGCCAACTTATGTTAGAGGTAGGTGCACTCTATCAAGGGTTAACTTTGTGTATGTTCCAAAAGGGAGAGCAATAAAAACTAAGAAAATATATATATATATATAATATCTTAGTTTTTATTGACCTATTAAGCATACCAAAAGATCCATATTAGCATGTACCAAATAAATTGTGCCTATAACTATATTTAGCATAGGAGTCAACCCATCTACCTGTCTTTATTTTTCACCCTATCTACCCTTCACATCATTATTAACATACATATTCATGTGTCGATCGACATGGAAGCTATACTATATGAAACACTACTATGTTTTAAGCATACTTCTAGCCAATACTTTTTAAAATGTTGCATTGGTCATCATTTATAATTATATAACATACTTGAAAATATTATACATGTCTATGAAATAAATATGATTCAAACATAGGGATAAAAAAATAAAATTATAAACCAAGACATTTTAACCAATGTAAGTGTCGAGCAGATCTTTAATATTGTGTTATGTAATTCTTGTTACAAATTATATAAATTAGACATAACACTCATAATTTTTGTTTTTTAAACATTAAATTATTGGGATTATTTTCATTGATGCCAATTTTTATGTCATTTAATTTCAATTTTGATGTCATTGATGTTAATATGCATCTGGTGAAGATGTTTGGTGAGTGGTTTGTGATATATGTGTTTGTGTGCTTGATGTGACAAGGAAGCCATATGACAAGAAAGAATTTGAAAGTAACCTAATGTCTATATATTTAGAGAGAATTTGAATGAAAATTAATTATTATTATTATATTTATTAATGTCAAGGTTTAGGTCAAGTGATCATTAAATAATGTTTGAGTATTAGTCCTTGAGTACAAGGTGTCTTGAGAAGCTTAGTCATAACAAGCATTGTCATATCATGAACATGTGTATGGTGAACATGAATATTTATATACAAATACATAAAATTGTTTGAGTACCATGTAAGTCATGTGAATAATGTGTATAATAATTGAGGAGTGTTTCAAAGTCAGTTGTCATAGTTTCAAAGTGATTGAGAAGCCTAGTCATGATATGTAAAGACCTAGTGAGAAGGTTTAAGCAAGGTGGCTTAGTGAGATAGATGCATAGAGGCATAATAGGATGTATTACATTGTTTTAAAATTAATATGAGTCATTTTATATATAAATATAGTTTCAAGTTGATTCTTTATGGGTAATACCTTAAGTCCATATCTATAAGTAGACTAGTTATAGACCTTACCTGACCTAATGAGGCATCATGATCTATTTTCAAAGACTATGAAGGATGTAAATTAGTGTTTGAGAATTATATAGGTTTATTGGGTATGTGATAGATGTGGATATCATATGGAAAGAATCATGAAGGTCATTTTCAAGACCTAATGTGGTTTACAGGTCAAGGTCTAAGCAAGCACACACACACACACACACACACACACACACACAGAGAGAGAGAGAGAGAGAGAGAGAGAGAGAGAGAGAGAGAGAGAGAGAGAGAGAGAGAGAGAGAGAGAGAGAGAGAGAGAGAGAGAGAGAGAGAGAGAGAGAGAGAGAGAGAGAGAGAGAGAGAGAGAGATTATGGCCTAAATGGTGTATGAGGTTTAGTTTTCAAGGTAAGTGTGAGTATGTGAGAATGTGAGAATGTAAAGAGGTATTACATGATATTTTAAATATTTTCACAAATTTTTAAGTCATGGTTTCCAAGAAAAGGCATGAAAAGTGGTTTTAGGGTCTCTCATTTGCAAATAATGAAGGGTTCTCAACTTGAGAAGGAATTTCAAGTGTTAATGGCATGTTTAATCTCTACATGAGACCCTAATCTATTCATGGTATATGGGGAAGTGTCTTAGATCAAAATTCTAGGCAATAGTTTTATATTAAGGGGATATTCTTTATGAATGATTGTTAAGACTATAAGATGGTTTAAACCCTCAAAGAACCCTAATAGTGACCCAATATGAAATAATTTTTATAGATTTATCAAAATGGATTAGTATGGATAATTAATTTATTGGATTTTTAATTCAACTTTATCATGCACATCCATTTGTGATTGGTTTGTCAAGTGTGTGAGTAAACCTTATAAGAAAGTGCTAGTTTCTCAAAAATTTGTTGTAGAAATCAGAGTTGACCAAGTCAAAGCTGATAAATGGATGGAGAAAAAAGTTTGATACTTTTATTTTGTGTCCATGGTAGTTTCTAGATAGGTTATAAACTAATTATTCAAGTTGACCAGTCACTAATAGGCCTAATGGTAGAAATAGTGAGAAATCTAGGCAATGATGAGAAGGTGATTAGGGATGTGATATCATGGAATAGGGATGAAAACAAGTGAATAGAGATATTATTAAAGAATTTTAAGACATTTTAATTTTATATATAAGTTTTGGAGGTTAGTGAATATGAAGAAAATTTTGCTCATAAGTTGAGCTATCTGGTTTAGATGAGACAATGAGGTACAAGTTTATGAGATTGGTCTACAAGTCTCATATATATATGCATACATACATATATATATGGTTTATTAAACACATATTATCATTAAAATGAATCAATATTCTTTGAAAGTGGTCATATAGGTGTTAAAGGTCAAAATCACCATGACTAGTCTTTAAGTAAAATTGGCAGTTTTGAGTAAGTTGCAAGAGTATTCTTGAGTCCTTTTGCCCTATGTAATGAATTATAGTACACATGGTGAATTTTTTTAAACATTTAATATTCAAGTGTATATATTTTTTACTATCAAGGTTTTATGGCTAAATAGTGTTTTATCTTCCGTAGTTCAAGATAGACTTTCTAGATATGTACATGCCTAATTGTGAATAGTACTAATAGTGTGCTTCAACTGGTGGTTGGAGATAAAAAGTGTCATGTACCTTATATGAGATTAATATAGGTTTATTTTAGTTGAATATTAATTATTAATACCATTTATGAAGTTTTAAATTGCTCTAAGAATGTTAAAGGGTAACATATGCTATTGAAGGCCTAATTGAATTAGGTCTCCTTAAGGCCTAAAAGAGATTTTAGTCCTATATGTTATGAACAACCTATTTTAATGTTTTATTCATGTTTTTTTCATGAAATAAGTCCTATTTTATTTAAAATATAAGTTTTCAAGTGTGTATGTCTGACCAAGAGGTATATGAGCAAGAGCTTAGTATAAGAACAAGGCCTAATAGGCCTAATTGACTAATTAGAGAACAAGTGAGCTGAAGAAGATGATATAACACTTAAAAGAGATAAAGGAGGTATTATAGACCATAATAAGGTTATATATAAACTATCTTAAAGATATAATAGGGGTATTTTTATATGACTATCAAGGTCAAATGACCTAATCTATCTTGAATAGACTTAGTTGAGCGAAGGAGCCTAGAAGGCAGTTTAAGAGGGATAAGAGTTTGAATATATGAAGAGTTGGTAATAATTATTTGTTTGATAAATAAGGTATATTAAAGGTGATAAAATAAATTATGTGTCTAACTTGGTGCTGATTCATCTAGGGGGTTGGTACCTCCTTGCAAGTTGGTGCTTTCTAAAGCCTAGCCAAGTTGGTACTTAGCTAGTTGGGGTTGGTGCTCCATGTGAATTGGGTGATTCAATAAATTTTGTGTTTGTACTATAATACTATAGTATATTTGTATATATCATTATTTTTTATTACCCTTTGAGGGTTTCCCATATAGGTAATATGTTATTGCAATTCATGCTTATGTGGATAGGTGTTTATGCTTACTAGATCTATATGCTTGTGTGAATGGTTCATGATTGATTAAGTGAAATTGATAAGAAAGTTTTTTAATTCTGATTTACCCCCCTATTATTCATTTTTATTCCAACATAAATTTATAATTTGTGAAATCATTGAAAAATCACACAAAATTGGGGCCAAATTATGCTTAATGACTAGCTCAAAATTTTAATTATATTTTAGGGATACTATGAAATTAAAACCTAAATTTTGAAATAAAATTTGAATGTGTAGTAAGTGATTAAAAAAATTAGTTGAATTCAATAGAATGTGGAGCTAGGGTCACTTGATAGATCAAACTATATTATATTCAACATCAAAGGAGATACATACTTCCAATATAATATTTAAGTATATTACAAAACAATCTAGAACCAAAATTTAAACAATATCAAATTTTATTTAACACATCTTCTGGCCATATCATCTTGGACGAGCTTCAAATATCCCATGTTGGGCTTCAAATTTCCCATACCAGGTTTCAAACTTTGATTTTTATCATCAAAAGTTTTAGCATCTAATTTTACAATAACAAAATCTCCAGATCCACCCTAATATCATGACTATTATCACAATTTCCTAAAAATTTAGACTCTTTCATATGTGAAAAATAAAACTTCCTAAAATAATGATTATTGAATATAAAATACAATCATTTTGAAAAATAAACTCACCATTAATCCTATGGAGTGGAGAATCATTGTAGCCAAAATAACCCTACCAGTATGGTAGGGTCATCTACTCACGTAGTTTGATATTGATCCCCTAATACATCATATTGATCTCAAAGTTGATTTTAATTTTATTTTATGTTTTAGCCTTTACAATTGGATAAAAAAATTAATGTCAAAACATAAATAGCTTGCAGACTATTTATATGTAAAAAATAGATAACATTGTCACTCCTTAATGATGACATGTATAGTCATGAATGAACCCTTTATTAAATGCTAAAACATACTATCATTAACACCTTAGCACAAGGTTAATCTCTTGAATGTCACCATTTTAATCTCACATTAACTTAACATGATAATGATATTCAACATTGACAAATTAACACAAGATTAATTTCTTGAATATCACCATATTAATCTCACATTAATTTAACATAGTATAAATCAATCATTATGAATGTTGGAGAGTACTTAAAAAAATATTTATTTCTTATGATGTGATTACTAGGGATTTTATCCACCAATGAGGCTACTCAAATAGGATTTTGACATTTGATGGGAACATAAACTATATTAATTATTCTAAAGTATTAATTTATATGAACATGTAAATGATGTCAAATGAATCTCACCATATCCAATTTAATCTCATGCATTAAACATATATATGTAATTATGTAAAAAAATTATATAATTATTATATTTAAATTATCTAGTCCTTATTCTCACCATATTTTAATTGAATAGAGAATTTAGACATCAATGAGTCCTTGTGAGGTTATAAGTTGGTCCTTTTGGTTGGTCTAGGTGATTATCTATAATTTTTAAGATCTATATATATATATATATATATATATATATATATATATATATATATATAGGTTACTAATATTATTTGATTGCAATTGTTAAAAAATGTCAGCTTTACCTTAACATTCACCATTTGGGTCTCCATACACAAGGAAATAAATAATAATCAATATCATTAAGCGCTAAACAACCCTAATCTCTACCATATATAATAATAATAATAATAATAATAATAATAATAATAATAATAATAATAATAATAATAATAATAATAATAATAATAATAATAATAATAATAATAATAATAATAATAATAATAATCCAGGTAGATTATCTGAATCTTAGTGATTACATAACATAAAGCACTAAATAATGAATAAAAGGACCAAGTCAACATAAAAAAATCACACATCTTAGATAGAGTAAAAAAATATTAAATAATATTAAGATTAAATACCTAAAAATAAGGATAACAAATATGGTCAATGATTTAGCCACTCTATAGTTTATTCTATTCCAATCTATCAATGCTCTATAGTGTATGTTCATAAAAACTTAAATCATGTATTTGTTTATACATGTTTGGTAGTTTTTGTTCCTATTAAAAATGTGTTAAAATATGCATACCCCATTTTGCAAAGTAAATTTAAATTTGAAATTGTTGGGGACTCCCACCTATTTTAATTGAACACAAATTCACCTTAGGAGTAGTCAAGTTAAACTGAAGGTAAGTGATATATTTAACATTAAATGATATTTATATATATTATATTAAAATATATAATATTTATTTAAAATATATATTAAATAATGTAATATAATATTATAATATTTTATATTATATAATATAAATTTAAATATACTATATATAATATTGATTTATAAACTATATAATTTAACATATATATTATATAATTAGTGTTTAATATATAAAAATATTATGATATATATTATACAATATTTATATAATAACTAATATTATACACACACGTGTGTGTATGTATGTATGTATGTATGTATGTATGTATGTATGTATATATTGGTAGGAGGGGTTATGTAAAGAGAACATAAAGTGTAAATCAAAAGTTAAACCTAGTTACTCCAAACCCATGACAATGTCAAAATAAGTTCATCTAAATGAATTATGGATACAAACCTATTGGGATCTGAATCACCATGCAATGATTTAATCTATATGGATTACATTATTCATGTAAATAGATAACCTCATAAAAAAGTCTCTACATCAAAACTACAAATCTTTTGGTTTCAATTAGGGGGCATATGTATTTGTTATATAAGGAGCTCAACCGTGGCTAAGCAGGGTTTGTCTTAGTGATTATAATAGATAAATTGATTTTTTACAATGGCACTAAAAAAATAGAAGTGACCAAGAGGAATTCCAGGTTTAGAAATTGGATATAAATTTGAAGTGGACATATATGTTGCAAAGACACCATATATTCCATATATGTTCTTGACACCCTTTTGAAAACTCTAGCTCATAAATTGGGATCTTGATTAGAGCCATGGGAGGGAAAGACATATAATTCGTTGTGGAATATGTAGAATCACAATCTTTGTCATAAATCTATTCCATAAACCCTTAGAGAGAAATAAACCTTGATTTGATATCTTTAAATGTTGATGATGACACCAACCCAAATCTGTCTAAACCAAAAAATGCCAAATTATGAAAAGGACTAGAGTCTGCCATGTCGATATCCTCCAAAAAGTGTTGATGGTCTAAAATTATAAATAAATCAACCATTTTAGCTACCAATTACTCATTAGGTAAAATAACCAAAATGTTATTAGCAAAAATTGCTACCACCACTAAATTTACCCTACTAAACGGGCTCCTAAGTATATAATCTTACCCCAAAATACCCTAAATAGCCTATACTATCTCCTTCATTTGGGCACAAAAGATATTATTTAAATTTTCCCTATAAATATATTATTTGAAGTCCATATCCATAATTGGACTACCACCTATAACCATTGGGGCCGGTAGTGTTAGATAAATGTTACAATCCATTTTTATTAATCACTAGCCAAGACCTAGAAAACACTCATGCCAGACTAGCCAAGACTAGAACATGTGTTTGGATTCATGTCAAACTAACACCATGAACCACCTTATTAAATAAGTCCAATTTCCATCTACCAACTCAATACAAATGAGAAAGGCCATGATTTTAGAATGCCCCTTCTCATGAGCTAACAGGATAGATTTAAAACCAATTAATTCTATAAGCAATAATCATATGGGGAATGATGATGAAGATTAAAAACCAAATCTTATATATGATATCATATCAAAATATTCCCATAATGACCATTGATTATCCATTATAATTCCCTCCCTTTGATCTATACCATAATTCATTAAGAAGTCTGAAACTGAAATAGCTTCCCTAAGACAATATTTGCAATCCCAAAATAAAAGGCTATCTAGGACTTCTTAGGGTTTAACTAAAATGTTATCCAAATTCTAATAGGTTACTAAATTATTTTTTAGAGTATAAATTAGGATTTGATAATCTCCTTAAATTATAAGATTCTCAATTTTGTACTACATCACCAACCCAAGCCTTGTTACAAGAGTTTTTATTTTATCTTCATTATTCATGCCATCCAAGAGCATCCTAGAGATAGCTATGATGAGAGAGCCATTATACAACTTACTCTAGAAGCACCCATATTACCTATCAAGGATCCATCAAAATTCATATTAAACCACCCAAAATGAGGGGGACCAAGAAAGTTTATCCTTTTTGTACTTTTACCTAAATTTATTATTGGCCCATTAACAAGTGGTTGAATAATGATCCTCCATTTGGCACACATTCTCATATCCCACGTCTAAAGACAAAAATTTATACATTAAATTTGATAATAAATAACCTTTGAGATAACAACCTCCATTTATTTTAAATTTAAGAAAAATATCTCTCCTTACCTTCAAAAATACATTGATTTCTCTCCTTCCAAATTGTCCACACTAAAATAGTTGGACTGACTCTCTAAAGTCCAAAAAGTGAATTTTGATAATCCTCAATTGTCCAAGAGGAAAATGAATTAAATAATGAGGAAGGCCAAGCCCAATACCATTCAATATTATAACATTACCACACCTAGCACCAATAAGTAAAGGGGTAAGAATAAAGTAGGTGATTAGTAGTTTTATGGGAAGGGCCCATAAAACTAATTTTAGAAAATATATCTTGAGTGAGGATATGATTCTCAAATGCTAATCATATGAAAGCCTTTGTTTTTTGAAGACTTGTCTTATCCCAACACAATAATTTTTTCCAACTCAATGCATCATCTATTACCTCAATCATCTAATAACCAAGGCTTAGTTTAATAACTATAATTTATGAATTTATGTATCCATTTGATCTATGATTTCAATGAAATGATCTATTTCTAAATAGATTTTGTAGGTTAGTAAATTAGTATATATTAAACTAGAGATATAATATTTTTATATTTAATGTTTTTAATGTCATATTTTTCTAAAGTTATTATTTTATTTTTTGGCATATCCATAATCCAACTAACTACCTGATTTTAAGGCATGCTCACCATGTTTACCAAATTGTATAAACTGATAATCATATTGTGTTAATTGAATTAAAATTTACCTTCATATCTTAATGAGGTTGAGAACATAAATTCCCTTGATCTAACCTATTGATTAAAATAGTAATTGGATCATTTGATATGGCTCAACTAGTCATATTCATCAATTTCAAATAGGAAATGCCTTTTGAAGCTAGACCTTACATCTTATTGATACCATTCCCACTTTTATCAAATTATAATATATAAATAGATTTATCTTTTAAAAATATCCATTTTTACTTTCAGTTCAACTCTATCTCATTACTATTCCTTGTCATCAATAACTTAGTTTCAACATTAAAGGTACTTGTTGGCCAATTTTGGCCTACATGTACATGATCTAGAATAAGAAGTTGAGAAAGGTCCAAATTGAAGAGTGATCTAATGTCACAAGAAGTATATGGAATTAATGAGGAGACCAAATAACATTTATAACCTTTTTAAACACTTTAAACAACCTCAAATTATGAATTTGATGATCTTAAGGAGCTAGATGGTCATCAAGATGTCATGCATAAATGAACAGAGTGAGCTGGTTTCACATTTGATAGATGAAATTGAGAGACCTATCAAATCCAAATAATTGTATATACATGATGAATTTCATGCTAAGAATACCCTCTAAAAATTTCATGTCTCGATGAATTCTCTATCTTGAGATATAAGCCTTCAAAGTTGATCAAGCAGAGGAAGGCATGTACACAGGCTTAAAAATTAAGCCACAAAAAATAGATGTTAGGGTTCAAAATAGAGATAGGCCATGGGAATAAATAATAGGTGCATGAACATCAATTATGGTCATGTAGAAATTAAATGGTGGGTGTACACATGTCAAAATTAAGCCACAACAAATAGCCATTGGGGTTAAAAATCCTAATATGGGTGCATGGACGTCAATGATGGTCAGGGACACATCGGGCCTCATGAATTAGTTGTTTGAGTTTAGGTAGTGGGCCTAGGCATATTTATGGTACACATTCATTTATACATTTATATCTAATAGTATGAGTTAAAGTCAAAGATTCAAAATATCTAGATCAAAGACTCACTTTCATTCATACATCTAGATCTAATAGTGTGAGTTAAAGTCAAGGAGTTAGCGTATCCTAGGGACCAATAAGGAAAAGATATTTTATCACAAATTGATAGGTCTGAGTTGATAATCAATAACTAATAAATAAAGGGTTAATCCAAAAGCTTTTGATGGAGGTTGATGAACCAATTTTTGACCTAGGTGAATGAAGGTTTCAAATAGCCATGTTACCATTAGATCTTAGTCAAAATTAGTTTCAATCATATAGGAAAGATGGTCAAGGATAAATCTCTATCATCATTAAAGTTTATATAGGACCTTTGATTGATAATTTAGAACCTCTTGACCCTGTTTCAGAATTACTCCATTGATGTGTTCATTGCTCTTCCAGATTGAAGATCTTTGTGTGTAATATATTTTTAGCTCTCACATGATTTAGAGGAAAAATAGGTATTTTTAGGCCTAATAAAAAGACCAATCAATACTAAATGTTTGTCAAACTTTCATAGATATTGTGACTACATGATAATCAGTAGATTGGGTTGGTTTTCAATCTATAGTGGACCTATGTTCAAGTTGGAGAAAATACAAACATAAAATGTGATTATGGTGAAGTGTCTCATCTTTTGAAATGGTCACATTTTTGATAAATATATACCTATGGTAATTTAAAGTAGATGTGGCATGAAGCTATCAATTCCAAGATATGAGAATTTTGTCCTCATCAGTGGATCAAAAAAAGGTGGCATGGAGTTCTAAGGAGGAGACTTGGTAGATAGATAAGGACAATGGGAATTCAATTATATTACATAGATTTTAAAATATTGATTCCTTCTTGATAATACCATGACTCAGTAGACTCAAATTGGTGTTAATCCATCATAGCCTCCCCTCTCTTCTCCCCCTTTTCTATATATGTTCCATCTTATTCCACATTGTAGCTCTCTTTGGAAGTTTTTAGACAAGAAATCTCTAAGATTTTTTATATAAATAGAATATTATGCTTAATCTTGCTTAGGATATGCCAGAATTTTTACTATAACACATTTTGATGCAATAAAGACTAAATTCCATTATTTTTTACAACTAAATTGAAGTGTATTTTATGAATTCATGTACTATGGTTAAGTAAATATATGGTTTCCTTGCCTATGTCTAAGTCTCCTCACCTTAATTAAGTGATTTATAGTCCTCATAGGTCATTTTAAGTGTAAAATATAATTTATTGATTATCTTGGAAGTGGATATCTACCCTCTCATGCTAGTTTGATAGTTGGTCAATGCCTTATTGTGAAATAATTATGTGGGACTGATCTTTGGTTTTGAATGTGTCTTATAGTGTGTCTTGTGTAAAGTATAAGTGTTCAAATTATTAGTGCATCACCTCATTTTATATGTTTTAATTTATTGTTGTTACTCTCTCTCCCCTTTTCTAAGAAATTTTTATTTTAGGTGATAGATCCAAAAGGAAGTTGGCCTTCTCCAGATGTTTGACCCAATTTTAGGTGACCCATAGCCTAGGGTCATTCCCATATTGGACTACAATTGTGTAAGAGGACTTGAAAAATATCCTTACTCAACTAGGGTGCAATCTAGGACACCAAAATTTTGGAACAGCCAATGGGATGCATTAGAGCTGGTCTTGGTGAAATTATAGTTGTAGCAATGTTCTTCATGAAGAATTTGGTGATCCTAAGCTCAAGTAATTATTTTTGAAAGCCTAGGCAGTTTCCAAGTAATTATATTTTTATTTCACTATTCTAATGTTATTTTCATGGCTAAATATGAGGAAAATCCCTATGTTATACCTCCTTATCAGCCTTATCATGGATCATACTAGCCTTGTCATGATCCATATGAGACTTGTTATGAGCCTAATCAATCTTACCAAGAGTTTTATCAAAGCTATGATGAGACTTAACAAGTTTTCCATAATCCTTATTAACAAGAGCATGAATCTTACATTCCTTATGAACCATACCAATCTCATGACCAAACTTCACCTTTCCCATATGGATATGATGTTACACATGAGCAGTCTTATCTCCAAGAAAGGATAGAGGATATAGAGTTTAAAATTATAACATAATAAATAGAAGTATGTTTAGATTCCCAGTATGACTGTATGATGAAGTGAATGGTATATTTATAAATGGGTCTAATAATCTAGAGGAGAGGTATGAGTTTCATAACTTTTATTATAGAAGATGAAGGATCTAGATAGGCATAAAATTTAGCTGGATTAGTTATCCCATGAACTATCTTGTATTCCTTACCAGTCTTTTTGTGCTCCTTATTCTCATGAAGTTCTTAACCATGCCCAATGTGAGCCAATGGATATTCCTAGTTGGATTCAAGAGCCTATTCAAGAAGCTATTCATATTCCTATGTAGGAGACTAAAATTTCTTATATCCCCCCTTATTCACCACTCATCCCTCAAGTTCAAGTTATCCATGAGAACAAGGAGATTTCAAACTTTGATGAGGTGATGGCCAAGTGGAAGGAGTAAAATGTAGAGGTCCTTAAAATTTTCTCTTTCCCTCTTTTCAAAAGCTCCATAAATGATTCCATTGCCATAAATATCCAAAAATATTATAATGATAAACATTCCATGCTTAATATTCCCTCTCAAACCAAATAATTTCATCACCCTCCCACCATATCCCTTCTTCAGGAGGAGCCTATTCTATGGGAGATAAAGAAAGAGGTTGTAGTTGAAAGCCAAGTTCTTGAAGAATGTAAAGAATATTCTTCAAGTTTGTATGATGAAGATATCCTAATTGATACTTTACTTGAGTTACAAGTTGAAAAATGAGGTTATAGCTCATCTTGAAGAAGTTATCTCAAGTATACAGGAGAAAGCTAGTCTTAATGTGGAAGAACTCCATGAAGAATTGTTACTAGTTGAAGTCACAACTGAATTTGAGATGTCTCCACTTGAGAAATATGAATATAACTTTCAACCTAATCTTATCTAGGTTGATCAAAGTGAAGGACACAAAGATTATTGTTATCTATACTTTGAATCTCAACAAGATATTAAAGAGCTTCGTAAGGACATGTTGCCCATTAGAAAACATGTTATTAATATGTTTGATCAAGAGTCACCTATTTACAAACATGATGTAGATTGGGTTTAATATTCAAATATCCTTGAAGAGATTTATTAACTCATAACAAATGATAAAAAAGATGAGGTCACTTAAAGACAATACATAGATGAGATATCACTAGAGAAGGTTGTAGTTGACAAGCACTATGAAAAAGATCCTAAACTGTAAGATGAGTTCATTTTTGTTAGTGACTGGTTTGCTATTGATAACTCATTTGAGTATATGCTAAGAGAGTTGGTAGGAAATAACAGTCACTCATCAAAGGTTATGTTCAATAAACACCCTATTTTAGAATTTGTATCATCTCTTAGAATGAGTGAGTTTAAAAATTTCCCTCTTGATCTAGGTGGATCATGTTTTGTCTTGGTTAGTTAGACTAGTTTACTTTTGTTTTATCCTAAATAAGTGATTTGTTTTCACATCTACTTTGTTTAGTTAGCTTCCCTATTTTCTATGTTTCTTTCCCTATTTTGGTGTAATTTGTTATTTTTTTAGTCAAAGAGGTTTCTTGTAGTCATTTGTTATGATTTCAAAGGTCATGTAAATAGTATACTATTTGAATATAGTAGGCATACTCCCTAGCTGAGTTTGCAGAGATGTTGACCAAATTTGGCCCGCATAAGGATCTTTTGCCTAGAAATGGTTTGAGTAGATTAATAGATGTTCTAGATGGAATGAGTGGTCCAAGGGTGGAAAGAGAAGAACTTTAACAAAGATTAGAGTGTAACTTATTAATTTTGAGAAGTAGGTCTCAAGAAAATGAAGGATCCAAGTAGGTCTCATGGTGTTCATAGAATTAAGGATCATGGGTAAGTTTTCTAAGGCCTCATAAATTCATTCAAGCCTTGGAAATTCAAGCAATAATTTAGGAACAAATCTAGAGAGATCAGACCATCAAGAGGATGTCATGTATAATGGATGAGTCAGTAGAGTTTTGTATTTTACAATTTTACTTAGAAAACATCTCATGGTAAAAGGATCACATAAAATTAATATTCTAGATGTCACGAACATCTCTTGCAAATTTGGTGCCTTCATGATTTTTCTATCTCAAGATGTAAGCCTTTAAAGTTGAATAAGTAGTGTGGTGATCATGTGGAAATCAAAAGATAGGGGTGTAGATGTCAAAATAAAGCTCTTAAATTAATAATTTGGTGTTTAAATTGTGATAATTTCAAAATATTTCAATGATAGGTTTGCAGATATCAAAAAATAGGGGTGTGGATGTTAAAATAAAGCTCAGTAATTAAATCACAGGGATTTAAATTGTGACAAACTCATGGATGTCAATGAAAGGATCATGGACATCAATGATGGGATCATAGAAGTCTAATTTAAAAAATGGAAAATAACCATTAGGTTTCAAATTATGATGGTCATGTGGACATAAAAGATGGTCACGTGAATGTCAAAGATGGTCGTGTAAACATCAAATTTAGGCCTCATAAATTAGCCATTTGAGTTCAAATGGAGCCAGATCCAAGAGCATGTGTTTAGTCATAATTTATGGATATAGTGGTATGAAAAGGTTCAAAAATTCAATAGGATAAGTCAATATTGACAACCAATGAGAGAATTCAACTTAATAACTTTTCTCTTAGGAATTGAAGAAGCAATTTTTAATAGGGAAAAGTAAATACATGGGACTAAAGTTTGAGCATGACTTGGGATGAACTAGAATGGACATTGTAGGATTGGGTATCACCATTGAATATTTATAGAGGTAAAATATGTCCTTTAAAATCCTAGTGTAGACCAAAGGTTGGTGATTAAGTGTCAAAACAAAGATGAAGCATCGAGTAAGCTTTGCATCTATATATTGAAACTATGGGAAAGCCAATAAATAGGATTAGTTTTCAATATATAGTTAGAACCAGGTTTAGGTTCTAAATTAAAGGTATAATAGGTACTTACATCCACCTAATGTAGATTAATCATGGCTCTATCAATTTTAAGAAATGAGGATTTTGTCATCATAAGTAGATCAAGTAGAACATGGCATAGAGTCCCAAGAAGGAGACCTCGTGGTTAGATAAAGATCATGGATCATTCAATTATTTTATATTGCTTTTAAAGTTTGTTTTTTTTTGATAATATCATGGCTTATTATCCTAAAATTAACACTAATCAAAATACATTCAATGTTTTATACTTGCACAGCTCCCTCTCTCTCCTTCCTTTATATATATATATATATATATATATATATATATATATATATATATATATATATAGGATCCTAAGCCTTGAATGAACTGAATCCCTCTCTTGGGCATGAATAGACTCTACCAAGATTGATATTTTTAACCTCTTGAAATGAATAAAAGATTATTTTCAAATTTCATCATATTAGTCTAGTGTGTTTATGTTAGATTGATCTGCATATGTGGTAGAAGCTTCTCCCTTATCAAGTCCTAATCTCACCTAGTTAGTAGTTTATCTTGTTGTACAAGTCATTTTTAGTGTTTAATGTCAGTTAATTAAAGTTAGTAATTAGATACATTTACTATTTAAGTGCCTTTAATTAGGCCTTTCCATCACTTCTTTTAGGTTTTGATCACTTGGTGAACCTCTACATGAAATAATGATGCATAATATTGATTTGGAGTTGTAGATCTAGTATTTTGATTGTCTTATTAGTGTTTTTATAAGTTTAAAAAGACTAGATGAATGATAAAATTACTAGTATATCACCTCCTTTACATGTTTTCATGAATTGTTACCCATTTTTCTCTCCCCTTTCCTAGTTAGAGTTTAGTTTAGGTGATAGATCTAAAAGGAAGCTAACCTTCTCTAGAGGTCTTACCTAAGATTAAGCGATCCACAACCTAGGGTCATTCCCATGTTTGACTAGATTTGAGTAGGGAGATTTGAAAAATCCCTTTGCTCAATTAGGTTGCAATTTAGGACACCAACAATACCCTTGAAGCTATTACAAAGAATTTCAATGTATCACCCAGTAGTGCATTCAAGGTGAAAGAGAATTCCATCCATGTGCATGCTGAAGGTATCTCCTAGGAGAT
The DNA here is from genome assembly GCA_037957365.1 of Torreya grandis. Classification (NCBI taxonomy): domain Eukaryota; kingdom Viridiplantae; phylum Streptophyta; class Pinopsida; order Cupressales; family Taxaceae; genus Torreya; species Torreya grandis. The sequence goes on from JARHVA010005584.1 coordinate 1,106,293, forward strand.
ACCTTCAACATCCTCTTAAATGTATGATAATTTCCTTTGAGGAATTTATTATGATATGCCTTCATGGGCCTTGTAATACCTTTATCGGTAACTTAAAGGTATCTCTTAGGAAATACCTTAAAGGATAAATCCATTCTAGTGAATGTTTAAAAGGTATCTCCTAAGAGATACCTTGAAGGTATTAAAAGGAATTTCAAGTTATTACCCAACAATGCTTTCAAGTTGAAGTAAAATTCCACTCATTTTCATGTTAGGAGATACCTTCAATGTACCCTTGAATGTACAACAATACCCTTTGAGGTATCTCCTAGGAGATGCATTCAAGGACCTTGTAATACTTTCATGGGTAACTTAAGGGTATCTCTTAAGAGATGTCTTGAAGGAGAAATCAACTCTTATGCATGTTTTAAAGATATCTCCTAAGAAATACCTTGAAGATAGTATAATACCCTTCAAGTTATCACCTATTAATACCTTCAAGGTGAAGGAAAAATTCACTCATGTGCATGTTAAAGGTATCTCCTAGGAGATAATTTAAATGTCCTCTTTAATGTATAATAATTCCATTCAAGGTATCTCCTATGAGATAATATTTTCTCTCAAATCGTACACCTGCAACAATAAAGTTGATTTTTAGACATAGTGGGATTAGCTCTGAAGTGTGGAACATAATGCCCTTTGAGTTAAACCTCTAGATAAGGATCAACTTCCCTTATAAACTCAGTGCATCAAGTTTAAGAATTCTATATAGACCTAAATTACATGGAATGAAACTACCTAAAACTAAACTATGCTCTTCATCTGTGAAAAAGGAGAGAAAATAAACTAAAAATAATAGGAGGTGATGCACCAAAAGTTCATATATCTTTCCTACGTGTTCTTAAATAACACACTAAAGGTTATAAAGATGGATTTTGTGGATGTGTGTTTTACACACATCCACATAGAATTTTATGAGGTAGTCTCTAACATTTTAGGATCATTGAAGTAAATCAATCAAATACATAAGTTACAGGGTATTCAATTTAATAACAACCTATTGGTGGAATATTGGTGAGAAATATAAATTGCTTATTGTGAATGGATTAGTTACGAATGAAATAGATCTACGTAGATTGGGTGGAAAGATGATGATTATAACTAAGGTGGGTAGGATCTTGAAAAAAAACTTAGAAAAAGAGGGAAAAGTAGGGTAGAAAAGAAGGCCTATGGATAGCCTAGGATAAAACCCTTCAAAACCAACACTTGAACTTACATAGGATTGTGAGACTTGAACTAATATTAATTTGAAAAATGAAAAAAGCCAAATACCATTTATTGATACACAAATACCAAAGAACAAAAGTTATTGATGCATAAATGGTGAATTCCCAATTCTAATTATGGAAGCACAAAATGCGAATACAAAAAAGATGAAGTGTCAAAGTTGTTGTAGCACACCAAAAATCAAATACAATATACTTAGACATGAAAATTCAAAGCTTACCTAATTATTAGACTATTATTACACATCTTCAAGAAGGATTATGATTAGCAAAGGCACATGTCTCATGCAAGAGATTTGATATAAAATAGTAATCCATAGCACCTAGGTGCAAAATTAACATTTTGACTCAAAATGATTTGACTAAAGTTAGCTAGCCCACAAATTGCATTACCCCATTTAATGATACCCTGGCCAAAATTGGAACTTGATTATGTTATTTTCACATCATTTAGCATGTTTTAGTGTTTTAAGGCCAAATTATGCATTTTAGGTGGAATTTGATCAAAATATTAGTTGGAGGTCATTGGTGGCTAGGTTTAGGTGTCTACAGTTTTCCCCTATTTGGAAAGATGTTGTAAACCATAGGCAAAGAAATGTCTTCTCAAATAATGAGAGATGACCTATATGCCAAAAAGAAGATTATGGTTGAAGAACAAATCTCCAAATGGTTTTAGGAAGCCTATAATGATGCCCCCTCAAGGGAGTGGTCATCACATTTGTTGATGGATGGTCCCTCAAAAATAAAAAAGAACAAAGGTAGAATTGACCCATGGTTGAGATTTGTCCAAATGAGAAAATACTTGCATGCATTTTTTAAAAATATTATTGATTTGCCCAAAGGTGGTTATAATCAGGAATAAAATTCAAAATAATTATTTGCCCATAGGTGATTATAATCATTAAGAGGACCTAGATTAGCTAAAGATGATTGTGCCTTAGTTAGGGTTTATTAACAAGGATAACTCAAAGATATAACCCATAATACAGATTAAAAGATGAGTGGAAACAAAGTGATGAAAGAGATGAATAGAAGAATATGATTGATCAATATAATGATTTAGTTGTACTTATCAATGAGGAGATGTTCATCTTGATTAACAATGATACAACTAGATTGGTCAAATTAGTTATATTGATTAAGGGTGGGATGGAAGGATTTTCCAAAGTGACAAGGAGAATTTTCTATGGATACATTTATTATAGACCTTCTTGAAGCTAATTTTTGTTGTATCATGTGATGGTAGTCTTCATGTTAGAACACCATGAAGAATATCCCAAAATATACATAAGGACTGACTCTTGATCCAATAAACACTCAAAAATAGTGCATGATAAAAACCATGATGACAATATTGATGTATGAATATGGATGGACTCAAGAATATGTGTGAAAGGAATCACCCAATGCATACATATAGACCAAGTTGAGGCAACAATGCTGAAAGCAAACAATAAGAAAGTGAATAAACAAATATAAAAACAAACAAACAAACAAGCTGAAATAAACAAACAAATAAAAAGCCTAAAAATAGAAGTAAAAGAAAGGATCCTAACAATGACCATGCCTCAGTAAGGTGGATCAAGGATAACTGACTAGGATTAGATAGGATAAATATTTTTGGATTTTGAAATATTATGAATGTTCTTGGCATTTTGAGGTATCTTAACTCATTAGAGAATGACAAGATACCTACTCATAAAATGGTGAGAGTGTTTGGCTTAGGTTGCTCACAAAATGATGAGAGTGTATGGAAATTAGGACTGAGGTGACCTCAACATGAATTAATCATGACCCACATAGCCTAAAATGACCTCAAGTCAGTAATTCTATACACATAAAAAGTGAATAAAAACCAACTAGGTCCTAACAATTTCTCAAATCTGGTAAATGGCCAGTCAAATGAAAAAAGTAATGGCAAAGTGATGCAATAATGCATGATAAATAAGTGTTGCCCCTAGTTTTCCCATAGTTGGTTATAAATAAGATACAATGGCATATGTGAATGATACTAATTTGACCATAGGTGATTATAATTAGTAGCAAGACTGGTGAAACACTGATTTACCCATAGGTGGTTATAATCAAGCTCACATAAACAAACATGTTAGATGAAAGATATATTGCTAGATCAACAATCACACTAATTTCATAGAATATCAATTAAACATGGAATTGATTGATTGTTGAAAATTGATTGGAATCCTCTCATAAAAAGTGTGAGAAGAACCAAAAGAATGAAGATCAAAAATAGGATTAGGTAAGATGACTAAAAATAGGCTTTAGTCTAGATAAGAATGGAATGATAGGATGTATAAAATGGTAAGAGGATTTTCACCCAAGTGATAGGGTGAATATAAGGAGTATTCAACAATGGAAAATGGATATTTAACAATAATAATGGCATGGCAATGTGAAATGATATGGTACATCTTTTTGGCCTGGGTGTGGTAAATGGCATATAATTCTATTTTTCCTTATTGAGATGGAGATACACATCCTAATCAACAAATGATACAAATAGAATACTCGATCATGTTAATTGATATCCCACACCTCATCTAAATAGTTAATCTATCAAGAACTACCTATAGATTAGGTTGTCGAGAATGTTCTTGTGATCTTTGTTGGTTATTGATTTTGATTCCTTCAAATGTCAAGACAAGGTATCTTTGTAGCCTCTACAAAGGAAAGTGTGACCATGGATGGAAAACAAGGACAAATAATAGATGGTAGGTTTGTTTTTGAAATGGAATTGTAGATGATAATGTAATGTTTAATGGTGAGGAGACAAATGAAGATCAATACTTTTAGTCACACGTAATGTTACTGATGTCAGATTCAACATAACTTTGGTTATGGCAGTGTTGAAGATTTTTGCTCTCAATAAGACCACCAAATTTTTTTGTTGTTTGATCTTGAGAGTAGCTACCATCTGATTAGGCTATAGATAGGAAGCTATTTTGATTTGATCTTTAATTATGTCTTCATCAAGTACTAAAAAACTATTGTGCTTAGCTATTGGTTCCTTAAAAAGGTTTTCACCAATGAAGTTATCTTGATTGTCTTATAACACCTCCAAGAAGGTTTCACTAAGGAATTTTAAGTTTTGACTTTGATTATCTTCTAACGCTTCCAATAAAGTTTCACTAGAAGATGCCGAGTTCTGATGTTGATTATCCCCTAACACCTCTAAAAAGGTTTCACTAGGAGAGTGTTATTTTTTCTATATGAATGTGACCTTGGCCTTATTGCTCTTATCTAAATGCTATGTCACCATGGATGTAGTTTAATAAAGTGTGATTCTATTATTTCCAATTGACACTTGTGAGAGATGGAATGTCAATGATACAGCTATTTTGGTTGATGGTAATGGCTTATGGAATGGTAATGGAATGGGTGTTGGCATCATAATCCTTGTAGAATATACTAGGAGAACTTGTGTTGAAGCTAAATTACTCATCCTAAAAAACTATAGAAGGATCATAAATGTATTCAAATTGATATGTGAGGCATGCATAACCAATATTATAACAACAACAAACATATTCTTCTTTTGACTTTGATTTTTACTCAATAAACTCTGAATCTAATGTTGAGATTGATGTTGATTTTGATTCTAATTCTAAATTTGATGTCAATTCAAGAATAGAACCTAAATTTTACTCTTCATCTGATTGGTACTCTGTTATAATGGTTTCTTATTGAATATTTGGTATTAAACAAGTAATAGCCTATGATGGCATAATGGGCTCCACAAAAACTAGTTTGTCAAAGTGAGACTCCTCTAGAATGGGACATAGGTCAAGAGACAACTCCTCAGAGACTAACTTTCCAATAGGAGGCTCTTGAAAAATAGGGACATGGTTAAGGTAATGATTTTCCCAGAGGTAGTTATAATCATTAAGAAGTGACTCAGTAAAGACTAGCTCATCAGTGTGAGACTCATTAAAAAATGGTATAGGATCAATAAGGGATTCATCATAGATTGACTTATCATAAATGGTTGGTTCAAAAAAAACATCTCAAATTAGTTGGTTCTCTTGGCCTTGGTTTCTAATGAGTTAGAAAATACTAGTTTTAAACATAGCTTGGTCTTTGAATGATTAGATGGGTTGAGGTTTAGATGGGATGATTTATGGTTGGATAATATTAGAGCCTTGGGGAGCATGATTTCTTGCATGAGATAAAGGACAAATTCTTGAGATGGTAATGATAGGGTGGTGTGGAGCATGATTTATCACACAAGCCAAAGGACTAGGTATTGGAATGATGAAGGGGCATTATGGAGCTTAATTTATTGCAAAAACCAAAGGACGAGGTTTTGATATATAAATGGTTGGGCATTATGGTCCTATAATATAAATGGTACAATGTGGTGTAGGCTAATTACTCACATAAGCCAAAACATCCAAGTCTTCCTCATAAACTATATCATTCTAGTTGTGAGTTGGCTCATAGTCTAGTTCTTGACTATGTTCCATGTACTAATTATTGCAAAGAGGGTATGGATCCGTATCCCAAACAACATTATCTATATGTGGGTCTTCAAAGTCCTCCTCACAAGCCTCTTAATAAAAATCAAGGTCTTGAGTTGGATCATAAGTTATTTTGTGACTTTTTCCCCATGAATGATTAATATGAGGTGGATAGAAATATGTCTCACAAACCATATTAGCATCATTGGGGTCTTGACTAAATCGATAAAAGTTATTTTTTGTGGCCATTCTATTATAATTTAGATTGTAAGTGACTCCACCATAAGTTTAATGAGACATATCTGTGTAAATAATGAAAGCTTTAAAATAAAAAGGCTTAGAGTTCTACAAACTTTTAAAAACTATGTCTAAAGGACAAATGGTTCAATCTTGGTCTAACTTGGTTAAAAGGTGGAGATGTATCTCCAATGTTGTTTGAAAGTGGATTTGTATCTCCAAAATAATTTGTGTTAAGACTTGGCATAAAATAGTCTAACATCAAATGTCTAATGTTAAATGTCATACGCATAAAAGGTTAAACATCTGAGTAAAAATTGGCATGTCAAAGCTCTAGGTCAAAGTGTTTCAAACAAGATATAAATTAGGAAAGGGAAAAGTTGTGTTAATAGGTATTTTGTCTAAACACAGAGTCAAAATATAGGCTCAAACAAATAGGCATACATTAGGATTTTTGTCCAAACAATGTCAAAATCTAGACTTGAAATAAAGGTTGTTGTGATTTGATTTAATCTAACAAGTTTGGAAACAATTTTGACATAGACCTAGCACATAGAATCAAACATAAACATGATAAATTGGCATAAGGCATAAAACAAAATGATCTTTGGAGAAAGGTTGTGTTTCTCTCAAATAAAGACACAAAAAATAATGAGGATATGCATTAAAAAAACAAACCATCAATAGTTTTCAATTTTGGGTAATCAATTAACTGAAGTTATGCAACTTGAAAGAGAAAGATCTATATATCAACCCCACTAATCAAGGCCTAAACATAAATAAATCAATGTTTAGATCCAAAATTAACAAGTCTAATTGAAAACTCAACATTAAAAACTAGGATTTGACTAAACAAAAAAAAATTGGATAGAATGATGGCACAAAACAATGGTCCAAATGGTATTCATGACATGGTTTGAAATAAATGGTTTTTGATACAATGGTAAACTAGTCTTGAAATAAATTTAGCAGACTAATGGTGTAAGAATACTCAAATAATGTGGTCAATGTTATGTTTCAAGGACTCAAAAAGGATCAAAATGTTTTGACATGATTTGGGCAACATAACACTTCCCTCCTCAAATCAAATGACACACACACACAAACAAGTTTAACAAAAATTTCAAGGCAAAAGTGTGGTGTAAAATGCCTAGCATAATGCCTCTTTGGAAAAAAGAGTGGCATATAGTCAAATTAGTTTTGACATGGCTTATGAATAAATAAACAAGTTTTATTCTCAAAACATACCAAGAAAAAATGACCAAAATACACTAAGTATAATCATTCAGATACTAGCAAGGGTATATCAATGTAGGGTTAACTTAACTATCAAGTTTAAAATTTTTTTAGGGGAATCAATTACACAATAACTTTCACATCAAATGATGAAAAATATAAGCATGGAAATTGGGTGATCATGGTATTGGCTAATTGTAAAAAGGTCTGGTCCTTTTTACAACCACTACATCCTATTGTTCACTCAGTATAGTGTGATGTCCAAATGCATATACATACCATGTGAAACTTCAAAGGATTAAGTGAAGTCAATGTCAAGAGATGAAACCTTGGGTCAAATATTCCCTAAAGAACTCATGGGAGGTAATGACATCCCCCTTGTAATCTAATTTTGCATAAAATTAAAATACTAAGAGAAAGACTTTAGGGTCATTTTCAAGGTCACCCAAAATTTTATGAGTTTTTAGGGAGTGCGTTAGATGAAATTCTTTCTAAGCCTTAGACTAGGCTAATTTCAATAGGAATGACACTTTTGATTCCAAGGGTTCCCTAAAGGGGACAAATGGAAGAGCATACATGCAACACCCCTCTTTTTTCCAAAAAAAAAATAATTTAATTAAGTAAATACAAAAAACTTGGAAAGATGAGTTCATTTTTAAGGCCAAATAGAAAATGAGGTGGTGTTCAATTGACCCCTTGGTCTTAGTTGTAACTTTGAAAACATTCACCATAAACATCTAAATTTTTTGTTAAACACCAAAACAAGGTTTCGAATTTATTTTTAAGTATGATAAAGGTGACCTAAAACATGTTTTTAGCAAAGTCAAGGTTGGTTCTACAAAAAAAATGTTAGCATGTCATTTAGCCTTGAATCTCTTTTTATTTTGAAATAATTAACTTTAGGAAAAGAGCTCTCAAGTCTATGTTTTAAGAAAAACATAGTGACCGACGTCAATTTATATAATTGATGATGGTTACATTTTCTAATCGATGATAGTTATCTAATTGACATCGGTTATACCAATGTGAGTAATGACAAGTATACAACCGATGTTGGTTTTGCTAACTAACTTTGGTTAAGCTATCTAACCAATGTTGGTCTTACTAGTTGACGTCAGTTACTATGTAAACTTGTGGCAAAAAAATGGCAAAATAAAGTTAGAAAATCAATTTGAAAGATTATTAGTGGTCCAAATAAATATTTTAAATCTAAAAAATGATCTTCATGTGTGAGATGTGTCTAGTACCACTGGGCATGCCATTATGTGATGTAGGAATTTGACTCCAGAGAGGATGGTTAGTATGGTGTTAGTTTCAAAATAAAAACAAAATGAAAGAAACACACTAGCTAGCATAACATCTCTAGGCCTAGACACTAGGGAGAGATTATTTAAAAAACATGAATAAAACACACAACTAAAATGTAAAATAAACCTTCTTTTACCTCCCTTGGATGCTCCAAAATTCTTGTTGTAGTGGCTTGCTCAGCTTGTGCTCATAAAGTCCTTGGCAATGGAAGTTTGGCTACCTCCATCTCTCCTTGGAACCTTTGGATTGTGGATTGGATTTGTTTGGAATAAATTTGGCATGGTAACACTAATTTATTGAAGCTTTGTAATCAATTATGTATTATAACTTTACATTCTCAAGTCTTAGAAATGATGTTCATAGCCTCTCTATTTATAAATTTTTTAGAATGTCTAGAATCAACCTGAACCATCCATCTTGAGATTGAGATGTGTGGTTGAGGATTAATTCAATTTTTGGAATTAATTTTTTAATTATCCTCATCATGACATTTGAAAAGTGGGAAATTAAGAGGCATGGAGGGCATGAATCCTGATATTTGTGGCATTTATGGCTTAGGGATGTCTTCCCAAGAAATGAGGTCGCCTGATGATGTAGATATTCCATATTCATTTTCAAAAATAATTATTCAAAAATTTTCTATGGAATTCTTGATTAGATATTTATTTGGGTTAATTATCTCTTAAGCATGTTTAAGCACTTTGTGCACAAAGTACTCAAATTGATCAGAATGTCTTGTTATTGGTCCAAAATTTGACTAGATTAGAATTGGAAGGTGATGTCAGATGCATTAGAACCATATTCCCATTTAGAATGTTACCAATAGAAAATAACAAAGACACATGTTTTGTGAAATATATTTGATAGAAAAATAACAATCCAGAGCACCTAGGTGCAAAATTGGCATTTTAACTCGAAATGATCTAAGCAAAGTTAGCTGGCCCACAAATTGCATTACCCCATTTAATGATACCCTAACCAAAATTGGCACTTGAATATGTTAGTTTCACATCATTTATCATGTTTGATTATTTTTAGGCCAAATTATGCATTTTAGGTGGAAATTGGTCGAAAGCCTAGTTGGAGGTCATTGGTGGCTAGATTTAGGTGTCTACAATTACACATCTTCAAGAAGGATTATGATTAGCATGCAAAAGATATTCAAATCATCTACAACTTAAAATGAATGATTGTATTTAAAATGAATAACTAATACACAAATCTAAGCAATATGTTACCAAAATAATGGAATGTCTCAACTGATCCACATAATAGGATACGAATCAAGATTTTCACATAAAGACAAAGATAAGCATAACTCTTTTGAATTTCCTATTAGTCTAAAAAACCAAAATTATCCTCTATTTGGGACCAAGAGATTACATGTATTTATAATCTTTGGATGGGAATTCCTCATTTCTTCAAGCTTCACCTAAAATTATAAGTCCATAAATAGAGCCACATTATCAAGATCATGCAAAATATGCATACACAATGGAAGTGTCTAAACTTAGACTCTCTAGAAAAAATACAATATGTATGTACAATAAATAAATTAGGAGTTATAGTTACACCATAAATATGAATATACATATACAATTATTTCAAATGATGGTGTTGATGTGGCATCTCTAACTAGAGGAGTTGAGGAAGAAAATAAAGTTGTCATAAAATCAACTGCAGGAAAAATGAACACCAACCCTGTCAGAGTTTGCATTATTGTAAATATAGAATATTGATAACCTTGAGCTATTTTAACAACACTTCTAATTGGTTGAGTAACCAAAATTGAAAATAAAACTTCTCTTTTTCTTTAAGTTTCTCCAATAATGTGCCCTTACCTCAAATTATTTGTTTACAATATCAAAACTAAGCAAGGAAGGCTTAAGAATTATATGTGTTTCATCCATTAACCTACGTTTTTCTTCTTCTATGATCTTAAATCCATCCACTAAGGATTCAACCTAAGTTAATCTATTATTATAAAAAATGACCAACTATAGAAACTCCTCATTATTTATGTAGATGGTTTAATCCACCTCCTTAAAATTGTGATGTATGAAGGAGGTTCCCAAAATTAAGCTTGTTGACCAACTTGATAGTAAGAGTAATCACTTGAGACCCTCATATTTGGTAAAATTTATAAGGCCTTGTTCTCATATCTAGTAAAGAGTCCCAATAATGCCTTTATCTGATTATTCTAACCAAGAGATGCATCTCTTTTAGCAATGACATAATTCAAGCATTAGGCCACATCCATACTAGACATTAAATTCCAATGGTTGAAATAATTTTTCATTAAACACAAAATAAATAAATTCAACCTATTTTCTAATTCTTTCATTTGGTGCCATAGATTGGTAATGTTTACCCAGTTAGACTAGGTAATTTCTCTATAGTCCCACATACTATACAAAATATTGTACAACTTATTGGATGCACTATGCACATTAGAGATAATTTTCTAAGGGGCATGGATGATTTGCATTTGTTTCCACCTTAACAATGCCTCCTCCATACTTTGATGTATTTACTTCAAGGCTATTGTTGATGCATCTAAATGTATCAATGGGTTCATAAATTGTTTAAGAAACACTTCTCATTTTTGAATTCAAATAATCCATTACATGATTTTTTGGTTTTGATAATCCTATTATGCTTAGTAGAATAGAGACAAAATATGTTGACTATCTCACAAATTTATATTAGTTGGTGGTTCAGAGCCACCATGACTAGATAGTTAATCTTTGATTTTAAAGATGATCTATGATATTTAAAGTGAATTATGTTCAAACTAAGTCTAAAGCTAAACTAATATGAGTATTCACAATGAATTTAATCTAAGGTGAATTGATAAGAAAAGGAGAAAAAGGAAGGGTAGGGAAGAAAAAAAAAGTGTTGTTGATATTTTCTTCAAACATTATGATAAAGTACCAATTTCATTTGAACATGAATTCAACCAATGTGCAACATGAAGTATCATAAGCTAAAATCCTACCACATATCAGGAAAACATCTAAGGAATGTATGAAGAGATGCAAATAATAACTCAATTCACTTTAATAATTTTACCCCTACAAACAAATATCATTATCTTAGATGCAAGAGGAGAAAAGAAAGTGAAATAAACCATAGAACTTTCAACTAATCTAGCATTATCCCAAATTATCAACTTTGTATTTAAATATTCACATCCAAAATTCATAAGAACCATTCAAATATGAATATAAGATTAAAAAAATGAGAGAGAACCATGAAAGCAATTCACACAAGCAAATGTGGACAAAATGTATAGAATTCCTTGCTTATATTAATTTTCTCAAAAGTTGAAAATAGTTTTTGGCTCTAAAAACTCTCTCTTTTTACAATTGGAAATACCTCTTTATATAGACCATTTATGAGGTATGCTGGTCAATAATGTTCAATTACATTTGTACATATGTCTAAGACAACTATCATTTATGTTACATTCTAGAAAAAATGACCTTTTCTAATATATTGACCTATAGGCAATGTATTTTACTATTTGTACATGACTTACAAAGAGAATATTCCATTTCAAAAATATACAATGCTAGTTGCAAAATAATATCCCCAATCTAACTAACTTTGGGACCCTAATGATTCTACATCCTTCTACCTTCCTTGTAAGATATTCATTCTATAATGTTGCTAATTGATAAGGTGGAGGTCAAGAATGGGTCTCATGAATAGCTCTTTTTCTTGATCCCCTAGGTTACTAAGATCTTTCTCATCTCTCTCCAAAGCTTATTTGATGCTCCCAACATCTCCAATATTTTCCTCAGATGTCAATAGTATGTTCATGATCTTCTTATTATCATCCCTTGTCTTCCCTTGACCTTGTTTCCTCACCTCCTACATGAATTTATAATTTATATGATTGAAATCCTCATTAGTGATAAGGCAAAAAGGACTAAGTGAGGTGGGCTCTTTGACTAGGTTGCCCATCATGTGTAATATTTTATCTTCCTATTGTTTGAGGTCCTTAGAAATGTCTTCCATCTACCTAGACTAACTACTCAAGTTTTTGATTTTGTTCATCAATATAACTATAGCCATATTTAAATGGGCTAGGGTAACTATTATAAATTCAAGTACTTGATTCTAGGTCAAGGCTTTAATCAAGACTTTCACTTGATAGCTTAAAGCTTTCCATTGGCCAACATGGCATGTAGCCATGGAAGTTTGTATACTTATTGCCTCTCATTTGGCTCTGACTGACTTTAAGGAAGTAAACAAATCAATCATGGTGTGGATTGAATCTATCCTCTTGGATTGACAAGATGGCAATATCTTCTAGATTTTGTTCTATTGAAATATTACCTTGATCATTATAGTAGAGCCTCCTTACAAACATGTTCTCCTCATATGATGGACTACTAGTTCTCAATGGTCTAAAATGAGATCAAACAATTGTTGTCCCCTATATTTAGATCTGTGGCATCAAATTGTGTGTCTTTAAAAACCCTCTCTTTTATATCTAGAGCCAAATAGAGCTCCACATCTTCCCTTGAAACACTTTTTCAAGGTTACATGGCTATGGGATTATTGCTTGCTAGTGGTGTGTAGTTCAATTTTGGATTGAATTATCCTTGCATAAGTGATAATTCAAATTCCTTGGTTTGATTATAATGAGAACAAGGTCAAATTAGGGGTTTTTGTATTTACTAGACATTTCTTGAAGGTTTTTACAATGCTTTAATGGTGGCAAATATTTGACTTGTGTGAGCTTCATGACTTAGATCCTAATTCAATTGCATACTTATACCCTTGCATTTCCTGGGTCTAAAAAATCTTCATCTTGGCATATTATACTTACATGGCTCTGATGTGCCATCATCATGGCATCCATATGGCATTTTTGTAGTATTTTACTCATTAATAATTAAAAAGTGACCATTTCCTTTTGATAAGTCTACCTTTATCTCACACTATTAGATCATCCTTGTATATATCAATGTGGACCATCGATCTCAATCTAAGAACACAAACACTATTGGCTACTAGCTACATTCCTTATGGTTATGATACTTGTCACTTTTTCATTTGTTCTAAGATTTGTTGAAATGTAAACATTGATCTCACACTATTGATCTTGTTTACATAAATCAATCATTCTCTATCAATCTTGATCTACTTTATTATGATTCTTGCTCTATAGATAGTTGATCAGAATGTGTATGCTCATCTACATACTATCAATATTTAAAAGATGCTCAATCTTTAATTTGTGGCTCATGGCTATGCCACATGTCATTTCTACATTCATCCTTAGGGATTTTGACTTTTTCAACTTCATCACATACCATTAGATCATCGTCACCTGAGTAAATGTTCTTCATTGGATCTAGATCTATAAGGGTGAATGCCATTGGTTGCTAGCTTTTATTTCATTGAGTTAATGACACTTGTCACCCTCTCACTTGTTTTGGGGTTCTGTTGAAGTCTTAACTTGATACACATTGTTAGATCAATCCTTTTAGAGAAAACACGTATCATTGATCTTTAGAAGATGTTTGAACTTTACCTTAGGGATGGGATTTTATCTCTAATATTGCACTGTTGGATCTTGATTGCATGAAAAAGTGTGGACCATTGATCCTACTGATGAAAATGATATTTAAATTAGGCTTGGTAAAATAAAAAACTTATCATAATGTTTTTGGATTATGGTTTTATTTCATGTTAATAAACATGGGTAAGACATTAGCATAAAATTTTTAAGGTAAGTTTTAAACATGATAAAGGGGACTCCACACATAATAAAAGACATGGCATAAAGTCTTAGGACAAGTTTTTTAGCTAAATTATAAGACATAACAAAAGGACCTAGTGGTTAGTTAGACCATGTGGAAATAAAAAGGACCAAAGGGGCTTGGGACATAAAGGGACCCAACATAAAAAAATTTAGACTAAGTTTTGGTCATGTTAATAAACATGGCTAAACCTTGGGATAAAAGTTGACCTAATTCCATGGCATGATAAATAATTCTTGCATAAATTATTCCATCTAAATTTGAATTTGATTCAAAGGGACTTGATCTAGGGTAATTTGAATTAGGGTTTCCAGATGATTTAGTTTGATTTTCAATAGACCAAAGGCTAGTAAAAGGCCAAATTGATATAAAAACCATGAAACCTAGGCATTACCCTTTCTAAATGGACTCTATTAGAGTTGCAACCTGAAACATAAAGATCTAATGTTAGCAACTTTAGGCAAGATTAAATCAAAATTATGAACAAATATGCCAACTAAATCATGTGTGAATGATATTCAAATAAAGATAATGTGAAAACATGCTAGAGGTACTTTGATCAAGTAAATTTTCAATTTTAAGGTACAAATTTTCACAATTTGAAACAAGGGTCCCCATTTTTTAGAAATGGGGGTATGTTGACCTCAACATCTATCACTGTGGAATCAATGAAATAATTCAAGTTCTCAATATATTTTTGAGGGTCCCCTAGGTTCTTCAGTTTATATACAAGAGGAAAATTATTTTCTCTCTACTCAAACTCTATTTCCTCACTTGTACCAAGGCACACCATCTTCCTATTACTAACCCTTTGAATTATCCCACTCTTCTTATCAAACTTAGTGGAGACTATGGGTAATTCAGTTATAACTACATTTTATCTTTCATCCCTAGCTTCTTGCATCTGTTTCACCCATTAGGGAACTATGAGAACCCCTATTTATTCAATTGGAGTTGGGCATTGAGATGAAGAAGGTGGAGGATTCATATGAGGAGGTGTAATTAATGTAGGAACTATGGAAGTATTAATCTGAGTGGGAAATAGGAAAGGCTGGTGGAAAATTCTCTCCCTTGAAGATGAGTTTGTTCTTTGTGAGACCTTAACTATATACCTAACCAAACCAAATTTTATCTCCACAATCATTATGGATAATGATATTGGTGATTCCTATATAATGGACACTCCTATTTTATCCAACTTTATTTTTGAAATGGGTGGGCTCTGAGGATCATAAATAGACATAATTACCTAGTCTTCAAAATGGACCCTCTTCTCCAGGGTCTTTATAGACTGAGGGGAATTAATTGAGTAATCCTTAGGAGTAATAAATACAAAACCATGAGATATTAAAAAAGGTAGACTTACATATGTTATTTCAAATAAATAATAGAAGATACTACCTCAACAATTATTTATCTTGATTGTTATATGAGAAATTATTTCTCTCAGACTCCAAGCTTTGGCTTTCTCAAACTCTACCTCTTCACCATATAGGTGAGTCTCTTCAATTTTTTTATTTATATGATTATTTTATTTCATTATAAGCATCTTATTAATCCTCATCATCTAGGCAATTAACCAATGATATTGGTTCTATTTATTCTTTTATAAACAATCTTGCTTGAGTTTCTTCATTTTCTTTTTTATCTTCTTCTAATTTTTATCTCTAAAGAAACTCCTCAATAGTAGATAGACCAATATATGGTATTTATTCTAATGACTTGATCTCAATAGGATTAGGATAATCCTTGGGCTTCTTCTAGTAGGTTAATATGGAGATAGTGGAAGGTAGAATGGAAGGTGACACAACTAAAGGAAAAGTAGTGGTGAGAGGCATCACAAGAGATGGTGGTGAAAGCATGGTAATAGTTGTTATGGAGGTGGGTTGAAAGGTGTTTCAAGGTGAAATGGTAAAGGTACCTTGATTAAAGGTATCCTCACAAATGGATGTAAGTGATGAAGGTTATCCATAGTAGATGTGGGAAAACTAGGAATAGTTGGAATCAAAGAGAAAAAAGCTTAAAACAAATTTGAAAGACTTACATGGATCATAGTTGTTAAGGGGGGAAAAGGAGTCATAAAAAAAATGCTCTTCTTTTCTTCACATAGAGATGCCAACCTATCTCTTGTAGTTGTTATACCCCCAAAACTTAGGTGTCAAGATATTTTGTCAAGGAATGGACTTGGGGACTTAGAAGATCCATCAAAATAGCCATTTTTAGTTTAGGATTAGATTCCATTTAGAACTAGAGTTAGTTGGCTACTTATCTATAGGATCTTGTAGAGGATAAGGAGGCCAATCCTATTGTTGAGAGATATAAGGTTGGGATAGTAGCCACTAGTGATTTTATGCCCTCTTATATTCTTCCTTAATGGCCTAAGGATTATAAGATAATTCTTGAGCCTAGACCATAAACATCAACTTATCCTTCATATTTTCTATATGACTGAATCATCAAGTGCAATCTAAAATATGGGATCATGGTCATAATCTTATGCCCAAATAA
Organism: Torreya grandis; assembly: GCA_037957365.1. Lineage (NCBI taxonomy): Eukaryota > Viridiplantae > Streptophyta > Pinopsida > Cupressales > Taxaceae > Torreya > Torreya grandis. Next base: position 1,123,102 of record JARHVA010005584.1, read on the forward strand.
ACATTCACCTTATTTTTCTCCTAAAACTATTGAAGGTATCCTCTAACCCTTTTCCTCGGATCCCATTCTACAAATAGTGCTAATTTCATATTGTAATTGGTCCTAATTTTACTAGCTTGGTTGAAATGTGATCTAACCACATACTGCATTTGTTTGATGTTTATGGGAGTACTAAAATAATAATCTAGATGCCTCTAACCTAGTTCCTCATCAATATTGTTTTAAACCAGAAAAACTATTTCTTATTTAGTAATCTTATCTGAAACATGGTGTGCTATAAATAAGGGTAAGTCCTTGTCCTTTACATTTAGATAGAATCATTAGTCTCCCCATTTATGGAGTATCCTCAAAATATTCTCAAATGACTAGGGCATAACTTTCCCATAGATTTCATGATATATCCAAGTGTAAACTTCATTATATATTTTTTAATTTCATATATATATATATATATATATATGAATGAACATTAATAAATGATATTCACCAATTATGTTAGCCACATATTATTCTAAGGTTTGCCACAACTCACCATAGATTTTGTAAATAGTTCTCATAACAACATCCATCAAAACTAAGACTTTGAACTGATCTAGAAAAAGGTTTGTAGATGGGTTTGATTTCTTGGTTATTGGTTTCAAATATCAAGCCCCTAGGTTGAGGTGAGGGAGTAGTATCTTCACCTTTTTCTTGGGTGAAAGATTTGATGGTTGAGGTAGATAATGTTTCTAGGGAAATAATAGAGGAGATGGTCTCTTCTTTTTGGGTGATTTCCAAGGGAGGATTAGTTGGTTCTATGATAGGTAAGGAGGGTGTGGTTTGTCCAGATGTAGGTAAGGGGGTGGTTTCTCCCTTTTATTAAATTTACAAAGGAAAGAGTAGTGATTACACTACTTCCATAAGTGAATAGGAGGAAGAAATGGTTCAATTATAGGACATCATGTAAAAACTACCATTTGATGGCCTTTGGTATGGATAGAACATTTGGGGATTGAGTATGGCACAAATAATTTATCCTAGTGAAAATAATTGATCAAAGGTTAACAAAATATCCAAAATTAGAACCCATTTAACATAAAAATATGTAGTACTCAGAAATCCATATAGTCTATTCAATAGAGCCATTATTATCTTAACGCTAAGCCTAAATTTAATGATGAAATTGGATTTAAATCCCCCTTTGTTATTTAATTTCTATCCTTAGACAAGACTCTCTTTAAATTTTATCCTCTACAATGTTTTATTCAATATAGACATTAGTTGAGTTTTGATTTTAGGATGTTTCAAGAGAAGATAACCTATGATACTTCTCAAAATCCTTACCCAAAATATACACAACCACTTTTTTATTTGTATAATATATAAGCAATCACCAAAAAAATCTCCATTGAAAAATAAATATTTGAGAATGCATATGAATGACATTACCTATGGTTACATAGTTGATAGATGAAGACATCTAGTTTAGTAATGGCATCAACTTCCAAACAATAAAATGTATGCAACCAATTTATTATTTTTATAATATATAAGCAATCACCAAAAAAAGTACCATTTAAAAATAAATATTTGAGAAGGTATATGAATGGCATTACCTATGGTTACACAATTGATTGATGAAGACCCTACACCTTAATGGGTAACAAATTATCAATGTACTACTTATGGACTAGTGTAATTCGGTCCTAAAATAAGTACAACATTAATAATTCTATCTCATCCCATAGTGTAGAATAATGGTGGAATTTGAAATCTAAACCCATTTTTTTTAACATTGTATTGGTGTAATTAGTCATGCTAGTGAAAGCATATAGATAAGGAACATTGTATTATTTGGAAGTTGATGCCATTACTAAACGAGATGTATGCATCTAGTTCTATCAAAAAGACTAGTTCGAATTTGAAAACACCATTGAAGAATTAGGGATTATAAATGTATGAGATATTGAATACATAGTGTTCACTTTAGAGTAATGGCTAAGTGAATTTACCTTTAGTGTATATTTTGCATATATCATTCATAAGCTTCGAACATTGAATGTATTTGTATGACATCAATAGTGATAAATAAATTTTGGTTTAAATTTTTGTTTCATTATGAAAATTATAGTTAGCTTTAATGGGTTCAAGTACCTATCATATGTAAAACATTTATTAACTCTGAATGTTTAGTCATAAATTTTGAGATAGTTTTCAATGATCATTACTGTATAATCAGGGTTAGTTCCTCCAGATGATGGCAAGTGTCAAATTCTCATTAATCTACATCTTGATACCTTTAACTATGCTTGAAACTTCCATGGTCATGAGTCATCAAGATCATGCCACGTGTTAAGATCTTAAAGGTCTAGAGATAATAAAATTTTAGGGCATAAGACTAAGGAACTATTTAATATTTCATGATCCCATTTTAACTAAGGGATGTCGAGTGTTATACATTTGGGGATCTAGGAGTACCAAAATATGAGGTGAAAATCCTTTTAAATTTAAAATTTGTAAATGAACTAAAATAATTCCATGTCTCCATAATACCTTGCAGAACACTTAAAACTTCTATTTATTTGTAATACCTTCATGGGTAACTTGAAGGTATCTCTTAGGAGATACTTTAAATTCACTATTGTGCATGTTTGAAATGTATCTCCTATCAGATACCTTAAAGGTACCCTTGAAGGTATTAAAAGGACCTTTAAGGTATCACCTAGTAAAACATTAAAGGTGAATAAAAATTCTACTCTTGTGCATGTTGAAGGTATATCCTAAGAGATACCTTCAACATCCCATTGAATAGATGACAACACCCTTTGAGGTATCTTCCATGAGCCCATTTTAATTAAGGGATGCCAAGTGTCATACTTTCAAGGATTCAAGAGTATAAAAATACAAGGCGTAAGGCATTTTAACTTTATTAAATAATGTTTAAAACCTTTGTAATACCTTTTTGGGTAAATTGAAGTTATCTCCTAAGAGATACCATGAAGGTACCCTTGAATGTATTACAAGGTAATTCAAGTAGTGCCTTCAACGTGAAATAAAATTACACTTTATATTGATATGGATCTTATGCACCAATTAAAGTTTAAATAGGGTAGACTCCAATGTTATAGGATCTCAATGTAGGTGAAATCCACTCTAGGGTATGATTTGTAGGTATGGGTTAAACAAACTTGTTGTGGAATAATAAATAGAGTATGTAGGTTGTTAATAGAGTTCACTTGTATTGAAATGAACCCTAGTGGAGAAATTAAATCTAAGTGGGTGAGATGGATGGGTGATATCTAATCTAGATTGGGTTAAACCCATTTAAATAAACTTAAAAATGAGGGAAGGGTAGAGTAGAAAATAAGGTTCTATGATCTCAAAGTGTCACTTCCTAAGTTGGTTTCTTAGTGGAAAAATGCTCTCAAAACTAATTCATACTGCTTGCAACTATTTCACACTTTCAGGTAAACACAATTATGAATTCTAGGATAGGATGATATAGTAAACTTGATGGTCCCAATTGAAGGTTACTTCTTTTAGAGTAGCTATTGCACACCCTTTATTATAAGGTTATAGCTTAGACTAAGAAGGTGTCTAAGGTAGTTATGACACACACTTATAAAACTATACCAATAGAAAGCATTCATACACACTACAAATAATAACATAGTCTAAACCAATTAATTAACAAAATATACTAACTTTTAATAGTGTTTGCACATCTACAACTAGCATACACTGATTAAAATAATCAAGATCTATCCATATATTTTGTACACTTTAAATTTTTGTATTATAATAACCAAAAAAAAACTTAAAATCACCTAAGTGGAAGGAGAAAACACCAACATAATTGCATTGAAGTCAAAATTAAATTCTTCTTGTATTGATAAAATATTCCAACCATTTAGAAAATTACATTGATATATAGACTTGGGGAGGGGACACCTTATCCTCCAAGTGTATGTAAACTTGTAATTACATGTTTCTGATAGAACCTCAGTTCTAATTTTAGTCTCAAAGTTACATGTCTTTGCATGCTTGTATGTAGTTAAATTTATGTTAAAATTAGTTAGCTTGTGTAATGCAACATGTCCATGCTTACAAAAATTCAAGTAACTTTACATGTATATTCTAACAATAAGTAAATTATGAGTAAATTGTGCATGTATACATACAAAATTGGACTTATTCTCAAGGTTGACTGGGTGTTTGCATGGCTAAAGAGGTTATTGGAGGAACTAAAGTGGATGATTGAATTGAACTAAGAGTTATTGTGCTAGCATTCTTATTCAATTCCAAATACTGATAGTGATTGTGCCTACTATCATATTGATATCTGATTATATCTATGTTAAGGAGTGGAGGCCTATGTGCCCTATTAACATGCTCTAAGAGCCTTGCATGTTTAGATTTGGTAGTCTTAAAGTTATATCTAAATATATTAACTTTAGTGACCTTATTTCTAGTAAAATTTAGCTCTATCTCTATGTCTTCTATGGTCTTCCCTTGTATGTCTTATTTGAAAATATTTGAAACTTGTTACAAGAATTAATCAAAATTGACCTTGCTAATTAGTCATGTTATTAGATCCTTAGCTTGAGAAACATTCAGCTCATCCAAAATGTACCAACAGTGAGTCTCATGTTCTTGATACTTTCGAATTACTACCTTAGCTACCTTAACCCATTCTCTAGCCTCTTGTGTTCTGATGGCCACCAATTTGAGGTCATTGGTAGCCTCCAATGGTTTTGTTAGGTTAAAATGTGCTTATGACTTGATGGTTGTAAAAAGAATAAGGAATTTGAGTTTATTTTGATCTATCTTCAAAGAATTCAATAATTTGGTAATCTCTACTATGTGGGATGATATTTTTTCCCTCATTACACTAATGGCCTCAATGGTATTATATAGTCTAGACATTATATAATATCAACATTTGTGCTAGAATATCAACATTTTCCTACTATTCTCTTAGTTTTTCTAGTTCTTGTTCCATCTCTCTTCATGCCATTTATGTCCCTTCATGTATTTATACACAAACATCTTTGGTTTTTTCCATGTAGGATTTTAAATCTTCTAAATAGGGGGATTACCCTAGTTTTCTTTCTTATTGGTCAAAGTAAATAGTTATTCTCTTTATTCTAAAAGGACCACTCTACTAGTTTGATCTTCTAGTTTCTTCTTCCTCTCCCTCTACACATTCCCTGTGGATTTCTAAAAAAATATACTCATAGTGGGAAATTTTATAATCATAATATTAGGCATTTCATAGGCCTCTAACTACATATATGCTTCCCACTATAGGATAACTAGCTAGGCTAGGTCCATGGGTTGAGTGTCATAGGCTATAGTCTCAACCATTATCTCACTTGATGTTTGCTTCAAAGTTTCCTCTAGGAGGGGATCAGGGAGTGAAGGCCATATGATCTTAGACTAGTCCACTCCATCATACTATGGTAGTGGATGGACTTTATATACCATCCTTCTCTTCTTCTTAGCATTTTAAGTGGTTATCACAATTATCTCTTAAGAAGGACTAGGAGGGGGAACTAGAAGACTTAATTCTATAAATGTAATATTTAATTAGGGAGTGGCTACTACTCCCTTTAACTTTTTTGTGGCTTTTCTCTTATTTATTTTTTGGGGGGTAGAGCAGTAATGGAAGGGACTACACTAGGAAAAGTATAAGTAGATGTGGTAATAATAATTGGAGGATTATAAATTGAGGAAGTAGGGGCTACAAGGGTAAAGGAGGGATCTTATACCTTTGGTACTAACAGAGTTAGGTGAACAATAGGATGAATAGGATCAACTTCCACCTTGATAACCAATCAAGTAGGTGGACTAAGAGGGGTAAATTAAATAGGAACAAATGAACTAATTGTAGGAATATAAATATGGGAAACAATAAGAGTGATATAAATTAGTGAGGGTGTTGGCTCACTTGATGTTTGTTGATGCAATAGTTCATTTCCATTTGAGTCTTAGAGGTTCAGATATTTTGCTATTTATAATTATACCTCCTTATTATAAATATCCTCTCTAATTTCCTCATGTATATCTAACTCCATCGAAGTTGCCTCCATGTTTGGGCTTTGTGAAAGGGATTGAGGCCTTAGCTTCCTTGTATAATAAAGGGTGGTCTTCAAATCTATATAAGGAGGTGATTGTGTGGTTGATGTAATCACAAAATGAATCTATGGTGGTGATAAAATGTCACCTTGGGAAGGGCCCTTAGACTATGAGGAATCTAAGAATATGGGCTCATCTTGCTTCACTTCCAATGAGGTATCTGACACCCCTAGTTCCTTATTAAATTTCTTAAATGATATAGGGGTTATTTGAGAAGATTTCCCTTATTTTCCTACTAGTTGAGCACATCTTATATTCCAAATATTATAGTGTCCCATCCTTCAACTAGTGTAAGTCTGGTTCAAGCCACTCTTATGTAAATGGAAGGCTCCCCTTGAATGAAATTTAGAAGGTCCTCCTTCATTTGAATTGATCATGCCCTTTCCAATACTAGATCATTATTTTGAGCACTAAATAATATGAAATCATGATCATAAGGCTCATATTGATATTCAATACCCAATCCCTTAATGTGGTTTTACACATATCCATGGGGATCTTAGTCCCTATGTGATAATGAAGATGAGTACTATTCTATATATTTAATAGCCTCATAAAAGTGATTCCTATTAGTCTATCACATTCTTACAATCATTAGGTGTGATCCATAAAGGTAATATTTATTCTTCTTATGCATAGGAAAATCAATGCCTCACCATAGCTAGTAGGCTATATCATACTCTACCACCTTATTTGGGACATAATTGAGGATCCTCATAAGTGTAACCTTATATCCAATTATCATGATTACTATATAGTTAGGGTATATCCAGTAGTCTCCCCTAATTAATAGTGTATTCAAAATACTATTTGATATCCTAGGCAAAGGGGATTCATGGATGGTCATCCATATTTATGGGTAAATGTCCTCAGTAATGCACATAATATTATGAGTGTATGAATATATATTCATAAAATAATAAGAGTCACATATATTATTATTAATATAGTTTAGAAGGGGGCTCTAGAGTGAGCCATTGATGATGTAGATCATCCCTTGAAATGCATCGAGTAAGTAAGACATCAAGTCAAAGTGGCCTCCTAGAGCCCACTTTTACTTTATGTCTTACTTGTTCGATGCATTTCAAGGGATGATCTACATCATCAATGGCTCACTCTGGAGCCCCCTTAGCCTCTTAGAGGCCTCTTGTATTTATGCATAATTTATTCTTGTAACCTTGATACAATAAATTCTCCTAGAGTAAAGGTCAATTCTAATGTCCTCAATAATTCTAACATCATAACCAATTCCCATTAGAGGAATTCAATAGTAGGGTATCCAAATAACTTGTTCAATAGGACCATCCCAATATGAATTCCTATTCTAAATTTTATTAGTAGGTAAGGGTACTTGTCTTTCGAGTTGATTATATCTCCATGGAGCATCCAAATACTAAGTGCCTTCTCAATAGACTTCTCTTTCTTCCATGCCACTACTCTATATAGATCATATGTAGCATCTAGGATGGGAAGAGAGAGGTTACTTTGAAATACATCACCATAGATGCATGATACAAACATATTTTGATTGAGGTGATGTAAGCACACTCTTCTTGATATCTTACTATTGAAGAACAAGTCTTGCAGGAGGTTGATATAGGGAATGACTTATGGATTTGTAATTGTGAAGTGTAGTCCTTACTTCCTGATCAAGAGGAGGTCTATATCTAATTAGCACTAGATTGGATTCTAGTTCTCCTCATGTATGTGCACTTCAATCTAGTGTATGGCATCCCATAGCACTAAGTAGTTTTTATAGTCATTACTAAATAAAATAGGTTCAAAGAGTGTGTTTGTATACTCAGTAGAATCCTTGATAGATAACCTTAAAGGATAGAGAGTTCTTCAAAATACCATGGATGAGGATGCCATTGTTACATAGTTAAGCTAGGACTAGTTTATAATTTAATCACTTGACTCTCTTAAGTATGTTGTTAACTCAAAGATACTTGTGGATAGGGAACTATCATAGGAGAGTAAGTGAACTCATAAGTTAGCTCAAGATCTAATGGGCAAGTCATCTTTTGAATTTCTTTGATAAATATTCAACATTGATTTCCAATTCATGTACCATTAATATCTAACAACTATAAATTTAATTTATTTATTTAATACAAACTTTCACCTCATTTGGTGGGTATGTTATGTAGGCACTATTGACATTTAGTATGAGTGCCATATCATTTCCCTCTATCAAGTGTCATTTCATTACTTTTTTGGATTTATTTTATTGAGGAATGAATATTTTGGTCATTAAAAGTTAGGAATTAGGGTATAAAAATGTTTTTGAGCATCTTAAACAAAAGTTCCAAACATTTTTGCTAAACACCAAAATGTGCAAAAAAATTTTGCTAAGAAAAATTGTGAATACCTAAATGTGTTGGAGGGATTTGTTGAGCAAAACTACCAAAGAAATATTTTTGAAGACCCAAATAAACTAAATTGTAAAACTGGAGACCTAGTTATTTATGAAGAATGGCTGAATATTAAGTTCTAAATAGTTATAATACTTGGTAAATGTAATTTTGATTTCTATACCCTAAATTCCTAAATAATCTATTCTAAACAAATACTCTAAAGGAAAATGTTGAAGAACTAAATTCCTATGGGATATGTAGAGTGCAAAGTGTCAAATACCAAAATGCAATAGAGGGATTCATTGAGTAATATCATTGAACCAAATTGTTAAGTGAGTGTAACTTGGTAGATTCTTGGAACACAGGAGTGTGGAACACTTAAAACTTCTTCTAACTTGTAATACTTTTATAGGTAACTTTAAGGTATCTCATAGGATATATACCTTGAATCCACTATTGTGCATGTTTGAAAGGAATATCATTAGAGATACCTTTAAGGTACTCTTGAAGATATTACAAGGCCACTCAAGGTATCACCCATTAGTTCCTTCAAGGTAAAGTAAAATTCCACTCCTGTGCATGTTGAAGGTATCTCCTAGGAGATACTTCAATGTCCCCTTGAATGTAAAATAATGCCCTTTGAGGTATCTTTTATGACCCCATTTTAATGAAGGGATGCCAAGTGTCTTACTTTTAGGGATCTAAGAGTATCAAAATACATGGTGAAAATCCTTTTAACTTTATCAAATAATGTTTAAAACCTTCTTAATACCTTTATGTGTAACTTGAAGGTATATCCTAGGAGATACCTTAAATGTACCCTTGAAGGTATTACAAGGTCCTTTAAGTTATGCCTTCAAGGTGAAGGAAAATTATACTCATGTGCATGTTGAAGGTAATTACTTAGAGATACATTTAACATCCCTTTTAATGTATGACCATTGACAATGCCCTTTAAGCTATCTCCTAGGGGATTCCTTCAAGGACTTTGAAATACCAATTGACCAAATTTGACATTTAGGTCAGATTAAGGCACCCCTAGGTAAAAAATTGGTTTTATATATGTTTTGGGGGGGGAATAATATCTTTACATGAGGTGTTTCATAAGTCATTTAATATTATTTAATGATAAATTAGCCTTGGTCATATATTTCATTAGCCAACATACCCATTTGAGTTATTTTAGGGGTCAAAAAGGTGCATTTAATGCTTTGTATGGGTTTTTAGGAAGTCTGAAGGTTATAAAAGATTATTTTATTCCCAATATGTCACTTTCATCTTAACCAATTGACAAAACTAAAAGATGATAGGTTATGCAAAAGAAAGGGCAATTTTCTAGTGAAAGGAGAAGAAAATGGCACTTGTATGGCCTCCTTAGGAAGTGTGCCCCTTGGAAAAGGTTTAAATGTGACTCTCCAGCTTCCTCATGCTCAGATACAGATTTTAAATCATCTAGAAGTGTCATTTTAATGTCAAAACTATTCTCCTCCTTTTCACCTTTTTTGGCAAGCAAAAATGACCCATAAATTTGTACTTGGTACAATCAACACAAGGGGTTTTAGGAAAAATGATCTTGGGGGTGTATTTTAAAATTATTAAAATTAAATTTCATGTTTGGTTTTAGATGAATGGTTGTATAAGATTTATGAACCATTCCTAAGAATTTAACCTTTGAAATCTTTTTGCTAATCAGTGCACCCCACAAGTTTTACTCTTGTTTGTGAAAGTCCATATAATTCACTTACTGATATTAGTTTCATATGATTTTGACTCCCTTCCCTCATGTTCTCCATTATTTTTTTCACTTTTGGATTTTATTTTATGATCTAACTAACTTAGTTTGTAAGGAGGATTGAAGGAGTGAATTTATAGTCATTTCTACCTTGTTCCAAATAATTGGTCTTTTATATAGGTTTTATGTGAATGGAAAAGGATGTTCCACATGCCTCAATTTAATATTTTATAATCCTTCCATTTTTTTGTTCCATCATGTCATCCTTTGAGTAGTTTTCAAGCTTGTATTCCCCCATTATCAACTTCATGCTTGGTCTCAATTGAAGTCACCTGTATAGACTTGTATAACTTGTTCATGAAGTGATAATCAGGGTATTCTAGTTTTTAAAGCCATAATAATTTTGGGATATCCCATTGAGATGTTTGGAAAAGGTGTAAATGTGTTCCCAAGCATATTTAACATGCTCAAATAGTCATTTGGTATTCTTGATTGCTCCATCTCATGTATATGCAAGTGATTTTCATGTTGGAAAGGGTGCATCAAAGTTGGTTTCAAAGTATCCTTGATGGAGATCACTCACTTGAAGGTTTAAAATGGAATTTTAGTGTTTTTTAAGCCTTTCCACAACATGTTATTTCCCAAAACCAAGTCCTACCTGCATAAAACATCCAAATGTACACATATAGAGCTTTGTTGACATCATGCTGAGGTGTGGAAGGGTAAAATATATTTCCCAACCTCTTAACAATGTTATAGGTGCATTGGCATGTTTTATATAATCATACAAAGTTCAATTTCATGGAAGGTTCCATATTTTCATGTTTAGTTCACTGGTGGTATATCAAAGCATCCACCTATAGGTCGTTGAATAGGTTACTAAAATGCTCATTTGGAGAGGATAAAGTAATTAGACACCTAATTAAGGTTGTGATATGGTATTTATACCATGAAAATAAAATTAAAAGGTTATTTAATGAGAAAAGGAGTGTGCATTTATGTTGAAGAGACAAAGGATTGGGTTTATGGAGGTTTTCCTTAAAATGACAAAATAAAGACCAAAGAGCTTTTTTTAGACCCCTTATGACATACTTGAAAGAGGTTTCAAGTCTTGAAATGAGATGAATGTATATCCCCTAGAAAAAAAAAGACCTATACTAATAATTAAGGTCAAAGAGTAGATGTAGATAGGTTTTTTAAGGTCTTAAAGATGCCCTAAAAAACACTATGAATAGATAGTGACATTTATAGGTTTGTGACCTCAAAGAGGGATTTTTCACCCAAAAGTTGTAGGCTAACCTACGCACCATGTTTTGAAGGTTTATAATAGTTTAATGAAGTAATAATGATATAATAAACCATATAAATTAGGATATGCATCATGTTTTGATCCCTAGAATATCCTCAATCAATACACAGGCTCCAATACATCCACCTATAGGGGTCAAACAAAAAGGTATTCAAATAGTGGCTTAACGTGGAAACTATGTGATGTATTAAGCCTATTCATGATGAATGAAAGTATAATCAAAGGATAGGTAAGGTAAAAACTTCAATATAGATCTTAGGACACTATAATCAAGGTCCAAAGGAGATAAATGCACCTACAATAGACCCTATAGGCAGAATGGTCTCAGTCTGACCAGTAACCTAAAATTAGATGCTAAGGTGATGTTTTATGGCTTATAAAAGAGTTAATAGTGAAAATAAATACATGGTAAATATGAGGATTTTATTTAGGATCTTTTCACATCTTATTTGAGCTTAGTTGAAGCCAATAGACACCTATAAAAAAGTGTCTCAGTCAGCACCTAGAGAGGCTCAGTCTTAGAGATCAAGATATATATGCAAAATTAGAAAGGGTTTAATCCTAATGAAATAGCATGTGACACGTAAATGAAGGCCATGGTGACATCATGAACTAAAAAAAAGAGAGATACACACTTGCACAGGTCTCTAAACACCCTATACACACCTACAATAGGGTATAAACTAATGTAGGTAAGGCAAGAGGTGAGCTTGTTTAGATAGAAGGGGTAGAGTAAGAGTTTTTTAAATCATCAATAAGATTTAGTTTTTTATCTCACCTAAATCAATATGAGATACCATTCAAAGGTGATAAAGTGTGCCTTAGTGCCTTAAACCTTCAAAAAGATACAAACAGGCCTGTCAAACATGACTAAGCCTAGTGCCCAAATGAGAAGTCCATAAAACTTATTACATGAGGTGGGAATTTAAATCTATTTTAACATGTTTTTTGGGTCATAAATTAAGTTTCCAAGCTGGTAGAGTTCAAAGTAAATCACAATAACTCCACTTTTAGCCTGAAACCAATTCAAGCCTGCACATAGTTAATGCCATAAAGTTTGCTTTGGAGTTTTTGATGTTTGAGGATTCTAGGTAGGTATTTTTAACCTAAATTTTTGTGAAAGGGGTACTCATGACCAAAAAAGAACCCTCATGTAAGTATTTTTCATAAAAATACAAGGTTCATATCCTCTATTTTATCTCATAAGAAGGTCACTTTTAAGCCTACACAAAGATAGAAAAGGGAGAGAATATGACCTAAATGGGTATTGGGTGCCTTGGAAACATAATTTGATGATTTTTGATGATTTATTGACCTATAATGAGATGTAATTAACATGAATTTGTCTTATTATTGATGAAAAAACACTATAAAGGGTTGGTTTATAACTATAAATTGTCAATCCCTAAGGTTCCTAACTAGGTTTTGTTGGTGAATAAGAGAAGAAGATGAACAAGGGTGCTTGGAGAGATATGAAGTATATTTTTAAGCTAAAATAGGATGTTAAAATACATTATACACCATACTAAATATGAAATACCATTCCAAATAACCAAAGGTAGCTAGATGTAGGTTAGGCCTATCAGGCCTTCAAGAGACCTAGACCCATTTTGAGGTCCACCTTCATTTACAACTCTTAGAAGGATATCTAGTTGATTTAGACATGTTTAAAATGTGTAAGTAGACATTTTTTATATTTTTTAGTGCAAGGAGACTTATAGGAAAGTAAACTATAGCCTTGACACAGTCCAATCATGTAGGGAGAGAGGAAAAGAAGCTTGATGGGTGTTTTCAAGTACTCATATATTTTATAAGACTATGCATGGGAATTATAGGAATTTTTAAGAGTTAAAAAATTCCCTTATCTTCAAGTTTGTGGCATTTAGTGGTAGTTCTAATGTCGAAGCTTTATGAATAAAGATTAAGACAAAAAACTACCTAAAACCCTACTAAACCCTTAGCTAGGACCCAATGAAGAAAATGAGATTATAAATCTAGCATAATGAAATATTTTTGAAATTAAAGTTATTATACCATGCAAAGGACTCCCTCAGGATATCTCCCACCAAGATGAGTTATATGGAATTATATGGATATCATGATAAATAAGGTCTTTTTGACTATTTTTTAGGATACAAGAGGAGTCTAAAGTTAAAAAAAATTTTGTGTGGAAGATTAAGACTTATAATAAATCCATATGGAAATTTTATTATATTAAAAAACTCCTAAGTGTCTAAACTAGAGCTATCCTTTTAGCCAATCAAAACTAGCATAGTGGACACAGGGGTGAGAAGGGTGAAAACTCTAAGTGTAAGCCTTTTTAAAGCATTCATGATGCCTTTACGGACATGAAGTGTCTTGATAGGTTTCATTAACTCCCTCCCATGGATTTTCATGGAAAATTAAAGGAATTTTTTAGGCCAAGTGTGAGGGATGACTAAAAAAAGGAGTTTCTAAACTATAGATAGTGATGTCTTCCTTCTAGGAGTTTTAGATGAGTATGAATGTAAATAATGAATTTATATTCATGAATAAATGACTTACCTCTTATACCAATCATTATACCTATCCCTAGTAATTGGTTGGATGTTCAAATAGGTTCAAATTATGAAGGTTTTTTTTTGAGCCAAGACTAGGAGTTTCATGCTCATGTAATTTTAACCTCTTTTTTCATAATAAAAAGTGTCCAATTGACCTTTGGACTTCCCTTGTCTTACTTTTCTCTCAAAGGCTATAAATATAAATTCTTTTGGCTCTTTTTAGTAGCCTCCATTGGTTGATGGTGAAAAATAGGACAAATTTTTAATTTAATGACTATTTAATAAATAAAAAAGTGATTTTTACTACTTACATGTTGTATAATTAGGTTTTATTACAATCTTGTTGGTCTTGACTAGTAGATCTTTTCTAGCATGTTATCCTTGATTTCTCACCAAATGTGTAGAAAAGTGATTGTTACAAGTCTTTTTTAGTGTTATTTTCAAGTGTATGAGTGTCTTATAAGTGTTACATGAATTTATTCTCTGAAGGAATCATTCATTTCCATCCTAAGTTTCAAATACCTTCTTGAACCTAGCTTATGAAACACTGATGTGACAATACAACTTGAATTGTGAGTTTTGTGTGAAAGAAGCCTTTTTTAGGTATAAGTAGTATAATTTAAATTCATATGAGGAAATATAATATTGGTACATCACCTTTTTTATCTATATTAATTTTTTTCTTATCCCTTTTCACCTAAAATTGATAAGCATGAAAGTACTTCAAAGAATACATCAAGGGAAGTAGCCCTTCTAGAGAATCATCTCAAAAAATTATTACCCACATCAATAGAGATGTTTCCATTGTTCCACTTGGATGAGAATAGCTATTAATCTCCTCAAGGGGTGAAAATCCAAGTGAAAATAGTTTTTGGCATGCCTGGTTAGACTCTAAGTCCTAGAAGATTGTCCAAGATTGGTGTTGGTCTTGACATAGTTACATGTATAAGAGCATCTACTTTCAGTACCTGGAAACTCCACTAAAGTTTTCAAATATATTTTTTTTGATACATCCCTAATTTCCATGCCAAAGATGACCAATAGGTCTGGTACTAAAGGTATACCCTTTGAATTTGTGATATTTCCTCCATATTCTATCAAAAGGTTTAGGTTTGTGAACACTCATCCTTATTAAAGAGAGTTAGTGTTTAAAAAGTCCAAGTTATTATTTAGCTCAATCCCTAATACTCATAGTTTAAATTCAAATATGTCTAGGAGCCAACCTTTTTTAGCCTTTACCAGATTATCTCCTTTGAATCTTGCCCAATATGACCAAATTCTAAGAGCAACCCTTAAGAGTGTTCCATATTTTAGTGGAGAAAGTCTTATTACTACCATTAAATGCATTAGAAACATAGAAAACTTCTATAATATCCATAATATCACCCAAGAGAATGTGTCTATTAGGTTATATGCATTTTATTTCAAAGTTAAAGCTTTGGATTGGTATGGGACTCTACCTAGTAATTCTATTGGTTCATGGGATGAACTAGGAGATTTATTGACTAAGAGGTTTGGATAGAAAAGTGATAATCTATCACTAGATAAGAAATTAACCACTATCAATAGGGTACCACTAGAATATATTCGAGAATTTAATACTAGATTTCAAAAGGCATGGGATAGGATTCCAACCCTTGTGAGACCTACTCCAAATTATGCCTTCTTGTACTATTTAAAATCATTGAATAGTGACGTAGCCACGATGATCCAATCCATGGGTGGGAATACACTCCCTGATAATTATGAGATAGCCATCAATTCTAATAATTGTCTCATTCAAGTAGGGAATATTGATCATAGGCCACCAATGCTATTGTTCCCTGATTTTTAGCCTCTTAGCCAAGTTGCATTACCCACTTTGGCTCCTTTGCCTAGTCAAAAAAGGTCTACCATTATCCTCACAAATGTGATTCATGAAGTCAAGATTTTTCTCCAAAGTGTCACTAATGAATTGGTTACCATTAAAAGCAAATAGTTTCAAATTTATAGACCTTATCAACCCTATAATCAGTTTGGACAAGGAAATAGACCTCCTTTTCAAGGTAATGCTCAAAGACAAGGTTAAATCACTCAAGCTAGACCTTACCAAAGTTAAAATCCTAATGATGCCTCTTCTTCCAAAGATCTTATTCCCACTCAAAACAACTTTGTTCAAGAACAACCATGTTACCCCTCCCATGACCAAAATAAAGGCCAAGTTGCATATACCAATGAAATGCCTAGTTAAGACATGACAATGAAAGGAAATCAAGCATATCAAATTTCCACTTTTGAGATGCCAATGAAAAATGGAATGAAAATTATAATGGAGAGTGGAAAAACACAATCTAATTATACTCTCATAAATCATTTTGAGGGAGAGTTTTGTGTCATCAATCATTTGGGGAATTCAAGCAAGGTGAATATTAGTGTGGCTTCTAACACTAGGTCTAAGAAGAGGGTTGTTGAAGAGACACAAGGGGATAATCAAGGACCTATTTTGAATCCTACAACATCTTCAATGGTGGATGGATCTAATTCAGTTCTTAAGGTGCAAGAAAATTAAAAAAATTAAGATGTAAGGCCTACTCCTACACATCCACCTTTACAAGATACACTATAAGGTACTAGTGCTTCCAAACAACCTTCCAAGGTGATCAATCCTTATATTAATGTTCTAGGTAAAATGAAGAAGTTTCACATGAATATTTCATTATGGGATTCATTAACAATATGTAGACAAAAGGATATGATTCAAAAGGAATTATAAGGACTTGGTAAGTAAGTTGGATCAACTAGGACTGAAGATGTTATCTTAGTGAATAGAACCCCACCCATGGATAGACAAGTGAAGAAGATTGATATGACTCATCCTTTTTACTTATTATTGAAAATTAGTGATTGAATAGTTCACAATTTCATCATAGATAGTGGGGTTAGTACTATAGTTATGCCCAAGTGTAGAGTGGATAAATTAGGCCTCAAGTATGAGCCAATGGCTAAAGGAGTTTTAAAATTGTATGGATCACTAGCAAATACCTTGGGAGTATTCAAGGATTTAAACTTGATTTTACAGTCTTGTCCTACTTTTTCCATTCTTCATGATGTAGTTGTGGTAGATTTACCTCCATACTTTGCTCTTTGTTTGTCAAGAGAGTTTACAACTAAGATAGGTGGATACTTGGTAGCCAATGGGTCCTATATGGTTTTTAGAAAAAAGTATGGTAATAAAGTGAAGACTGAATCAGAGCTTATCCACTATAATCACTTAGAGCCTTACATACCTAAAGTGGCAAATGTTAATTATGCCATTATTATTGATGAATAAATTCACATAGATCAATCTCCAACATCTTCTCTTGAAGAAGTTTTTTTATTTGTATTTATATGAATGGGAAAATGAACATTATGAATATTATTCTTACAAATTCATAGAGGAAGCTGGTCTTGGAGTGTATTTCATGCATGAAGAGTAATATTTCATGTAAAATTTGATGAAGCCAAGTGAAGACATGGATGGTTTATGGTATCTTTTCTTCGATGGATCAAGAAGTAAGATTGGGGTAGGTGGTGGAGAAATGTTGGTTTCTCCTTCCAAGGAAAGGTACTATTCCACTTTTAGATTTCAATTATCTTATACTATGTAATATGGTAGAATATGAGGCCCTTACTCATGGTCTTAAGTGGGCTAGGAAAAGAGGTGTGAAAGAGTTACAAGTGTATGGTGATAGTGAGTTCATTGTGAATAAAGTAAGGGGACAAAATATGACTAATAAATCTTTGCTTAGGTCCTTGTGGGATCTTGTAGAGGATTTCCAAGATTTTAACATCACATCTATCCTAAGATAAGACCAAAAACATGCTGATAGGTTGGCATCAATTGGAGCTTAGTTTGATGTTACAAAAGGGATAAGAGAAGATAAGAATCAACCACATCTCAAGGTGATTGTAAGGGCCTCCATACCAGATAAAATCCATAATTGGCAAGTGTTTGATAGTGACCAAAAAATAACACTTTTTTCTATAAGAGGATGAGTTTTCTTCCAAGAATCAATCCAAACTACTACAACAATATGGAGGGTAGGTTGTATACTTAAATTCAAAAAAGCTAAGTCCTAGTCATACTTGATATTATTTTCAATGATGATGACCAATTTAAGAAAGAAAATGTAAGCATGTCTACTAAGTAAGAAAACTATGAGAAAGTACAAATATTCAAAGATAAGTTGTTTGCATTTGGGAAGGTATGTACTAGAGAAGAGAAACATGCTTTCATTGAGTTATGTAAGGAGTTTTTTGATGTCTTTGCAATGGAATATAGTGATTTAAAGGGATTTGATCCAAAATTAGCTCAACATACCATAGAGCTAGATGAGAATTATAAACCTATCAAGCAAAGATAAAGTCTAATCAATTATAATATTGAGCCTCTCATGAAAAAATATCTTACTAAGTTAATTAAGTCCAAAATCATCTTTCCTATTAAGCATTCATCTTAGTTCATAAACTTAGTCCCCGTTAGGAATAAGAATGGATAAAATTGGTTGTGTGTTGATTTTAGGGATTTTAATAGAGTTTACTTGAAGGACCATTAGCCTATTCCTTCCATGGAACAAATTTTTCAAGTAGTGGTGAGTAGTGAAAGGTTTTCTCTCCTTGATGGATATTCTAGGTACAATCAGATTTTGGTGAAAAAAAGTAACCAATATAAGATAGCCTTTACTACTATATGAGGTACATATGATTATAGGAAAATGATTTTTGGATTGTCTAATGTTGGAGGTAATTTTCAATGTGAAATGGATATGGATTTTCAAGGACTAATAAATGACATTATGTTGGTGTATCTTGATGATGTCATAGTTTTTTCTAAGGATACAAAGGATCACTTGAATCACCTTAGGAAATTTTTTGAGAGATGTACAGAGTTTGGAATCTCCATCAATATAAATAAGTGTGTGTTTATTATCCATGAATGAAAACACTTAGGACCATTTATCTCAAAAAAGGGCCTATCCATAGATCCTAAAAGGGTGACTGCAATCATGGAATTGGATTTTGCCAAACACAAGAAAGGTTTGCAAAGTTTCTTTGAGAAAATTAATTTAATAAGGAGGTTCATCCCTAATTTTTATAATTTAGTCAAGCCTCTAACCTATATGATAAGGAAGGATGAAGTGTTTACCTGGACTAGAAGAAAGAAGGAAAGTTTTGAAGAGATTAAACATGCCATTGCCAAAGCTCCAACTCTTACGAGTCTTGATTTCTCAAAGGATTTCAAATTGTATACCTTTGAAAATGATGAGTTAATATCTACCATGATTACTCAATCAAATTAAGAAAACTTGGAGTAGCCTATTGTATTATTTACTCAAGGTTTGGAAGGTTATGAGGTAAGATACACCTATGTTGAGAAGCAAGTACTTTCATTTGTTAGAAGTCTAAAGACATTTAGGCATATGTTATCTAAAAACAAGATTCACATATTGGTATATCATCCTAGTGTCAAATACTTCCTTTTGAGTATAAATTTGAGTGAAAAAAGGGATGGTTGGATCACTAAAGTGATGGAGTTTGATGTGGAAATCAAGACAACCAAGATAGTGAAAGGAAGAGGGCTATTTGAACATCTTGCTTCAGATTTGAAGGAAGAAAAAGAGGTTGTTTTATCACTCCATGATGACCCTATGATATTTTCACATTCATCAATGCGGAATTAGACACAAGATATGATCCATTTTCTTCAAGTAGATGAGTGTCTACAAGGCCTTAATAGAACTAGAAGAAGGTACTTTAGATTTAATTCCATTCCTTATGTACTTGTTGATGGAGTGTTGTATCAGAAGGAATTCTTAGGTGTGTTATTGAGGTGTGTTGAATTAGATCATATTGAGAAAATTTTACTTGAGTTTCATGATGGACTAGTTGGTGGTTGCTTTGATCTAAGAAGAATAGGTATTAGGATTATGAGAGCTAGATACTTTTGGCCTAGTTTGTTTAAAGACACCCATGCTTAGGTAAGTAATTGTAAAAAGTGTGCTCTCTTTGATGGTAAATAAAAGCTTATTGCTTTGCATCTTCATCCAATTTAGGTTGATCAACCCTTTATGAAATGGGGTTTGAATTTTATAAGCCTAATCAACACACCTTCTAGTGCTAGCCATAAATGGGTGTTGAATACTATAGATTAATTTACAAGGTGGGTAAAGGCTATTTATCTAAAGGAAGATAATCAAAGTTTAGTTCTATACTTTTATGAAGGCATAGTGATAAGGTTTAGAGCTCTTTCAAAAATAATTTTAGATAATGCATTAGATTTCCTTGAGATGAAGACAAGTGAATGGGATTTAAAATATGGCATCTATATTATTAATTCCTAAAAATATTATCCATAAGGAAATGGACTAGTTGAGTCCACCAAAAAGAACCTAATTAGAATCATAAAGAGAACAATGGAGGAGAACCAAAGGACTTAGGATTCCAAGTTGAAGACAACTCTTTGGGCTGATAGGATCACCCCAAAAAGAGCCATTGGAAACTCACCATACACACTTATTTATGGAAGAGTAGATAGAATACCTATTTCACTTGAGCTACTAGCCTTTAATCTCACCTATCAGCTAGCATTGATGGAAAATGAAATCATGAAAGCTAGGTTGTGTGAGCTGATGGAGCTTGAGAAGATAAGAAATCAAGCTATGTAAACTATGAGAGCTCACCAAGATTAAATAAAGAGATAATTTGACAAGAAAGCCATACCAAGGAGTTTCAAAGAGGGAGACATTGTTCTAAAGTGGGATGAAGATATGGTTAAGCTTGGAAGACACACAAAGTTTGATGTTTTGTGGAGTGGCCCTTATGTTATCACCCAATGCAAGCAACATAATGCTTTCCAACTCTCAAAGTTGGATGGAGAGGAGATTCACATCCTATTCAATGGGATATATCTCAAACATTATTACTAAGGTTATCCTCTCTCCTTGTACATAGTTTGTTTTTTTCCTTGTGTTCCTTAAGTGGATATGCACATATGTGGGTCTTGTTTATGTCTTGCTTTATCTTGTATTTCCTTGGTGTGTTGTGTTTGTTTTATGTGTTTTTTAGGAAGTTACTTACTATTTGTATTCAATAATACATTGACTCCCTTGGCCAATGGTATGATAAGACTATTGATCCTTAGTATAGGAAGCATACTCCCCCTATGAGTCACCAATTTGTTGATCAATTTTAACTTTTAGGTCAAATTGGGGCACCCCCAGGTAAAAAATTGGCTTTCTATATTTTTGGGGTAATAATATATTTTAATGAGATGATTCATAGGTAATTTAATGTTATTAAATAACATATTATCCTTGGTCATAAATTTGATTAGCCAACATGTCCTTTTGAGTCATTTTAGGGGTCAAAAAGGTGCATTTAATGCTTTATACATGTTTTTTGGGAAGTGTGAAGGTTAAAAAATATTATTTCATGCCACATGTGTCTAATTTAGTCTTAAATAATTAAAAAAATATAATATGGTAGGTTATGTAGAAGAAAGGGTAGTTTTCTAGTGAAAGGAGAAGAAAATGGCACTTGTATAGCCTCCTTGGGAAGTGTACCACATGGAAAAGGTTGAAATGTGAATCTTAAAATTCCCCATGCTCATATACATTTTTTAAATGATTTATAAGTGTAATTTTAATTTCAAAACCATTCTCCTTTTCACCTTTCTTGGCAAGCAAAAGTGACCTATAGATTTGTACTTGGTACAGTCAACACAAGGGGTCTCAAAAAAATGATCTTTGGGGTGTATTCTAAACTCAGTCAACTTTAATTTGATGTTTGGTTGTATAGGAATGGTGGTTAGATCTTTATGAACCATTCCTAAGAATTTGACCTTTCAAATCTACTTGCTAATATGTGCACCCTATACGTTTTGTTCTTTTTTGTGAAAGTCTATATAATTCACTTACTAAGATTGGTTATAGAGGATGTTAAATACCTTCCCTCATGTCCTCCATGATTGGTTTCATTTTTTTTCTAATTTTATGATCCAACTAACTTAGTTTTCAAGGAGGAATGAAGGAGTGAAGTTATAGTCATTTCTACCTTGTTCCAAAAAAGTAGTCTTTTACAAAGGTTTTGTGTGAATGGAAAACGATGTCCCACATGCCTTAGATTCATATTTTTACCTCCTTCCATTTTTTGGTTCCATCATGTCATCCTTTGAGTAGTTTTCAAGCTTGTCTTCCCCTATTTTCAACTTCATGTTGGGTTTCACTTGCAGTCACCTATACAGACTTGCTTTATTTATTCATGGAGTGATAATTAGGGTATTTTGGTTGTCCCAATCCATAAAAAGTTTGAGATATCCCATTGATATGTTTTGAAAAGTTGAAAATGTGTTCCCAAGAATATTCACCATGCTTAAATAGTTATTTGATGTTCTTGATTGCTCAATCCCACGTATATATAGGTGATTTTAATGTTGGAAAGGGTGCATCAAATCTAGTTGCAAAGTGTCCTTGATGGAGATCACTAATTTGAAGGTTAAAAAGTGAATTTTTTTTTAAAGTCTTTCCCCAACATGTTCTTGCCTAACTCCAAGTCTTACTTGCTTAAAACATCCAAATGTACACATAAGGCTTTATTGACATTATGTTGAGGTGTGGAAGGGTAAAAGATGTTTCCAAACCTATTAACATTGATAGAAGTGCATTGGCATGTTTTATATAATCATATAAAGTTCACTTTCATGTAAGGTTCCATATTTTCATGATTAGTTCATTGGTGATATATCAAAGCATCCACCTATAGGTGATTGAACAGGTTACTAAAATACTCTCTTGGAGAGGATAATGCAATTGTACACCTACTTAAGGTTGTGATATGGTATTTAGACCATGAAAATACCATTAAACGGTGATTTAATGAGCAAAGGAGTGTGAAGTTATGTTGAAGAGACAAAGGGATAAGTTTATGGAGTTTTTCCCTAAAATGACAAAATAGAGACCAAAGAGCTTTTCATAGATCCCTTATGACATACTTGTAAGAGGTTTAAAGTCCTTAAATAAGGTGAATGTATAGCTCCTAGAAAAAAATACCTCTACCAAGAATTGAGGCCAAATATTAGAGGTAGATAGGTTTTTGAAGGTCTCAAAGATGCCCTCAAAAACATTATGAATAGACAATGATATTTACAAGTTTGTGACCTCAAAGAGGGAATTTTCAGCCAAAAGTTGTAGGTTGACCTATGCACCATGTTTTAAAGGTTTTTAATAGTTTAAAGGAGTAATGATCTAATAAACCATCTAAAGGAGGATATTCATCATGTTTTTACATGATCCCTAGACTATCCTCAGTCCATACACAGGCTCCAATACATCCACTTATAGGGGTCAAACAATAGGGCATTCAAATAGTGGCTTAACATGGAAACTATGTGATGTATTAAGACTATTCATGATGAATGCAAGTATAATAAAAGGATAGGTAAGGGAAAAAATTCAAGGGATATCTTAAGACACCATAAGCGAGGTTCAAAGGAGATAAATGAACCTACAACAGAACCTAAAGGCAGAATGGCCTTAGTTTGACCAGTAACCTCAAATTTAATGCTAAGGTGATGTTTTATGGATTCCAAAATAGATACTAGTGCAAATACATACATAGTTACTATGAGGATTTCATTTAGGATATTTTCACATCTTATTTAATCTTAGTTGAGGCCAATGGACACCTATAGAAAAGTGTCTCTATCAGCACCTAGAAAGGCTCAATCTTGAAGATCAAGGTACATAGGTAAGATTAGAAAGGGTTTAATCTTGATGAAATAATAGGTGACACCTAAATTAAGTTCATGGTGACCTCATGAACTGAAAACAAGAGAGATACACACTTGCACAGGTCTCCAAAACCCATGTACACACCTATAATAGGGTATAATCTAATGTAGGTAAGGCAAGAGGTGAGCTTGTTTAGAGAGAAGAAGGGGTAGATTAGGAATTGTTTCAAATTATAAATAGTATTAATATTTTTATCTCACCTAAATAAATATGATATACCATTCCAAAGTGATAGAATGTGCCTTAGTGCCGTGGACCTTCAAAAAGATGTAAATAGGCATGTTAAACATGACTAGGCCTACTACCCAAATGAGAAGTCCATCACACTTATTTCATGATGTGGGAATTTAAAAATATTATAAAATTTTTTTGGGGTCATACATGGTTTCCAATCTGGTAGAGTGAAAATGAACTCACAAGAAAGCCACTTTTTGCCTGAAACCAATTCAAACCTACACACAGTCAATGCCATAAAGTTTGCTTTGGGATTTTTGATGTTTGAGGATGCTATGGAGGTCATTTTAACATGAATTTTTGTGCAAGGGGTCCTAATGAAAAAATAAACGCACTAATATATTTTTTTTTCATGAAAATACAAGCCACCTATCCTCTATTTTATCTCAGAGGAAGGTCACTTTTAAGCCTACATAGAGATAGAAAAGGGTGAAAATATGACCTAAATGGGTATTGAGTGCCTTGGAAGCATAATTTGATGATTGGGGATGATTTATTTACTTATTATGAGATGTAAATAACATGAATTTATCCCAATATTTATGAAAAACACTAGAAAGGGTTGGTGGACAACTATATGCAGTCAATCCCCAAGGTTCCCAACTAGGCCTAGTTGGTAAGTAAGAGAAGAAGATGAACAAGGGTTCTTGGAGAGATACGTATTAGATTTTAAATCTCAAATATTATGTTAACATACATTATACACCATCATAAACATGAAATACCATTCCAAATAGCCAAAGGTAGCTAGATGTAGGTTAGGCCTACTAGGCCTTCAAGAGATCTAGAACCATTTTGAGGTCCACCTGCATTGCAAACACTTGGAAAGATATATAGTTGATTGATAAATTATTATAAGGTTTAAATATACATGTTTGATATTTTGGAGTGTAATTATACCTACAAAAAAGTAAATTCTAGCCTTGACATAGTCCAAGCATGTAGGAAGAGAGGAAAATAAGCTTGATGGGTGTTTTCAAGTACTCATATATTCTATGAGAATATGCATGGGAATCATATGAGTTTAGAAGAGTTAAAAAAGGTCCCTTGGCTTCAATTTTGTGGAATTTAGTGTCATTTGAAACATCCAAGCTTTATGAATTAAGCTTAAGATTAAAAATACTACCTAAAACCCTACCAAACCCTCAGCTAGGTCCCAATGAATAAAATGAATTTGGAAAGTTGTACTAATAACATAGCTTGGAAATGAAATTTATTGAACCATGAACAGGAATCCCTCAAGCTATCTCCCATGAAGATGAGTTATAGGGAATTGTATGGACAACATGATAAATAGGGTTTTCTTGACAATTTTATGTGTTTTATAGGATATAGTAGGAATATAAAGATGAAATCAAGTTTGGGTGGAATATTAGGACTTATACTAACTCCCTATGCCCATTTTATTCTAGTAAAAAAATCTTAAGTGTCCAAACTAGAGATCTCCTTTTAGGCAATCAAAACTGGCATAGTGGACACAAAGGGGAGAAGGGTGAAAAATCCAAGTGTAAGACTTTTTAAATCCTTCATGATGCCTATAAAGTAATGGATGGTATTTAAATGTGTCATTCATTCCCTCCCATATATTTTCATGGAAAACTAAAGGCAGTTTTGAGGCCTAGTGTGAGGGGTGATTGAAAAAGAAGGTTTTTAGACTATAAATAGGTATGGCTTCCTTCCAGGAGTTTCAAATGAGTATGAATGAAAAAAATTCATAGATATGCATGATTTAAGTCCTTAAATCTTATCCCAATCATTATACCTATCTCTAGTCAGTGATGGGATGTTCAAATAGCTTTAAATTATGAAAGCCAATTTTTGATCCAAGACTAGGAGTTTCATGCCATTTTTCATAAGTTTCATGATTTTTATGGACATTTGTAACTCTTAACATTAAATTTTTCATACCATATATATTTATAATGTAATTTTAACCTATTTTCTCAGATTTTCAAGTGTTTAAGTGACCTTTGGACTTCCCTTGTCTTGTTTTTCTCTCAAATGCTAAAAAACTATGGACTCTTTTGGCTCTTTTTAGAAACCTCCATTGGTTGATGGTGAAACCCTAGATAAATTTTTACTTGAATGAATCTTGAATAAATAAGAAAATTATTTTTCCTACTTAGATGCTATACAATTGGGTGTTACTGCAATCTTGTTGGTCTTTACTATTAGAAGATGATCTTTTCTATCATGTTATCCTTGATTGCTCACCAAGTGTGGATAAGAGTGATTATTATTGGTCTTTGTTAGTGTTATTTTTAAGTGCAAGAGTATATTATAAGTGTTCAATGACTGTATTCTCTTAATTAATAATGCATTTCCCTCTTAAGTATCAAATACCTTCTTGAACCTAGTTTATGAAACATTGATGTGACAATGCAACTTGAATTGTGAGTTTTATGTGAAAGAAGCCTTGTTTAACTCTAAGTAGTATAATTTTAATTCATAGGAGGAAATATAATATTGGTGAATCACCTTATTTATATTTATTAATTATTTTCTTACCCCTTTTCACCCAAAATTGATAGGCAAGAATATACTTCAAATAATGCATAAAGGGAACTAACCCTTCTAGAGATTCATCTCAAAAAATTGTTACCCACAACAAGAGAGATGTTTCCAATATGCCACTTATATGAGGAGAGATAGGCATATCCTCAAGGGGTACAAATCCAAATGACAATAATATCCTTGTAATACCTTTATGGGTAACTTGAAGGTATCTCCTAGGAAATACATTAAAGGAAAAATTCACTTTTATACATGTTTAAAATGTATCTCCTAGGAGATACTTTGAAGGTACCTATTAATGGTAATTTTGATACAAAAATCAACTGTAGGCTAGGTTTGAGTGTTTTATTCCATTTCAAGCCTATTCTGAAAGGAAGATTTACCACCCACTTTTACAAAAAATGGGTGAGGGCACTTATCCAAGGTTTATTTCACCTGGTATAGTTACATTGAACCTAACTCAGTGGCTCATTAAGACCATTACATACAAGGGGCATTTATTGGTTTGAATTGAAGGTACTTCAATAGTTCCTATGTAGTTTCATTAGGCATGGTTTCAAGTAAACATTCTTTAGGGGAAAGCAATTACTCCAAGATTTAGGCTGATACCAAATTCACTAAAGTTGTGATACATGAATAGTTGTAAGGTTTTTAATTTTTTGGTGTTTATGTTTTTGGGTCTTGGTGGTGGCTATGATAATTTTTTTAAAATTAGCCAAGTCAATAAGAATTGTAATACAGTCAGCCTTTTGGATATTTTTGTCAAATGTCGAGCATTTATTAAATGAAATGGCTTGGAGCTTCCCAAGATTTGTATCATGGGTAAAAATTTGGTGTTTATTGATATTCATCATACTTCAAGATATTTATATCATATAATAAATCATTAGGACTGTCAATGCCTTGTATCACACATGGGAGATGGCTTATCATTTTAAAATAATGTTGAAGCCTCAATCAAGAGATCATCCATATTTTTATAATGTCCAATAGCTCACCTTGGACCCCTTAAGTTTAATATTTGAAGTATACTTCCCTCTCTTCTCTCTTCATCTAGAGAAATTTTTGTAGATTCCTTTGCCTATTAGTTTATATTGGTTGGTGTTTTTATTTACTTATAATCCTTGACACACTTAATACATTTATTTAAATTTTCCTCCACTTTCCTTTGTTTATTCATACTTTTGATAGGATATTCCTTTGTGGGCCTTATCATAAATTTAATGGGACATTAAAGTTATCTCCTAGGGGATACCTTCAACATGATTATCAGTGAAAATGATAGCTTAGTAGTGCCTATTTTTTAAAATTATATCTCGTTACTAATTTACAACCTTAAGTAAGTATGGTATTAAATTTTTTATCATATGCTTAGTAAGTTCTTGATATATTAGAAATGAACAATCAACTTTTAGGCAATCCCCTTTGAATGCATTTTACATCTCTATATATAATTTATTTTTAGTTTGGTCAAATATTTTTAGTTTATGCCTAAGTTAGTTTATATATTATGAAGATTTATTATGTATTTTATTTTGTATATTAGAAATAACGTTTATTGATATACAAATAATCACTAGTTAATCAAAAATAATTTTGTAAGTGATACGATATGTAACTTATATTTTATAAAAGATCAAGATTTAAATCATTTCAATTGATTTGTAGAATGTATTCAAGCAAGAAATAAATTCCCACACTTAAAAGGAAAAATAAGGCCTCAATCAACTAAAATTCAGATATAATACCATTTAATTTTTTAAAAAAAAACTAAAATTAAATTCACATTGCCATCTTTCATTTTATGATAGCAACAAAATTCCTCTTATTGATTGGTATTTTGAGTTGTTTAGTCTGACAAATATGCATGTAGATATTTATTTTTTATCATTATATCTAGAAAAAAATATCCTTGGATTTGAATAATCCTTGCCTATGATAAGGATGAACTTGAATATGCCATTCAATTCCAACTGAAAGTATTGAATGGAGAAGAGGGAATTCACCATCGTGATATAGTTAATTTTAATAAATTTACACTTAATAAAATATAATTAACAAAAATTAATGTTTCTCTTTCTTGTTAAACATTTGGGTTTTATTTGAATAACTATGACAACCTTGAAATGTATTAGTTGATAGATAGAGATAATTTGGTCCTTAGAATACGAAATATGTTAAAAGAAGAATATGAACAAAGGACACCAACTTCTTATACTTTCCACCATGTAAATATGCATTTAAGATATCCTACAATAATGACATAAAAAATATTAAAGAAAAAAAAACAAGCAATGGAAAAACATTTTTATGCAAATTTGAAAAAGGCTATACAATTACTCATATTAGTGAAGAAATATAAGATCAAACAAAAGGTTGATACACTTTTGTTGGCACAAAATTTTTATTAGACACATAATGAATTATCTACATGGTATATATCCTCTAAAAATTATGCCTTTAATATTCATATCAAGCTCTATAGATTGGGGGATGCTAATGTCAAAATAATAAATCTAAATGAAAGAGGGGCAACTGATATAATTCATTCATTTGTAAAACATAATTAGGTTCCAATGAAGGATGCTTTGTTAATTCCTTTTGATTCAAATAACCCTCAATGAATTATCAAATCAAAATAAGTCCCTAAAGATACGACAAAGAAAAAAACCATAAGGTTCAAAATTGAAGATGGCCAACACAAAATTACAACACAATAGATAATTATTTAAAACAAGGAATAAATTCACCATCATTGAGAAAAATATTTTTTTAGAAGGGTAAGATTTTTGAAAATAGTTACTCCATTCTATATTATTCACAAAATATGTAACCAATATAATAAATCAAATAGAGAAATTTATAAGGCTTCATTTGTTGAAAGAGTTCTATCTGCATGTGACCTTATCCAACTAATATGTTGGAATAATCTTGAAACATGAAAATAAATATTAAAAAAAACACATGAACAAGATAGAAACTTTTTCACATAAATAAATTATTCAACACAACAACTGAAGGAGAGAAAATCCATTCTTTTTATGTAACAACACATTTGGGATTGTTTTAATAAGGTGTTTGATTTGTTTTAAATTGGTAATTTACCTAGTTTAGATAAATAAGATTTAAATTTTATTGGTACAATAATACTTAGAAATATTCAAGGGATTTTAGACAAACAAAAAATAGTTTTAGCATATTTATTGGAAAAATGGCCTACTTCCTTTTTGAAAACCCTTGGGTGCAATAACATGGACACTTAGTGTAAAAAAGTAAAGTTGGAAAGTAACATATTATCAAAAATTGAATATTATTTTAATAATCATGACTTGATACTTACATACTGAAGAAGTAATTGAGCATTATACAAGTTATGTAAAAAAGTTTGAATATTTGTGTGTCCTGAATGAAAACATTTAAAAAAAAATGGGAAGTATTATCTCTAGATTAAATAAACATATTTCTAAAATATCTATATAGTGATAGAGGTTAGCTTCCTAAGGTATATATAGAAATGTTTAGCTACCATTATGGCCCCCCATGCCTTTGGCCATATATTTTAGAATATTTCAGTGTAATGTTCATTGTTGGTGTAAATGTTGATTTGATAATTATTGATCTTTTGAATGTCATTGAAGATTTTAACAAAGAACATATTTGCCTATTTATTTAGGCATTGATTGATAAATTTATTATTGGGGTTTTAAATGTATTCATCTTTAAAAAACTTGACCATTTCTCTAGAATTCAAAAAAATCTTGGAAAGTTGTGTGTTGGTCCTTTCCAATATATGCAAAATATAGGTGTCATACTTTAGGGTCCAGATGTGATGGATTCAATTAGACTCATATTAAAACTATCAATTTTTCTCAAGATTCCACTAATTTTTAGCTTGAATATTTCATCTTCCATTTCCAACAAAGTAAATTAGAGGAAGGTGTTGATATCACTATAGACATACTAACATTTCAAATGATTGGTTCACACAAAATAAGGTCATTCAAAAATGAATTAGGCAACTTTTTTTGAGATACTTATCTCTACTTTCAATAATTTAGATACGTGTGATGTGCTAGGAGTATATATAGGAGATAGATTGGTGTGTGCTTGTATGTAAATGTAAATGATTTTATATTACATTACATAAACTGAAGAACAAGTAATTTTTAGTGTTCAATTTTAAATTGTTTGACAAATTCATGACAACCATTACCAAAAAAAATTCTTTGATCACTACCAGGTGCATAACATTTTTAATTTATTTTATAATCATGCTTTATTTTTCAAATAAATCATCTTAACAATCTTTCAATGTGTATGCTTTATTTTTTAAACCTAACAACTTAACAATATTTTAGTGTGTATCAATAATGACATTGAATGAAACAATAATAATGAGTAATTAAATCAATTAACATGACAAATTTTAAATTAAAGAAGGTAACATAAGATCATGCATACTTTTAAAATTATAGAATTTTTTATTTATCAATTATATATAATATTGAAAAAGTGTTTTTTTGTCTATTTATGTCTCAATTAAAATAGTTCAAAATATAACTCTACAAATTTGTGTCTCCAAAAAAATAACCCAAGACATAGCTCTATAGCTTGAAATCTCCATGAAAACAACACGAGACAAAACTCTACAACAAAAAACTTTTTTTAGATACAAATATCAAATCAAATGATGATGAGAATTTTTTGTTACTACATTAAATAATACCTTGCAAAGGAAATAAAAAAACAAAAGGTTCAATGATAGAGTGATACTGTACAAACTACAAAAAGGTAAAAAAAAATGGTGAAAACCCTTTTTAATGAATGTGTAATTATACAATTTCATATACTAGAATATATAAATTATCTTTATTTATTTAAACACACTATAATTGAAAAAGAGTGTAGAAGACCATAAAATTTAGTGCATCAACTTGAGATTTAGAAGTGTGGCTTCATTTTATTATTGTGTCAACTAAAATGTGGTTATATTTATCCATTTAAATGTTGTCTAAATGTTGAATTTTCCTAGTTTAAAATAACTTAATATGTGATATGTCGTGTCTTGAAGATAATGAATTTTATTCAGAGTATAGATTATCTTTATCAATATAAAAAATATTTGTTTGAGTGGAAACAAATATTGTGATTGTGATAAATTCAATGAAGAATATATTTCTTAATAAGAATATTATGATGAAAAATGGCATGTGTGTGTGTGTGTGTGTGTGTGTGTGTGTGTGTGTGTGTGTGTGTGTGTGTGCATGCGTCTGTGCGTGCGTGCGTGTGTGTGTGTTAAATGGCATAAATGGATTGTATAAGTAATCATATTTTTTTTGTTTTAGAGTATAATCAGTTACATTTATTTTAAAAAATTCATAAGAAGTGTCCATTGTGTTCAAGTTATAAATATTCATTATAAACATGTATATGCATATATATGTTACAAAATTGGCAATAGAAATTGTACATTTGTGTATAATGAGTATAGTTACATGTGCCTAAGTATGTATATATTTTTATATATGTTTATATGAAACCTTATTAGATTTAAGTAAATACAAATAAAAAATGCATCAAATGAAATGAAATATGTTTATATGTTACAATATAAAATGTAAATTAAAAGTGCATCAATGATCAATCTAACATGTAAAACATTTTAGAAAAATTCCATGTTATATTTGGTATAATATAATATTTTTAATAAATGATTGATTTATTTTTAACAAATTACATACATTTCAAAGGAGCTAAAATTGACTTCTAAAAAACTATTGATTTTGGGGTTCGATGACTTATTATTTATTGTACACAAAACAAAAGATATGAAAATAAATGTTACATGAATAAAATAAGATTATATAATAGAAAATATGTCATACTACATTTGATATCATTCCAAAGAAATTTTAAAGGTGTCACTGTAGTCATTTTTTCATGTTGGCCTTTGGTCAATGATAGAGGACAATCATTTGAGGATACTCATTCAAGCCATAGATTACCCAAGTTCAAATTT
Organism: Torreya grandis; assembly: GCA_037957365.1. Lineage (NCBI taxonomy): Eukaryota > Viridiplantae > Streptophyta > Pinopsida > Cupressales > Taxaceae > Torreya > Torreya grandis. The sequence continues at coordinate 1,155,733 of JARHVA010005584.1, forward strand.
CATTTTTTTTGGGTGGGGGAAATTATTTTAAGCCCTTAAATATAAATATAATGAAATTAGATGGAGTTATTTTTAAAAGGACTTTTGGAGATGATTTTTTAATTGCCAACACAGTGTTCATTGATTGGAAATCTTGAAATTGTGTTACAACATAAAAACTACAATTGAGTTATGTCATGAAAAGTAGATATAGTGGAAATGGAATTTGGAAAGATGAAAATGATTAGAGAATCAAAATGATGGCTATCATCACATTCTTGGGAGAAACCAAAAAATATATGCCAACAACTATGAAACATTATTTAGGAGGATGTGAATTCACCATATGATTCTTTCAAGTGTATTTATTGATTGTAAAATATAAGTTTAGTAACAATATCATAAATTTTTTAAAAATCAATTTTAAATTATTTCAAATGTAATCCAATTTTTTTCAAATTTAAGGATTTTAATTTAGTAATACTTTGGTCTCATTTCATGAAATTTTATTTATTATTGGATATACCTTGAAAGTATTGAATAAAGTTCAAGTTTGAAATCTAATACCCTTGGAAGTGTATACTCCATTATTTTAACTTGAAATTACCCAACTTGATCGATTAGTATATTAACACATGCTCATGAAGATCTTCCTAATGAACAACAAATAATTATCAATTCTCTCTATCATTAAATTTGTTTGTTGATGCCTTGTTAATGGGTCAAGTGTATAAATTGGTTTATATTATCCATGTGCCAGGTCTCCTTGGACTCCCACCCCCATAATGGTTTCTTTAAATTAAAGTTTGATGGAGCAGCATAGGTAAATCTAGTAGCCTCAAGAGTGGGATGTAGTATTAGGGATTGATTTGGTTCTCTCATTTATTATACCTAATAAAAATTACCATATATAACCAATAATGAAGCTAAATCCTAGTTAGTTGTCATAGGTATATAACTAGTAAGATAATGTGGAATTGAATATTTGATAATTGGAGGAGATTCTAATCTCATAGTGGAGGCAATTCATAATCAACATGCTAAGGCTTGGTAACTCAACAATATCCTCCAACTAATTTGGCCTCTCCTAGATGACATGAAATATTGGTTATCATCACATTGCTTCATTAAATCTAATAAACAAGAAGATTTCACTATGAATTGTTGGGTAGACCAAGTGACTAATGTAGTGATGGATAATGTATATGATCAGTGGCTAGGACTTGCTTTGGTGGAATATGACATAATCTATGATTGATGGGATTTTATAATTTTTTTTAAGACCTATTGCATTCAATTTTGGGAATACTAAAGATTTGACATGCATAAATGGATTTTCACTTCATGGTTACACATTAATTCCTCAGTCACAAATTGATTTATCATGATAGGCAAAAACTCACTCGAAGTGATTAACTACCAAAATTTGTCTCTCTTTATTTCATTAAATATTTATTTTATCCCATATGAAGATGTATTATACTATGTCAAGCTTGGTCATTATGACCCCTATTTTGTCACTCTATGCATAATGTCATGAAATGGATTTTTGAGATAGTTTCTTAGATCATAAACTCTATATGATAATATAGCTTCCAAATGTGGATGTTTTGAAGGTAATTGAGACTATTATTGGTGAGGATTACCCTCATGATATCTAGCATAATAAAACCAATGTATATGTGGTGTCATGTTTTACTAGTAATCTACTTCAAGTGGTCCAAAATAGGGAAGAAGCTCATTGAGTGGTATATGCCTTTGTATGGAAAGAATTTTGGGGTGGCCTCATTAGCTAGTAGACAATAGGCCTTCTCTACATTTTTTTAGTTCACACTATCTTGGTTTAGTTATTTTAAATATCTTTTAGGAGCTATAAACTCATTATATTCATCTACATGATCATTACATGGCTATGGTGGAGGGCACACAAGCTGCTGCCCCTTCAACACACTCTTGGATAAAAAAATCACCATATCTACTCCTCTTCATTATAAAATTTAAATCATATGCCCTCATATCAATAGTCTATTATTTGGTCAAATTTTATTCAAGCTAGGGTGTGGTTGATGCTTTAGATGCAAAAAATGTTAAGTCATAGGATGGTCACTATAGGGATTCTTGATTGATTCACAATCATGTTCAATCAATGGTGGATTATGTAAGGTTGGGAATTATATATGGACCCATTAAATGTAATGGATTAGTGACTAAAAATCCTAGACCTGCATGTAAAGTAACATGTTCCAAATTCATCCTTGATATGTAATGTTTTGCTAGACTTCCTTTTTTCCTAAAGTGGCTAATGCAAAAATTTTATTTTTTGTAATTTTGTTATTTTTAGAGGTCTCATTCTACCTCTACAAGAATTTAACATTCATTGCATGGCCACTATTTAGAGATATTAGAAAAATATAACATGGTATCAGATATTTATTGATAGCCTCATGCATGTGTCTCTTTTGGTAAGATCTTCTTGCATTCACCTTATTACTTTTTCATACTGTATGATCGCCATTTTTGACCTTGAAGGTGTTTTGTAGACACTACCTCAAAAATCATGTCAAAAGGTATTTTATAAAAAATCCATTTACATATATTTTTTGGGTGTTTTGAGATCTCAATTGGGTTGTCTTTAGTTTTTTGAGAAAGATCATGGATTTTTCTAAAAAATCCAATTTATTCCATATGGTATGGCACTGTACAGACAAGTAATCAAGTTTGCTATCTCTGATTTAGTGCCCGTAGTCCAATTTAGGTTCTTTAGGGTGCATTACTTACTTCCAAGACTAATTTGGGTTTTCCAATTATGACTACTCATTACTTTTTTTTTAAGTCATAGTTGTTCAAGAACCTAATTTACACTGTAGGAAAGTAATCAGACTTCTCTAGGGTGATAACTTATAAGTAATCAGGGTTCTCAACCCCAAAGACTTG
>JARHVA010005585.1:0-42500 GCA_037957365.1 Torreya grandis
GGGAATCATTTGATATGTGGATGTCTTCTAATGGAAATTAAAATCACATTAAATGCATTTAATACTTAAATACATAGATAAGGAAAATTTATTTCTTCAGATTGACTCAAACCTAAAATGCATGAAAAGTTGTTGGGAGGATATTGTAATAAACTTGGATATGTAGAAGTTTCTATTTTTTCTATATTTTTTTTGCATTTTTTTTCTACTTCAAGGTTGTATTTCGACATTCTTTTAGTTGTTACCATGATTCTTTTACTCTATTTATCTTGGGGAGTTAGTTAGTCCTTATTCTCTCTTTGGTTGTACTCTTTCGAGGGTTTGGGGTCCTTATTTAAAAAATCCCCACCTTAAACATTAATAAAAATTTATTTTTGGTGAGTCAAATCCACACCAATAGATTAGGTGTATTTCACCACTATATCTAGGGTTTCTAAATTTTCCCTATATTTTTTTATGGAAAGATAAGAAATCAACTTTTTATTTTATTTCTTCATTTTCTCTCTTTTGTGTTTGCAATTTGTGAAGGTGGAGTTCAAGATAAGGGTTAAATTAATTACATGGTGTATTTGTTTAAGAGTATCTACATGGTGTATATACTATAATTTTTTAATAATTATGAAAATATCTAATTATTTTAGAAAATCTAAATTTTGTTTATAAATTTGTGTATATATATGCATATATACACACACTCATAAATGTATAAACCACAATATATACACAAATTTGTCATGTATAAATGTATATTTATAAATGAAAATTCTTGTGTGTGTGTGTGTATAAACTAGAAATATATTAAAGTTTTTAGGGTTTTAGATTGGTTGTATCCATGGGTCAATGACTAGCCTATAGCCTACTACATAGAGGATAGGGATTGTTAGGATTGGTCAGCTAGTAAGACCCCTTCCCCTTCCGTCAATAGAAGGTTGTTGAGGTTGGCTTAGCCTCCGCCACCCCATCACTTTCCATATGTGTGTGTGTGTGTGTGTGTGTGTGTGTGTGTGTGTTGTGTGTGTGTGTGTGTGTGTGTGTGTGTGTGTGTGTGTGTGTGTGTGTGTACACACATAAATGTATATATATATATATATATATATGAATGTATATATATACACATACATATATGTGTGTATATATAAACACACATTTACATTCATATATATATATATTATATATATATATATATATATTTATATATATAATATATATATATATATATATACATTTATCGTGTGTACACACACACACACACACACACACACACACACACACACACACACAAGTGTATAAAATAGATTCCAACATATACATTTATTTTGCACAAAAAAACTTTAATTTTACAATTTGTTTCTCCTAATGCTAACTTTAAAAATTTTAATGGAGCATTGAGAAAAGATAGAGAGATATAAGAGATATATCATTTGTTTCACATGGAAAATCATAACAAAGAGAAAGAAGAAAAATATTTTCTTCAAGTATTTTAATAAATGAACTAAATGTATTTTATTCACTATTTAATTTGAAAGATCATTTTATTTAAACATTGATTTCATAGAACAATTAAAATAAGTCATAATTTAAGATTTAATATATTTAAAGCACATTAAGCAATGAGAGGATTAAAACAATAATGTCAATAATTTGAGTTTATTTTACAACATATGAAAGCCTACAATATACATTTCTATTTCCACATTTTAGATCTATTAACTCAAGGAAAGAGAGAGAGATTATAATTTAAACTAAACAACTTATAAATTAAAATAACAAATTTTCTATTTCATAACATGAAGAGTACATTCATTTCCATTTTATTATACTAGGACATTTTAATTTTAACACAATGTTAAATTTGTCAACCTTTTGTAAAAGAGATAAGAGAAATAAAAAGGGAAGATAAATAATGGAGTTATCATGTTTATTACAACATTATACAACTCAAATGAAATTTTCCACTTAAAAAAGGGAATATCAATAAGAGGTCCTACTTCCACAACATCTCAATTTCATATTCATTTTCTTCAAAAAATAAAGGAAGGTATTGGAAGAAAATATAGGAAAGAGAGAGAGATATTATTTTATTTTCTAACAAGGATGATATAAATCAACAATGAACAATTTTTTTATTTACAATTATAATCTCTAGAGAGAGAGAGAGAGAGAGAGAGAGATTTATTAAATTGTTAATAATTTACCAACATCAATAAAAAAAGGGAAAGGAAAAACATTTGACTTCCTATGCATCTAAGGGATCAACATGTTAGGAAAATACATATCGATAAAAAAGGTACAAAGGTTTAAATGTAGGGGATATTATAGATACCTCAAACAATGGAGAGAGAGAGAGAGAGAGAGAGAGAGAGAGGAGAGAGAGAGAGAGAGAGAGAGAGAGAGAGAGAGAGAGTGAGAGAGAGCGAGATAAAGAGAGAGAGAGAGAGAGATGAGAGAGAGAGAGAGAGAGAGAGATGAGAGAGAGAGAGAGAGAGAGAGAGAGAGAGAGGAGAGAGAGAGAGAGAGAGAGATTTTTATTAAATATTGTTAATAATTTACCAACATCAATAAAAAAAGGAAAGGAAAAACATTTGACTTCCTATGCATCTAAGGGGATCAACATGTTAGGAAAATACATATCGACAAAAAAAGGTACAAATGTTTAAACATAGGGGATATTATAGATACCTCAAAAAATGGGAATATTAAAAATGTCTCACACCCAAAATATTGACATATTTAATTATCCAAATAAAAAAAGAAAATAACATATAGTGGCACATGGGCTAATGAGAAATGGGACATATTCAAATATTCCACAAGAAATACAATATCAAGGTATAAAAATACACTCAAGGAAGTGATAATGTGATTAAATTAAGTATAAGCAACTAACATAGGCATATCATAATAGTCAATACATATATGTGTTAGCAAAAAATGTCATGTAAAATATCTTATCAAGTAGACTGTGAATGATGTAATCATGAGCATAGAAATGTGTACATGATAGTATATAAGATAAATATGATAATGGAAAGGTGATCATAGAATAATATAACATGTATCAATCATGATTAAAGAAATATATACCCATAACATAGTGTGTAACATGGAAATAAAATGGTCCAACATATGTATGTGCATGTATCATGTATTTGGCATATGCTTGTATCACACTCAAGTATGTGTGAAGCTTATGTGTATATATAAATGAAATGATATGCTATATACTAATATAAATAAAATAATGTATGTTCCAAGAAGATATTAAACATGTGAAAGTTGAATATTTTTGTAAATTTGAATTTATTTAAATGTTTTTGTATTTTCTTTAATATATATAGTATATATATATAAATTTTTTGGAATGTTTAGAAGGATAATCAAAAAAATTATGTACAAAAGAAATGGATACTATAATATAGAGAGATCATCAATTATATGCCTTTGTGAATGCCCTTATATCATGCATGTCATATTCATATGTTGTATGATCAGTATCATCAGGATCATACCAATATTCTATATTATTAGCATCTTAATCATCAATATAATCATTATCATATGATACTTGTAATTTCTTAGGTTATTCATGAACTTCTGATATATCATTTTGAGAATCCGGTATGAAAAACCAATTACAACATAGATTGGAATTTACTTCTTAAAATTTTATTTTTCTTGAGTATGTTTATCATTATCAAAATGTTGAATCTCATTATGTGCTAGTGAAAAGCCATGTATCTTTGCTTGAACACTAGAAAATATGTAATTGTTTCCTTGACTTATTTATTTGAGGATGAAATCATAGACTTTGTAGCATTAACCTTGACTCATTGTTCCTCTTTGCATAAAATAGATATGATGTTTAGATCCTTATCAACCATATTTGTATCATTTTGTATACATGTTTTGCTTGGAAAACTCCTTTGTTAGAAACCCTCTTTTTATAATGGTTGTTTACTTGTCTTAAGTATGATTTTGTAACTTTTGTTCTTGATCTTTTGTAACATTGACTTTCGTAGTTGTTCCTTTTCATTTTTTACATTTTTTAAATATTTATTAATCTAGATTTTCCTTTTAACTCTTTTCTTGCTCTATTTTTTTTCATTTGTAGCTATTTTTTCTATGAATTATCCTTTGGTAACCATACTTTTTATTTTTTCACTTATGTTTTAAAAGATGCATGCGTAAGATGAGTGGTTTCTTGATTTATGTATCAATGATAGGATCACCACTATCATTTATTGTTTGTATTTTGTTTTTCAAGGAAAAAGAAAAATATGTATGATGCCCATACATTATATGATATGAAAAATAATATTTTTGTCTTCTAAGAGGATGTACATGAGTTAATTTGATCACTTTGTTTTGAAACATTTATCTTAGGGTTTCACTTGGAATCTTATTAGCCTTGTGTTCTCTTTTTGAATAACTAGTAGTAGATGAATTCCTTTTTATATTCATATTTTGATATGAAACCTTTTTGGGCACAATATTTATAGATGAATATGAAAACTCATGATTAACACTATCGTATTAGTATTTTTCATGTATATAATATTATTTTTCAATGATTTGATCTTTAAACTAAAATACCAATTTTGATTTTATAATTCTTCTCTCATAATGATGATTTGATCTATAATTTATTCACAAGAACAAACCCTAGGTAATTTAAGTTTAATTTAATACACAAACAATCTAGATAGGATGTGGGAGGTGGAGTGTGTGAGGAAGGGTATGTTGGTTACCTTATTTTAGAATTGTAGGATTGGCCACCTTAATAGTTCAATTAGTGATAGCATGGAACTCATTAGAGTGATGTTATTTATCACCATCTTTAGGATTAAGAGGATGAAGAGCTTCTTTTTATCCATTTTAAATATTCTAAAGACTAAGATGAGAATAGGAAAAGAAAAGAAAGAGAGATAAAAATGCTAGAAAATATTCCAACATGGTAGGAAAAATCAGAATTGAATAATTTTTATCATCTAAAACCTTATGAGGCTAAAAACCCTAGCATAAGCAAGGATTTGTACAAATAAATTGAGAGGTTATGTTCATTAAATTTTTAACCCTTTTTAGGTTTGGATGATGGTTGAAGGGTATAGTAACCAATATACATGAATGAATAAAAATATTCTAAAACTTAGTTAAATGAATATTATCAATTAAATGTTAGGTTATGATAAATATATAAAATATATTCAAAACATTAACTTGATTACATAAATACTAAGAAGATATAATGATTAACCTTATCTAAAAATGCAAAAATAGAGTTGAGATATACATAGGTGAATATAGGTGGGAATAAGATCAGAACCCAGTTGTTAGATTTTGGAATTTTTTTTAGAGTCTTGAACACTTATGTCAGCCATGGGATACTTACATCAAAGTAGATTTACCAATGTCAACAAATATTTATAGTAAAAAATACTCACTGCATTATGGGATGACCACCTGGATCTTTTTATATTTTTTGTCACCTTTTCAATTATATGTTTTACTCGCATGTATAGGCTATATATGAGTATTTATGGATCAAACCCTATACATGATTTATGTATAAGTATAATATTTTAAAATTTTATCAATTAAAAATGCTTTATCTCTTGTAAGAATCCATCGAGTCTCAATCTCTCTCATTACACACCTAAAAGGGTTCACCAGAAAAGGCATCAGTAGATCATTAGTACTTTTTAGAATTGTCATCCCTTATATTACTCCAAACTTCTCCTATGCACTTCCCTAAGACTTATATCCTCTCTTTCACATTATTCTAAGCATTCACCACATTAATTATCCCCTTCCTAATCCTAAAACCCTTTTTTATATTTTACATTACATTTTCAGCCCCATTGACCTTGTATTCAAATTGATAAAACATGTTAAGTGTCTAGGTCGGCTCTTAGTAGATCTAAACCAAGACCTAACTTTTTTTTATAATTAATGATACAAAGTCAATTGGGGTAAGCTTATGAGAATTTTTGGAAAGATTTAGTGTTAATTAATCTATATATACACATCCAATACTATCATTTATGAGGAAGAATATAAGAATATTATATTACACATCTGCTTATCCAACATTCTACTTGAGGAGCATAGCTTAGGGTTTCAATACTTTCTTTGGAGATACAGATCTTGTCTTATAGAGAAGTCTTTGAGATGAACAGAGAAGTTGTGTTTCCTAGATTTGACTTATCCTTGTTATCCTTACATACCACAATAACCTCTTGTGAATCACCTTGGCCAAGGGAGAGATTGAGGCTTGATGGGTTCATCTTCCAAGGTGAGTATTCCTAACTTTATTATTCATTTATAAGGGTAGATAAATTTACATTTTTAATTCTCTCCCATATACTAGTATTTCATATACATTTGTGTGAGTATATATATTATATGCATGTTTGACTTTTCATGTTTATTACCCACACTTTATGCCACAAGCTTTGGTGATCATTAGATTAGCCTTTAATTTTCATTTAACTTTGTGAATATGAAAACATAGGACCTAACTAAGGTTATTGCATGGTTTTACTTGACTAGAGGCTTTGTAACCCTTTCTAGTGATGTTATTATGGTAAGAGATCCCTTGGTTAGGTCTAGTAGATCCATCTTGGTCATGAACCTGAATATCTAATGTATTAATAATCAGAAGTATAAGTATGATTTATCTTCTCTAAGCTAGGATCGATTAGTAGATCAATTTCATTTACCTTTGTATGCATTCTAGTGAACCTGATGTGAATAAAACCCTTGTAGGCTCTCTTTCACACTTTCATTTTAACATGATACTATATGTTTCTATTTTTTTAGTATTGTATCGAACCTATCAATATGGTTCTAACATTCTATGCACATGTTTAACACACTGTCACTCCAAAATGACTATATTATGTTTATGTAGGTCTTCTCCAAATACAAGTGATTAGATCAATTAGTTCAACATAATTTTATTATTCAATTTGAGATTTACATACATATTCAAACTAGTCGACTATGTTCATAATTTTCCTCTTTTAGCATATAGGTCTATAAACATAGTCAAGCTAGTCAAATCTGTTCGTAAATTCTTTTTCAACACATAGGTATTAAAAACCTAGTCAAACTAGTCCATTATATTATAAATAAATTTGAATCAACATTTGAGCATCAAAACATAAAATTTGTCAATCTAAACATCTTCAAACCCACCAAGGTTCATTCTTACTCTCTCTGTCATTTCAATTTTTTTTCAATAATATTTTTCATAAGTTTGTAGTCTATAAAATTATAGCCCTATAACCAAATGGGTTAACCAACTTGACATGGTTATACAGTCTTTCTTCTATCTTGAAGACATATTTGACATGTTCAAATGTGGTCTTCTAGATCTTGCTTCTATAGAATAATAGTGAACTAATCAACTCTATTTTACATTGATTGCATACAATGTCACCAAAACTAACTCTATAATCTTCACAATCAAGGAATTAACCTCTTTTTATAGTAATTAATTCACCTTTCTTCCTAGTTACTTGCATGCTTATAGTAACTAACATAAATTACTTAAGTGGTTTTTCAAATTACCTCTCTAGTCACATGATTTTTTCTCTTTTTCACACATTTCTAAATGACTTTATATATAAAAAACATTTAAAATTTGTCTTCCCAAGGTCTACCTACTTATATTTCATCACCAAGGGGGAAGTAGACTTGGTTTTGTGGCCAAATATAAACACATGGTTGATGGTTTTATATTGGAAAATCACCCAAAACCCTTATCACTACTAGATTTTGAAGTGAGGGGGTGGGTCACAATACCATAATAATGTCATCACCAATACAGATCCCTTTTAGCTTAAACATCCTAAAACTAGCCTTAGATTATTTTCTAGTTCCTCATTATAGCCAAATTCCCAATAACATTAAAATTAAACTTAATTATAACTCAATAACACTTAGTAATGACTATTAGTTAAAATTTACTTTAACGTTGTTGCTTACTCTTTGATCATTATATGTTGTATTGAAAAACTTGTATTAGTCAACATTGGTGCAAGGTTTATGTTGTGTGTTATAATTGGATTAGTCACATTGATCTAATTACTTGTATGATTCAATTCATTTTATTAGATTGTATCTTAAAAAACCTTTCCCTATTTTAGAACATTGTAATTTCTATCATCATAATCTCTTAAAAACTATTTAGCATATCTACCTATAATACATTGTTGACTTGTCTGACTGTGTCTTTGTATCTTCCTATTCAGTCCCCTATCTAAGTAGTACATAGTCAACCTATCTGATTATGTCTTATTATTTCTTAGCATGTTCCCTATTCAATAGTACGTAGTCGACCTATATGAATCTATTCTCTTTTGCTTTGTTATGTTATATGGTTTAAAGAATACAATCAGCTAGTTTGACTCTATATTTTATTTTTTTCACCTCTTTCTCCTCATTTTCTCATCATGAATTTCCTATTTGAGGATAACAAAAATTTTAATAAAACAAACATGATGAGTCTTACCCATCCCAATGGGTTTCCCAAAAAATAGCTTGTGGCTTCGACTTTAGATGAAATCAATGTGAATGTTGCCACTCACACTACTAATTATGAGACTCTACCTCATTCATCATTAGTTTGTAATCATATTTTCTCCTTGGAAATGATCCTGAATTAGAGTACACACATGAAATGCTTTTATTCATTAAAAAATTTAATTAACATATAGGAAAATACCCTTAAACTATCTATATTCTAATGATTTGTGGTCAAGTAGAAGAACCTATTTCACCCTCCCCTTCATTCTCTCATAGATTTGGGGATGATAGTTTATTTGCTTCACAAACATTCCCTTTTATTTTGACTCCTTCCCACATAATGACCTCTTCTTATATGACATATTCAACCTTCATTATAAGTATCTCCACTAACATGGAAGGTTCAACATCTAGTGGGCCTTTTCCAAGGCCCCCACCTTATTATCCTATAAATATGTTTCCTAACATGGCATGTATTCCTCTTCTTGGGTATTATACACATGAGATCCATCATGAGCATGATCCTTAAGTGACACCTACATTTTATGTTGAGGATATTTGATGAGAGGTGTTTTCTCAGCTTTCCCTAAAGATAGATGAAACTTTAGTTACAATTAGGATCCAACTCCACAGACATCTATCAGATGTCATGGATAATAATTATGGACAAATTTATCAGTATTTATGAAAATAACATGGTGCTCCTTCACTTTTTTTTCAATTTGATTTTGGATTTGACTTTTTATCCACTTTTGTATATCTTATATCATTTGACTATGTGTCAAATCTTGTTTCACTTATCTATTTTACATCGATCTTTATATTATGCATTATGTGTTGTATATGGTTTTCATTTATTTGTCATCTTCTCTTATGGCTTATTTTATCTTATTTCCATGATTTCATGCTTATATTTATGATTTAATTTCTTTTATTATATGTTTTTATCTTTCTTCATGATTTTTTTCTATCTTATCTCAATAACTTGAATAATTATTATTGTGACTTGATTATACAGCCTTTGATTTCCTTAGTAATATTTATTTACCATGTGATCAATTAGAAAATAAGGCATCTCATTTTAATATTATATTAATGATCTACTTTGTAATATTATATTACTGATCTACTTTGTATCTCATTTTATTCCCTTATCTCCTTCTACATACTAAGCATACATATGGTTTAAACTTGAGATAACATACTGGTTCATAGGTAAACCTAAGTGTTTAGTCAATCATATATTTGGATATTTAGATTTATTTAAATAAAGTCTAAATCTCCTTCATGTGCATCACTTATATCCCTCATGTTGATTTTTTCAAATCTGTATGGAGGAGGAATCATAAAAGCCATAAAATTTAAAATCCAAATCATTTAAACAAAAGATAATGATACAAAAGGCAAAATACAAATTTCAAAAGTCAAATCACACTAAAATATGTGATTCATAGCACATATTATTTTTTAAATCAAATCTCAATATCCAAATTTGGACTCATGATAGAGTCAAGGTCCATTAGGTTGTGGTAGGCTAATAGATTGGAAAATGAGAATAAAAATATATTTTAGTGTTACCTACTTCATCAGATAAGTGCCCAATCTTCATAGTAGACTGATAGATCTATAAGAGGACCTAAAGAACAAGGAACATGTGTATGTGAAGTTAGGTCCATTTTAATTTTATTTTTCATATAATGAGCATGATTCAATCTTGGTATCTCTCCTATTTTCCTATTCAACTTTATGTTTATTGTCAATGGGTATCCTTTGTATTTTGATGGTCACTAGACTCCTAATGTCTCTTTTTTGTACCTAGTATGCCTAATAATACTAAGGTCTTATCGTAAATACATATTTCATGATTTTTACATTCCTACTTTCATTTAAAACAATCCTAATATTTCCCCTTGATAAATATTATTTTTTTAATTATCATTCCCCTTAAGGTTCCCATTTATGAGTTACAATTTAAGACCATGGATAGGAACAAGCCTTCCTCATAAATTAAAACATTAAAACCATCTTTAAAAATCATTCCCACCATTGTTTCCACCTCATTGGTTTTATTTTTATGGGTTTCAATGAAGACCATTGATTAGACTAGGCCCTTCTCACAAAATATTCCAATACTCAAGTACAATGAAATTACATGTGTCAAATTTGAGATAACTAGCATTTGATCATGAGTTACACATCATTACCATGCTTACTAACTTGATTTATTATGTTTTATGCTTACTTCATTGATATTTCACATTTATCTTCTTATTTTCTATCACATGTATGTTTACAACCATTTTATTGAATTTTTGATACTTCACATCTTGAATTAGTGTGATCAATTTAATTAAATTTTACATTTTATCTTTATTTTTATACTTCCCATCATGATTTAGTGTGATTGATTGACTTAATTGTTTTGTTTTTATACCATTGATTTTTCATGTGCTTTCTATTTTATTATAAAAACATTCATATTTACTGATGTGATATAGTGTGATTTTATTTATTTTAACTTGGTTCAAATATTGTACATGGTTTAGAAACATTTGTTACCATTTTTACCATTTTTGGTTTAATAGATTTACTTATCTTTTATTATTACACATTTTCCATCATGATATAGTGTATCATGTTTGTTTTTGATTACTTATACTTTTCCAAGTCTTTTTTGCCTTTGCATTTTTAACCATGCATGTGTATCACATAATAATATAAAATAAAACACTCATCACATATTTCCCATAGAATATACAAAAAAATCTAAAGAAATGTGCTATAAATAAATATATACATGTATCCACATTGACATCCAAGTACAACTCATGAGATCAATACAAATATATATATATATATATATATATATATATCATGTGTTTTATACAAAATATAATACTTCCAGCTCTAATGCTAGGCTCCATCATGTCTATCATGTGGCCTAGCCACACTACCCATAGATGCCTATGAATATCCCTATTAGTAGAGGTTATTGAAAGAAGAGGAGATATGCAAAGGAGTAAACATACCAAATCATAATAATAATGAGGAGGAGATTCTATGTTAAAATTTTTTTTAGCTATATCTTATTTTGTGATTGGTATTTGATGATAGCCATTGAACCCATCTATGAAGGAGTAAAATTTTTGACTTGCAACACATTCTAGAAATTCATCTATGAAGGGAATCATTAATGGATCATTCACACATGCATCATTTAGAATTTGATAGTCACCACATACTCTAATCTCCCCTATTTTCTTATGTTTCACTACCATGGGACTAAACCAATCTACCTTCTCTATGAGATAGATTATACTTTCTTCTCGCATTAGGTCCATTTTAGCCTTCACTTTTAGCTTCATATTTGGATTAAAATTATATGTCCTTTTATTATCAGTCATGCACACTCTATCGATGCACTTAATGTGTTCCCTATATCACTAGGGAATGGGGGGAAAGTAATGAAATCAATTTTATCTCCTAGAAGACTCAAGGATTGATTTTTTTACACAACTACTACTATAAATAGCACAATAGTAGAGATATGGTTACCTTTTATAATTCTACAAGAAGATCATGTTTTAGGGACATCATATATTATATAGTGACACTTTATTTCCTACTAATCTTTGTGAAAATTTTCTAATATTTGCCAATTATTTCCCAAAATATAAACAAATAATGAATATTTGAAAAATGAGAAAAGCTAAAGTGAGTCATGGGGTAGATATAAGGGTAAGTATGGTAAGGCAAAAAAGAGAATTTGCTTCAGATGATCAAAGATGTTAATTCTTCCAACTTTTATGACAACAAATTATAAAACTAGCATTCACCAAATCTAGTTTATTATTCAGAGCTAAATAAATGCAAATGAAGATTCAGAGGAAAGGAAATGCATATATCTAAAAACATATGTTGCACAAAAATTACTCATTCTTAGTAAATTTCATAAGCACATTCAATTGCAAAAAAGATGAAAATAGGTCACATATACTAGTATCATTGTTAGCCTAGTGTTAAACTCAAACTAACATATGCATATATTGAATGCTATTGCCAAATTATTTATTACAAAGGAAACTATTAGTTATCTAAAAGTGTGAGATGCAAAAATCATAGAATACACAATAAATCATACAATCTCTCAAATTCTTAGCTTTTTTGTATTATTTATATAACAAATATTCATAATTTACAATGAAGGGGAATATCCCTATATATAGGCTTCAAAATTTCCTATACAAATTAAAGTGGGCCGATGAAATATGCCCAAATACTACCCAAGTGGCTAAAATTACATATACTATAATGGAATATTCTAAATTAAAATTGACAAAATAAATCAAAATTTTCCTCATGATATTATAGGAGGTTGTTGAGCTACTTGTTATTGTTGCATCTATTTCTTATCTAGATCTTACTTCATCCAAAATTATATGTAGGCTAGGTAATCTTGGTCAATTTGATCAAAATATAGGATCATGGACTAAAATAAATTAGGGGTTTTTTGGATAAGTCTATCATGTTCTACTAGTACAGGCCTTAGTGCTTCTTTAATGGCCTTTTCCCTTTCTAGGCTTTAATTTGAAAAAATCACAATCCCTAAATTTTTGGTCATCCATGAAGGTACCATCAAGTTTTTTAACCATAGTGACCATGGCATCTTTAAATAAGAGGGAAATCTTAAATTCTATCTTTTCTAAATATTTAGTTACATCTTTAACCTAATCTAGCCATCTTTTTAGTATCCTTCTTCTATTCATCAAGATGATCTATGTTGGGATGATATCCTCAAGTGGAAATACCTTAAGGTTTGGGAACCTATTGCTTCTATCAATTCTCACTAAGTGTACTAACTTGGCATCATAAAGTGACAGATTTGGTCAAATTTAATGACTACATTGAACTATAGGGTCCCATATTGCCTCCTCTTAATGACTTTGTATAGGTTGAAGACATAGATAACTACATTGACTATCAAAATAGTAGTGTTGTCTAAAAATATAGGTAATGCATGTTACCTTAGTCTCTTCATCTCCTATTACAATCCTTTCATCAAGGCAACTATGTATTCTACCTAGGACTAGACTATGGACACAGGGTCCTCTACATATTCATCAACCTCACCAGAACCAACCTTCCTCTTTCTTGTCAAAGTGAAAAAGGATTCTTCAATTTCATAGGCCACAATCAAGATGGACTATGGCTGCCCAACTTACCTTCTCACCACCTTATTCATAGTGTTTTTGGTAGTAATAAATCTCATCCCACTTTGTGGTGCAGAGAGGACTACTTGAGGCCTTTCTTGAATTGTTTCTTGTATAATATATCTAACTTAATTTAGGGCAGTAGTAGGTATTAGTTTTGTTAGAGGTGGCTATAATGGTGGTGGGTTGAGTCAGAGGCCAAAGTTGTAGCAAGAATGTGAGGCAAGATTTTTGGGTCTATTTTCCCAAGTGTACCAAATAGAGATCTTATAGGGCCCATGTTAAGAGCAAATGAGGAAAACTTTCAAGGACACTCACCTTTGAATTTATAGTAATATCGAGTGGATTTTGAAAGGTGAACAACTTTGAAATGGGCCTTAATGTCCTTTTAGGTGTAGGGGAGCCAATAGAAAGTGAGACCCTTGTTGTGGATACTTGGGAAGAAGCAATATTTTTAATGGCATGAGAAATAAAATGTGGGAAGGTGAATTCAAAATATGTACTAGTTTGACTTATGCTAGTGTTAGTTGGGGATTGGGTAGTGATAGCTATATTGGAAGTGCTTATTGATGGGGGAGTAAATGTAGAAGTAGGAGTAGAGGTAGATGTACTAGTAATTGAGAAAGAAGGTAGTGGGAGGGTAACTAGATTAGGATCCTAAGGTGTGCTTGTGGGATCTGTAGATGCTTGAGAAGTTGATGGAGGGTTATTATTCCCCTCATAGTGGTTTTGGGATCCCTCTTCATTTTTTAAACCTTCTCAATGTTCCTCCTATCCAATACCTTTAATTATTCCATAGATAACTCAATGCCTTATTAAAATTATCCAAGATCAATGGCAGTAGGATTAGGTTGATCTAGGATTTGGAGAAAACCCCCCATAATAGATGTAAATATCAATGTGGGCCCTTGAGAGGGGTCAGGTTGGATGCTATATATTCCTTTTTTAAAGCTTGGAGGTAGGCTATATCTACTTGAAGTGGAAAGAAGTGGAGGTCTACATGGCCTATTCCTAATAAGAGGAATGTTGTCTTCTTCCTCCTCTTCTTATCCTTCCTCATAATTAGCATCAAACATGCTTCCATGAGTTGGTTGTGGTTAAGACCTAATAATATCTTCCTTCTTCTTATCTCTATCTAGTCTCACTTCTAGCTCAATGTTTTTCCTTATTGCATTCTTAAACACCACCTCATCATTCATATCATCCCTATATATCCATTCATGGACTTCTTCTTGATGCTTACACTCTAATTCCACATCCTTCTTGAATTTTAATAGATTTTTGTAAATAACATTATTAGGGTCCTAAGGTTTGAAGTCATCCTTAGTCAATAGGTATAAATCCCTAGCCCTAACAACTATAATAGCATCATGCCACTAGGTGATCCTAGTCCTCCCTAGCTTACAAGGAACCTTGTGAGGAGTTATCTTCTTCTTGATTTTGAATATGCCATGAACTCCATGAAATAATTGATAATACATCTCTTCTTCAACCTGCTTCATATGCACATACCTTGGTAATCTAAGAGGGACCACCATCACTTGCTCTATCATAATGACTATATAGTCTAGGCATAGCCAGTAGCTATCCATGTCACTCAATATTTTCCTAAATTTTTGGGGAACTCTCTACATATCATACTTGATCATTAACTTGTAAACTATAGGGTATATTCTTTTACAATTACTCATATGTTACATATAAAATGATGAATATGCATTGCAGAGAAGATCTAAGGATAACCTCCTATTACTCAAGGGACTAGGAATTCTAACCTAATTGAGTCATTGCATAGATTGCATCCAGAAAGTAATTCATAATGAAGAAGGGAGAACCATTTTTTATAGTATCATTTGTTGTATACACCAAATTATTACTAATAATTTCTCTAAGTGGGGGAATTTGTTGGTCCTCAAGATTATCTACAATAGTGGAATAGTCCTTATGTCCACATAGACAATATGTGGATTGCCAAATATTTTATTTAGTAGGGCTAGACTAATCCTAACTCCTTACTTGAATTTTTGAATAGGAAAGTTCCCTTATTCATCCATAAGGATATCTCTAGTTGGGCAAGTCACCCATGATGCCAAGACCTTCTTTGGGGAGTGCACCTTGTACCAATTGTTGAGGATGACTTGGTTGTACTCTATATATGGGTAGGGAAGGTCATTGTAATTCTTAGATATCAACCCTTATATGAAATAAATAGAGATCCCTTGGGACATAGATTTGAGTAGTCCATATTCACACCTTGACCTCCCAAAGATACCATAGACTAGGTTAGTACATGGCATGACCTCTGGCTTAGCTATGGCCTTGTGAATATTGAATGCATTAATGGTAAGTATATTAGAATATAATTAGATTATGTGATGCATGGTCTCATCCTTATCAATTACCTATTTACTTCTATGTTGAAATATATGTTATAGTGCATATCACTAGATGTTATGGCCTCAAAAATAAACTCGATGTATTTAAAGATAATGGAAGTACCATACTAGAATAAGAAGTCATCATTTAAGAAATAAATTCTCTTACTTAGAGTGAAGAAACTTTCTTGTTATATCTCTTCCAATACTCCAGGTAGTAATCAATGTATTTTTGATATCCTCCTACAAGTTTTAAGCTTCAACAATGGTGGTTTGGAGTGTAGTTTACAAATAGCTTGAGCTTTATCATATTATGAGAGTGCAAACAACAAAGAGAGAAAATGTGTATATCTTTTGAAATACAAATTACAATAGCCTAGATTGTGTGTCCATTTTGAAATATTTCTCTAATTAATGAAAGATTGATGGTGATCCTAGTTTATTTTGTATTAATGGCAACCTTATAAACCTTGAAAATATTTGAAACAACTTTAAACTATTGTTTTTGGTAATTAATTTCACTAGTATTCAAAATTATCTTTTATTTACTTTTGATTTCTCATAAATTTTATCTTTAAACATAAATATTTCCACCTTTTGAGACATGGTTTCCACCTTTGATCTAGCTAGGTACTCATGGGGCTTGAATATGACTAATTTGCTTAGTCATCTTGAAGTCTAGACACATGGCACCTTTTCATTGCCTCATGGATTATCAAAGTGAAACTTTGTTTAGTGACTCTTTTGTATCCTAACACATGGCATATTTTGATTCATGGTGAGCTCTCAGGTGGTGCCTTTTAGTTTTGATTATTTTTAGGAGTGCCATGCATCACTCTCATGGGGAATCAAATATTTTCTTTGTTAGGTGGTAATCTCATGGTAAATCATGGCTCTACTTTTCAAGGTGTCTGATTTTGGACAATTATTAGCAACTTGGTCATAATTAGATGGCTTAGGTGGATACATTCATCCCTCTTAGAGGTGATCTTATGGATCTTGGATAGAAATAACATGAGGATGACATGTGGCATCATCACATGAGCCCAAAGTGGAAAAAGATTAATTTCATGGGATTTTATTCATTCTTATACCAAGTGTCATCTTTAGAAGATGTGTTAGATAATTATATATCATCAAGCATTGATTAAATGGCTTAGGTGCTCCCATACGTCTGCCTTGTGAGCTCTCATGATATTTAGATGGATGTAATGTGGTGTGTATATGCATTGATCCCAAATTAACCTGAAGGGAACATCCATCACTTCAAAAGGATTTTCAAGTCTGGTTAGTAATGTTTGAGACTCATGACAACATCTTTCAGTTTTTTAAGTTGTAGTGGGATACATGGGGGATGCATGGAATCTCAAATTGAATAGGCTCTCTCATGAGGGATAAGATTATGACATGTATCCTAGGATTTTTATTCTAATGGTTAACTTATACATGAATTCTACATATAATTCCATGTATATCATGGACTCATAAATTTACTCCAAGTGTCTTGTAAGAGATACGATAAATCTTTAAGTCATTGCAAAGCCTAGTGAGGTGGACACCTATCCCTTTTAAGCCATAGTAAAAACTTATACACTTGTAAGGCATCATAAGACACAACTTTAATTTGATGTCCTACCAGGTCAAGTGAGAAGCTAAGTTAGCTTTTTGAAGATGTCATAGCCCATCTTAGACAATTTAAACAAGTTTAAAATAAAACTTTAAAAACAAAATTCTTTAAACATGACACAATGTTAGTTTAATAAAATCTAGGAAATATGGTTACATTTATGCCTATTGTTGAGCTAGGTTAAACTCCCTTAGTAAATGCTTGTATACACATCATTAAATCATCAATGGTTAATAATTTATTATCAAATAAAACTTGAATAAGACTTGAAATAATTTGAATATTTCTAAGTACTAATCCATATTGAAAATATGAATAATTAACTAGAAACTATAAAATAATAATTAATTTTTATTAGATGAAATATAAATGTAGTTAAATACTTTACTATGCTAGGCATCTTGGGCACTTTTTTAAAATTGAAGAAAATAAGGGTCACCATTCTGGGAATAGGAGGTAGTTGATCATCAAAAAATGGAAACCTCTATAGGGAAACATTACAAAATGTTAGAATCCAAATATTCTATTCAAATATGAATAAAAAATTAGTTATTATATTATGATTGTCAGTCAGTATCAAAACTAATTTTTAGAACTAATGAAAGCCCATAGGTTGGAAATAGAGTTTAAACCTTGTAGACAATCATAATACGTGTGTGCTTTGAGGTTCTTTAACCATTGTCATTGGGTTAAATAATGATAATTTTTAATCTTCAAGAAATCATACATGAAATTACTTTAACATTCTTTAAATTTTATATAATTATGCTTTGCTTAGTTAAGGATGACTTGGGTATTGCTCTACTGCCAACCAGGCATCCATAGACCTAATAGAGATGCCTTTGGTTCCACTCTAGTTTTTTTTAACTACCAAAAAAGCATCCATAACCCTGATATAAATTACCTAAATCACCTTTCATGGAATCTAAAAGTAGTTTATGATTTCACTTCATTGGTGTATCATTGTTTTATACCTAGATTCATAAACTAGAATGGTTGGGAACCAAAATTAGACAAGTGTAAGGTTTTGTCAAGACATAGTTTGGATGTAATTCACTATCAAATATCAAGTTCTACCCTAGAAATTTATTTGATGAATTTAAGTGATAGTATGATGGTCCACATGGATTTAAAAATTATTTAAAGCAAATGTTTAGTCATCTAAACTATATTATAGTCTTAAATGACTTAGGATTTTCATGAGGAAACTAACTTCTAATTAACCCCACCCAAATTTTCTAAATTAGAACACTGCTAGGGGTTTCCAAACTTTGGATGGCATATGTTTAAAACTAATAATCCCTTTTTCCTTATTTTAGGACTAGGTTAACATAAATTGATCCAATAAATTCTTGTCTAGAGGACTTATTACTAAGCTATAACACACAATAAAAAATAAACAATAAGTGTACATCAAGAAAGAACACGATAGGAAAGCAAAGCAAGCAAGAAAGAAAGGACACAATAGGAAAGCAAAGTGATAAAGAAAACTACTCTACTCCTACCTATTCTAACTCTAAACAAGATTATTATCCTTTAGGATATTATGATAAAGTGGCAGAGAAATAATGTTTCATGTACTACTCATTGACTAGTAAGGCTAAGTCATTCCCTTGTACGTCTATGACCCTGAATTCATTTTCACCCAATATTTTTTCCACTTAATATGGTCCAATCTAGAGAGGAGTGAACTTTTCATGTTGTCCTTTATTCTCATGGGCCTTGTATCACATTAGGAATAAGTCTGATATGCATAATGCTTTAACTTTGTCTCGCTTATAAAACCATCTCTTTATAACATCATGATGCTTGTTGAAATTCTTCAAAGCTTCATCTCTATCATATTCAATTTATATGATGTTTAGTATCTAGGATTGTACTCCTTCATCATCTTCCATATACTCAGCCATAAAATCATAGGTGGGTAGCTTCAGTGTGATAATAAAAATATGGTGATTCCCATAGACTAGTAAGAATAAGGACACCTTGAGCACCAGTTTGTATCTCATTACGCCTACCCATATAGCATACTTTAGAAAAGAATACCATTCTCTAGGTTTCTTTTTTATAGACTTCTTGATGGCATTCATCAATTTTTTCTTGGTATATTATACAATTCCATTACCCTAAGGATAATAGTTTGAAGTAGACTTGATGACTATTTTATAGCCATATGCCCATTTAATGAATTTGGTTGATGTAAAGGCTGGACCATTATTGCATACTAAATATAGGGGCCTCCCAAATTGATTGATGATATTTTATTCTAAAAATTTTATGATTTCCAATGCTCTACTATTCTTGGTGGCCATTGCTTCAGTCCACCTAGTGCAATAATCTATGGTAGTGAGTAAAAATTTATGTCATGACAAGGATTTAGGATTGATCACTCCTATGAAGTCAAGGCCCTATTATGCAAATGTCTTCACTTTAATCATTGATTTCAAAGGCATGGTTTCCTTTATCTTGTGTTGATCAAACACTTGACATTGATGGCATGCTCACATATGAGCATGGGCATCTTTAAATATGGTTGGCCAATAGTATCCTACTTTTAATATATTGTGTGTTGTGGTATGCCCTAAAGGGTGACCACTTCTTAGTTTATCATGGAAAGTGTTCATGATTTTATTGGCCTCAGCTCTAGAAACACATCTTAAATAGATCCCCACATAATTATTTTCTATAGATGACTCCTCTTTTGATCATAAAATGATATGATCTTAGCCTTAGGGACCGTTTTGTTCCATTTTAAGGTGTGTGGGGCATGCTTCATAAAACAAATAATAGACAATATACTTGTACCAATCACTATTGGAACTTGACTTGCTTCAACCTACAAAACATAAATGTGTGGATCAGTATTTTCTATAAGCTATATTAAACCTTGGCCTTTAACTAACTTGGTAGATTTTATCTCTAAGTCATATTCCTGGAGTCTAGTCATCCACTTCCCTCTTCATTCTCTAATTTCATCTTGTCCTAGCATCAAATTGATAGGTAGATTAGACACTATGGCATAGGTCTTATTCCTCAAGATGTAGTGTATGAACTTCTTGACAACATTTACTAGTACATAATCTTGTTTATCTAAAATAGGATAATTTAGTTTGGTTTTATTAAAATTGGTTGTCATGAATGCTATGGGGTGTTCCTTATCATCCTCTTTATGTGTCAAGATATAGACAATATTGTGATCAGAATCAAAAGAGTATAGATAAAATTATTTAAAAAAATCATGGCTTATTAAAATAAGAGCTTGAAAAATATCATCATTGATGTCTTGAAATGCCTTATTCATTTTAGTTGTCCATTATATGTTTGCATCTTCCTTCAACATCATGTTGAGTGGTCTTACAATCTATGCCAAACTAGAGATAATTTTTCTTACAAAATTCATCTTTCCAAAGAAATATTTTAACTATTTTTGGCTATTAGGGACATCTACCTTTGAAATTGCATTTATCCTATAGGGTCAATTTTCATACCTTCTTTGGTGATTAAATTTCCTATAAGTTTACCTTTATTTACATAGAAGATACTTTTCTTGGGGTTTAAATAAATGCCATACCTCCTGCACTTTTCTTACACTTGTTCCAAACACATCATGTGATTGCCTATATTTTTATAAAAGACTATTAGGTCATCCATGTCAATAATGATGCACTTGCCTATTAATTTGTGGTCCATTTCTTATTGGAAAGTTTCTCCTAATTTGATCAATCTGAATGTCATTGTTTTTTAAGAAAAAAATCCCTAGTTGGTGGTGAAGGTATTTTTCATTTTGTTACTCTTGTTCACTAGGACTTGGTTATAGCCTAAAAAACCATCAAGGAATGACATCATTCTAAACCCAATCACCAATTGAATTACTTCATCTAAAAATGGAAAGGGATAATTTTTCTTCTCTAATGAATTTTTCTTTTTTTTTTAAATTAACATAGAGTCTAATTTCTTTGTTCTTATTTCAAATTGGCATAATATTCATAACCCATGTCAAGTTTTATATGGGGAATATTATCCTCACATATAGAAATTTATTTACTTCCTTATAAATGAAGGATTTCAACATTTGATTTACTAGCCTCTATCTTTGATTGAAGGGTTTGTAGTCCTCTTTCAAGGGGATGGTGTGAGCAATCACACTAATATCAAATATATTAAGGTCATCATATGAATAGGTAATGACATCTTTAAACTTGGTTAAAAGGGTAATTACTCTCTTCAGCTCTTCATTAGTGCAAACTAAACCAATGTTAACACTTTTCTCATTCCTAGGATATCCCAAGTTGACTTGATTATAATGTTTTTCACTCATCTTAGGTTGTTTAGCTTCAGTTGTTTACTTATCCATGTCAAACATCCTTTCCAAGTAGATCATGCCCTTCGGTATTCAATTTTCATTAAGTTGGATTAATCCATGTTCATTATCCTTTGAGTTTTCCATAAAAATTTCATCATGTTCATTAATAATGTGAGATTTGAATACATCAACATTACACATGAAGTCAATTATACTCCATCTTCATTATCCTTTGAGGTTTCCATAAAAAATGTATCTTATTCATCAATAATGTGAGATTTGAATACACCGACATTACACATGAAGTCAATTATTTTTTTATCATCATCAAAAACTTGGAAGTGATTAATGTTGTCTATCATAGAGGAACATGAAATTATCTCCATAGTAAACTCTTACAAGTTCAAATTCTCTCGAGGCACAAGGTTTGTTGTTGTAAAGCTATAGCATTTACAAATTGATTCTACTTCCTAGGTTAGGAAATAATATTAAATGAGTTAAAATACTGAATCAAATCCCAAGATCTAAATCTATACTTTCATAAACAGGAAAGATTACATTGATATCTACTCTTGACTTGGTGAAAAATTAACTTTTAATCACCATAAACTAAGATTTATTTTACCTTATGCTTGATTGCAAATTGAATTCATAAAATAAGAGATTTATATTCTACTAAATAATTAGTACATGTGAACAATAATCTATAAGAAGCTAGATAATATTTTCCCTTGGGATTTATCATAAAAATTACAATTTTAAAACCTTACTTAGCTCACACACATCAAAGTGAAATGTTCAGGGACATTTGCTTTCTTCTTTCATCTTGTCATCTATAACAACATTAGTGTTTTCTAAAGTGTAAACACCTAAGTTAGAGGATTGATAATTTACCTTTTGATTATTACCATTATATTTAGTGATTGTGTATTTCATTTTAGGTTCATGATCAATCTTTATCTAATTGGGAATCCCTCACCAAAGTAACCACATGTGGAAATAATATATGGACATATAACCATTTAGGTATTTATTCCATTTGTGATTCACTAATATTTCATAAGCCTTAGGTATGTCAACAACTTGAATGTTGATGAATTATTGGATTCAGGGTTCATGGGTGAGTTGCATGTGAATATTTAATAATTCACCCACCACTTTCACTCATGATTTGTCCAAATGAAACACTATCTTATCTAATTTGAATAGGTCTAATCCTAATTTTTCATAGATTCCTAAAGTCATAATGTGAGCTGAAGCACCAAAATCAAGCAAGCAATTATGAAAATTCTTACTAAAAATTCTTATAGTCAATAGAAATGGTGGAACTTCATGCTTACTCTTATACATTACCACATTTTCATGAGATTACTTAGCTTTGTTGGATGTAGGATTTTCATTAAATGATTTCCACAGAAAATCATGATATTTAATGATTTAGGTAAGTTCATGCAATGTTATTTTTGCCTTTATCTTTTTCATATCTTCCACTATGTTTTATCCACCTTTCAATGTTATGCAAGGAGCTTCTATTATTGGCAGATTTTTCTAACCTTTAATGGGTGGAGGATTATTGTTTGTCCTACCATCAGGAGGTTTATTTGGTTTATTAGGTGGGGTATAAGTTGTTAGATGTGGTTTATAACCTTTAATTCTTAAGGCATAGTTACTTCTCTGGTATTGTTGGAAAGCATGCACTTCTTTAACATTGTCTCCAGGCTTCTTTTCATCTTGACTATAAAGTCATATATCTCAACCATGAGGATTATTTATGGGGATTTAGAATCATTATTGGTATTGTTATATCCTTTATAATTATTTTGATTAGTGGGTTTCATCTCCTTCATTTGGATCTTAATGGCTTTAAATGCATGATAAAACTTGACACAATCTATTTCTCCATGTTTGTCTATATTGTGCACTCATCACCATTTGGGCGAGGCTAACTCATAAATGTTTATCTCAAGAAAATTTATCAATGGAATATCACAATTATGTTATACATAATGAATGGTCTATTATATCTATGTAAATTATAATTTCCATTAGAACTCTCACCATTATTTCCCACTTGTTTTTTGAGATCTAAGAAATCATTAGCAAGTTTTTGAATGGTTATTTGTATTGAATCTAATTATCCCTTTAGAGGATCTGAGTTCTTGTTTTGGTTTATGGTTTAAACATTGGTGTTATTTATGAGCACCAATGTTTGACCTATGTTATTCTGGAGATGTGCTCTAGCATTCACTTGGTTAAAGAATCCTAGCTTTTAGTTGGGTGCAATTTGGCTTAAAGGCAAATAGTTAATCACTAACAATTAGTTTAATAAAATCATGTTCTTATTCATGTGGGGTATGACATTTATAGTAGGCATAGTTAGGTCATTATTTGGTATAACAAATTCAAGATGGCCCTATGGGTGTATTTTATCATCAATATAGATAGCTTCAGCATATACTAAAGGTAATGTGTCAATATTCAAGGATCTTCTCACAAAGACAACTATCATTGGATATAAAGCATTTTTTTATATTTCTAAAGCTAAATTTTTGACTAGCTTATAGGGTGGGGATGTCAAGGTGTACATCTTTTGGAACCTTACATTGAATGTTTTAATCAATTATTTTATGTCCCTTTTGAGTGTGGTGAACTATTTGTATACAACTCCCAGGATTACTACCTTACCAATTAGGGAAATACAAGTATCATTAAATTGACCCCATCCCATAATGGAATATTTTTTCAAGTTGAGGAACCAATCATAAGCCACATCTGATAATGTAAAGGGAAATAGGCATCAATTCATGTCCTCATAGATCACATTAACCAGCCTCAAAGATGCCTTAAATGACTTTATATGTTATTCAATGGTCACTCTACCGATTATGGTAAAGAGAGGCAAATACTTTTTTGGGTTCCTTAGTAAATCATGCATAGCTCCAAGGACATTGATGGATGAGCTAGCTAACTATGCCATGACTAGAAAGAGGGGTTACATTATAGATTTTGGTTAGATGGGGAAGTTGTTAGGGTCTTAGACTTGTCACGTTACTTTTATCTACTCTACCCTTCTTATGGGTTTTTAGGGATGTTAAAGGGATCCTAGGTTCATATCAAGATCTAGTTCTAATCCTAGGTAATTCTAGGATGTACAATGGGTATTAAGAGAAAAGTAACTTCAAATATAGCTTCACAAGTGTTGAATATTACAAAGATCAACTAACTTCTTACAAAAAACCTTTTGCAAACCAAATCTACTAGTTTTACTTTGATCTTTGAGGATTCAAGCAATAAAACTTTAGATTTTTCAATACCTACGTAAATACTATTAGTGTCACATGTTAACCTATAAATATTAGTGTTAGAACAACATTTCAAAGCATTTACATGCCTAATTTAACAATCTAATGGAATTTAAGCATTTGAAAACATTTTTGGCATAAAGCTACACAAAGGTTTACTTAATCTTAAGCAAATTAGAGAAATTAAGATCTTAAATGCCTAGATCTAGTACAAATGAGGTCTCAGTGGTTAGCCTTTACACAAATTCTCACAAATATCCATATTATTTACCAAATTTATTCCAAACCTTGTAAATATGACTAGAATAACTTTCAATATGCTAAAGAATGGGGTATTTCACCAATATTTGCACAAATTTAGACAAAGATCTAGATTATTTTAAAAAAATTGTGAATGAATACTAAATTTGATGAAATATTTCAAATAATGCAAATATTCATTCAAAGAATGAAAAATACCTACAAAGAATGTAGATCTTTAGTGTTCTTTAACAATATTAGTGTACTTTGAAACAATTATGCATATATTTAATTAAGTACACTAAAATTTCACTAAGATGCATGGAAGTAATTACATATAGGCCCTCCTTCTAACACCAACATTTACCTTACTATTAATGCACTTAATATGCTCCTTATGTCACTAGGAAATGGGGGGAAAGTAATGAACTCAATTTTAAGTCCTAGAAGACTTGAGGCTTGAGTTGTTTACACATCTACTATTAGAAATATCATAATAACATAGATATGGTCACCACTTATAAGTATTCAAGTAGACCCTATTGTAGGGATAACATATATTACACAGTGACACTTTATTTCCTACTAATTTTGTGAAATTAATCTAATCTTTGCCAATTATTTCCCAAAATATAAACAAACAATGAATATTTATATAATGAGCTAAGATAAAGTGAGTCATAGGGTAGATATAAGGGTAAGTATGGTAAGGTAGAAAAGATAATTTGATTTAGATGATCAAAGATGTTGATTCTTCCAACTTCTATGATAACAACATATAAAACTAGCACTTATGGCCAAACGGTGGCATAAGGATTTCAACCCTCTCACGGAAACCTTCAATAAGATCCCTGTCTGGGTTCAGCTCCCTAATTTACCAATACATTTATGGCAAGAAGAGGTGTTTAAAACCATCGATAATGCTATAGGGGAGTTTTTATTTGAGGATGATGAAACTAAGAGGATTTACCGCTCGACCTGTGCTCGCCTTATGGTTGAGGTGGATGTTTCTAAGGGCCTTCCTGAGGCGATTTGTCTGGATTCCCCAAGGGGTTCTTGGACGCAAATGTTAGATTTTGAAGGTTTACCTTTTCGATGCAGAAAGTGTCACTAGACGGGGCACATTGCATCCCGGTGTACTACAGGGAAATCCAAACCCAGAAGCTCACCTTCTTGGTGGTCTGAAGTTGATCATGAACACTATTTTGCTAAACAACCTGATGAAGATTCGACTAATTCAGAGAATGAGAATGAAAAGAGTATCCATTCTGAATCAACGGATCAGGTGACTCCGCTGGAGACTGATCCTGTTGAAGGTACTACAGAGATTGGATTATATGATCTCTCTAAACCGACTACTGAGGAGGTGGTGGTTCTTCCACCTTTTTTGAAGGTTTCTCCTAAGAACCTGAAGTTGGCTAGTTCTCATAAGGATTTTGCTAAGGCTTCGATGCCCCCTGGACTTCATGGATCATGGCCTTCTGAGGACTGGGTTGATGAGGCAGCTAAGGTAGAGGATGGTTGGACAATAGTAAAGATGAAGAAGTCTAAGCCTTTGGTCCCCCCTCTAGATATGAAACTTCGGTCTTGTAAAAAATAATTTTATTGTTTGTCCAGCACTAGTCTGTTATTTTTAGATTCTTGGTTAATCTGGTCTTGCTTATGCAGGTTCCAGGCTATTTTGTTTTCTGGAAGTGCTTAAGGTTTATCTCTCTTCTGATGTAAAGGGTTTCGGGGCCCCTTTAAAACTTGTTTTTACCTTAATCTAAAACATATAAAACTAGCATTCACCAACTCTAGTGTATTACTCAAAGATAAATAAGTGTAGTTGAAACTTCATAGGAAAGTAAATGCATATATATAAAAGAATATGTTTCACAAAAAATACCCATTCATAGTAAATTGAATAAGCACATTAACTTGCAAAGAAGATGAAAACAAAGCACATATAATAGCAAAATTATTAGCCTAGTGTTAAAATCAAACTAACAGATGCTTATATTGAATGCTATTTATAAATTAGTCAGTAGAAAGGAAACTATTAGTTATCTAAAATCATGAGAAGTATAAATCATAAAATACACATTAAATCATGTAGACAATCTCTTAAATTCTTAGATCTTTTATATTATTTCTATAAAAATTATTCTTGATTTACAATGAGGGGGAATACCCATATATATAGGCTTCCATCTTGTCTATACAAGTTTAAGTGGGCCCATGAGAGACACCCAAGTAATTCCAAGTGGCTAAAATTCCACATACTATAATGGAATATTCTAAATTCAAGTTTACAAAACAAATTGGAATATTCCTTATGGTCCCAAAGGAGGCTGTTGAGATGCCTACTATTATCACCTCTATTTCTTCTCTGTATCTTCCTTCATCAAAAATTCTACCCAGGCTAGGTAATCTTTGTCAATTTGACCAAAATCTAGGATCATGGGCTGAAATAAATCAATCATTTATTGGATAAGTCTATCATACTCTGCTAGTATAGGCCTTAGTGCTTCTTCAATGGCCTTTGTTATTTCTAGACTTTGATTGACAAATGACATAATGTTCATCACCTTGATAGCAGTCTTTACACTAGTTATATATTTTTGTAACTTAGCAACAAATATATTCATTTGGGCCTTGAATTCTTAGTCATCTGTGAAGGTGCCATCAGGCTTGGTCACCCTAGTGACCATGGCATCTTTTAATAAGATGGCAATCTTGAATTCTATATTTTCTAAGGATGTAGTTGTATCCTTAACCTAATTTATCCATTTTTTTAGTATCTTTATTTTGTTGATCAAGATGGTATATACTAGGATGATATACTTATGTGTCAACACCTTGAGGTTTGGGAACTTGTTACTTCTAGAAACTCTCACTAGGTTTTTCAACTTGGCATCATAGAGTGAAAGCTTTTGGTCAAATTTATTGACCATATTGAAATGTAGGCTCCCATATTCCTACCTGCTCTTCATGAATTTGTGTAGGTTGAAGACATTGATAATTTCATTGATTAACTAAATAATAGTGTTGTCTATCACTATAGGAATTCCTATTCCCTTAGTCTTTTCATCTCCTAGTTCATGCCTTTTATCATGGAAACTATGGATTTTACCTAGGTTTGGACTATGGACACATGGTCCTCTTCATATTCATCCACCTCACTAGATCTAACATTCCTCTTTATTGTCAAAGTGAAAAGGGACTCTTCAATTTCATGGGCAACAACGGAGTTGTACTATGGATTCTCAAATTTCCATCTCACCACCCTCTTCATTATTATTATGGTAGCATCAAATTTCATCCCAATTTATGATATAGAGAGGAATAATTGAGGCCTCTCTTACTTTGTTTCCTATATAATGTTTTTGACCCAATTTGGGGTAACATTAGGTGTTAGCTTTGTTAGAGGTGGTTGTAATAGAGGTTCTTGGGTTGAGGCAAAGGTCAAAGCTATAGAAAGAATGTGATGCAAGATTATTGGGTCTATTTTCCCAAGAGTACCAAATATAGATCTTGTAGGGCCCATGTTAAGAACAAATGAGGGTAAATTTGAAGTCATACTCACCTTTGTAGTTGTAGTAATATTGAGTGGATTTTAAAAGGTGAACAACTTTGAAATGGACCTCAATGGCCTTATAGGTGTAGTGGAGACAATATAAAGTAAGGCACTTGTTGTGGCTACTTGGGAATAATAAATATTTGTAATGACATGAGAAATAAAATGGGGGAATGTGAATTTAAAGGACTTACTATTTTAGCTCATGCTAGTGTCATATGGAGATTGTGTAGTGATAGCTACAGTGGAAGTACTTATTAATGGGGGGGATGTAAAAGCAATAACATAGGTAGATGTACTAATAATTAAGAAAGAAGAAAATGGGAGAGTACTTAAATTATGATCTTGAGGTGTGCTTGTGGGATCTATAGATGCTTGAAAAGCTATTAGAGGGGTTATTGATCCCCTCATGGTGGTTTTTGGCTCCCTTTCCCTATTGTAAACCTTATCAATGTTCCTCCTAGCCAATACCTATAATTATTTCATAGATAAATCAATGCTTTTTTACAATTATCTAAGATCAATGGTAGTAGGGTTAGGTTGATCTAGGATTTGGAGTTCATCTCTCATAGTAGATGTAAAAATCAATGTGGGACCTTGAGAGGGGTTAGGTTGGATGCTAAATCCTCTTTGATTGAATCTTGGAGGTAGCCCCTATCCAATTGAAGAGGTAAGAAGTGGAGTTCTACATGGCCTATTCCTAATAAGAGGAACATTGTCTTTTTCCTCCTCTTCTTATCTTTCCTCATAATTAGCATCAAACGTACTACAATGAATTGGTGGTTGCTAAGACCTAGTGATATCTTCCTTCTCTTTATCCAGTCTCATTTATATCTCAATGTTCTTCCTTGATGCATTCTTGAGTACCACCTCATCATTCATAACATCCCTTTATATCCATTCATGGACTTCTTCTTGATGCTTATACTCCATTTCCACATCCTTATTTAATTTGAAAATATGTTTGGCAATGAAATTATTAGGGTCCCAAGGTCAAAAGTCATCCTTAGGAAATGGGTATGAATCCCTATGCCTATAAACTACGATAATGTCATGCCACTTGGTGATCCTAGCCTTCCCTAGCTTGTAAAGAACCTTGTGGGGGGATATCTTCTTCTTGATTTTGAATATGCCATCAAATATATGCATCATTTGCTAATCCATCTCTTATTTAGCTAGATTCATAGGCACATACCTTGGAAATCTAAGAGGCTCAACCATCACGCACTCTATCCTAATGACTATATATCCTGGGTACAACAAGTAGCTACCCATGTCCTTAAATGTTTTACTAACTTCCAAGGGAACCCTCTATGTATCACAATATGTGATTTAATTATAAACTATTGGGTATGCTTTTTCTATAATGACTTATATGTTACACCTAAAATGATGGATGTGTATTACAGAGAAGAGTTGAGACACAACCTCTTATTGCTTGAGGGAGCATGAATTCTAACCCAATTGATCCATTTCATATATTTCATCTAGTAACTCATCATGAATAAGGGAACACCATTATTACAAGTATCATTCATTGCATACACCAAATTATTTCTAATAATTTCCCCAAGTGGGAGAATCTAGTGGTCCTCTAGGATTATTATAGTAGTAGTAGAAGAGTCCTTATGTCCACTTAGCCAATATGTGGATTTATAAATATTATATTTAGTAAGGTTAGACCAATCCTAACACCTTGCATAAATTAATAAATAGGAAATTTTCCTTGGTTATCCATGAGGACAACTCTAGTTGGGTCAGTAATCCATGATGCCAATACCTTCTCTAGGGAGTGTACTTCATACTAGTTTTTGAGGATGACTAAGTTGTATTCTATCTATGGGTAAGGAAGGTCGTAATATTTATCAAAGCTTGAGACTACTAATAAAGTGATCAAGAGACCTTAGGACATTGATTTGAGTAGTTCATCCTCACACATTGACCTCCCAAAGATACCATAGACTAGGTCAGTGCATGGCATGACCTCTAGCTTAGTTGTAGCCTTTTAGAGACTAACTGCATTAATGGAAAGTATATCAAAATCTAATTATATTATTTGAGGAATGGTCTCATCCTCATTAATTACCCTATATAATTTTATGTTGAAGTATATATTATTATAGTGCATGATTCTAGATGTTATGGCCTCAAAAATGAACTTGATGTCTTTAAAGATAATGGAAGTACCATATTAGAATAAGAAGTAATCATTTCCAAAAGAAATTATCTTACCCAAAGTGGAGGGACCTACTTGTGCCATATGTTTCAATACTCTAGGTAGCAATCAACATCTTACTAGTATACTCCTACAACTTTCAAGCTACAATAATGGTGTTCTGGAGTGTAGTTTAAAAACATCTTGAGCTTTATCATGTTATGAGAGTGTAGACTACAAATAGAGTAAACACATATAGCTTTTGAAATAAAAATAGAAATATCCTAGATTTTATATCCCTTTTGAAAGATAACACTCATTAATGCAAGGTTGATGGTGATCATATTTCATGCCATATTAATGGAAAGCTTTTCAACCTTGAAATTTTTTGAAATAAATTCAAACTATTTTTTTTAGCAATTAATTGCATCAGAATTCAAATTTATCTTTAATTTGCCTTTGATTTACCAAAAATTTTAGATTTAAATCTAAATATTTACACCTTTTGACATGTGGTTTCCACCTCAGATCTAGATAGGTACTCATAGGGATTGAATATGACTAAGTTTCTTAGTTGGCTTGAAGTTTGGACACATGGCACCTTTTGATTGCCTCACAAATTCTCAAAATGTAGATTTGTTTGGTGACTCTTTTTTATCCTACCAAGTGGCATATTTTAATTCATGGTGAGCTATTGGGTGGTGAATTTTATTTTTTATTGGTCATAGGAGTGCCATGTATCACTCTTAAAGGAAATTAAATCTTTTCTTTTCTAGTTGGCACTCTCTTGAGCAATCATGGCTCTACACTCCATGTGTCCTTTTTAGAAGGATTTTGGACAACTATCAGCAACTTGGTGATAATCATGTGGCTCAAGTAGAGAAATTCATCCATCTCAGATGTGATTTTATGGATCTTGGATAGGAATGACATAGGGATGACATGTGGTATCATCATGCAAGCCCAAAGTGGACACACATCACTTTCTAAAGATTTTTTTCATTCTTCTACAAAGTGTCATCTTTTAAAGGTGCCTTGGATAGTTATATACCATTTAGCCTTGATCAGATGGCTTGAGTGCTCCTAGATGTTTGTCTACCTTTTGATCTCTTATGATATTTAGATGGATGAAATGCAATGTGGACATGCATCGATCTTGGATGAACCCATAAGGAACATGCATGTCTTTGAAAGGCTTTCCAGGTATAATTGGTCATCTTTGAGACATGCAATGTCATCTCATGGGCTTTTGGGTTTTAGTGGGATTCATGGTGGATGTGTGGCATCTCATATTGAATGAGATTTCTCACATAGGATAATATTATGACACATATCTTGAGATTTGAATTCCAATGGCTAGCTTCTTCAAAAATTCTCTCGATGATGCCATGTAGCTTGTGGAATCATAGATTTACTCTAAGAGTCTTGTATAGGACATGTTGAACCTTTAAGGCATTTTGACTCCTGATGAGGTGGGAAACTATCCCTTTTAATAAATATTTTGAACTTTGATATCCTGTAAGTTGTCTTAAGCCATAAATTTAATTTGATGTCCTACAAGGTTAAGTAAGAAACTAAGTTAGTTTTCCAAAAATGTCATAGCCTATCCTAGGAAATTTAAATAAATTTAAAGTAAAAATTTGTAATAAAAATGCTTTAAACATGACATAAATTTAGTTTAATAATATCTAATGAATCTGGTTACATTTTTGCTAGTTTCAAGGACAGGTTGCACTCCCTTAGTGAAAGCCTATCTACACATCATTGAATTGCCAATGGTTTATAATTCATTTTCAAAAAAAACATGAAGAAGAATTGTAGTAATTTTAATATTTTTAATTACTAATCCTTATTAAAAAAATGAATAATTAACTAAAAACTAAAAAAGCACAAGTAATCATTAATTAAACTAAATCAAAATGCATTCAAATGCTTTACTATGCTAGGCACCTTGGGCACTTTTTTTAAAATTAAAGAAAAGGAGGGTCCCCATTCTGGGATAGGGGTAGTTCATCATCAACACACTCCTTGAGCTCAATATGAATTTCACCTAGTGAAAGATATACTCCTCTGACTTTTAAAAAATTTGTGGGAAACACATCTTGATAATCCTATAGGAGTTTCATAGCTTTTGAAACATAAGATTCAATCTAATAGTCACCTATATGTGCCAATTTAGGAATCTCTTTGATTCTAATGTTTTTCACATGATTTTTAATAGTTTATTGATAAATATTACACTTTTCCTTAGAAAAATATTTTTACAACATTCTTTTCCCTTTTTGCTCTAGAATCTATATGTTGCACAACTTTTCTTCTTTAGTGGGTTCTACGACTGGATCCTTGAATTGTTATACTAGCCATTTAGGTTTTAAAAAATTAGTCATATCAATATCACCATTAGTATCTAAACCTTTAGTTTCTTCCTCTTTATTTGATATTCAGTAGCAAGGTTGCGTAAAATATTGTTCTTCCATCTTGGCAGCGTTATATCTTTGTAGTGTTATATTTATATCATAGGCTATATTATTATATGCAATAGAATTTATTATGTTACTTAAATCCTCTGTGTACCCATGGCATATGAAATGTTTGATTTTTAGTATCACATTATGAACCATAGGATTTTTATCTTCAAACACAAAAATCTATATGAAATCACTTTATACATGTGCTCAATGATTTATCTCCCTCCTATGTTCTTGATGCATATACCAAGATGATGGTAAAAGGGCATGTGTGTAATGAAACATATAAACCTAGTAAATAGGTGTCACACTTTCTTCAATCCAAACCTAAACACATTTGTGGATATGGATTTTAGGGCATTCACCTTCCTAAAATTAAGGCCAATTACTTTTGATTACTTGTGATAGTTGAAATATGATAATCATAAGTTCACATGCATCATCCCAATAGAGTTAATCATATCTTTGAATTTTCCACCATGTCACTGCAACTCCCTTTAAATCATAACTCAAATCACTAACTTGGTGGCTAATTATAGGCACATGAACTTATAATAATATAATTAATTGATTGATATGTTTGATCGCATAGTATGAAGTTGTCTTTACATGGCTAAGACCATTTTGATAGGTTAGAATTCATGATCACCATGAGTCTAGTTGACTAGATGCATATTTGAGTCTCCATTTATAGATGAGGTTGTTTTCAAAGGTAGGTTTCCCTCTCTAGTTGGCTCTATATAATCTTGCATATGATCATCTACTTGATAAAGAAAGTTAACTTTTGAGTGAGTAGGGGATTTATTAAACATGGACACATAATATTCTATGATAAACTAAGGTACCAATGGTTGATTAACTATTAGTTTGGGCTTCCATTATTTAGATGTCTTCAACTATTTAGTGATTAAAGAATGTACCTAAGGCTTAGTATGCTCATATAAGAATATGCAATCAGTTACATGTATAAATTTCAGGTTCTCCTTAGATTTTACCTTCATCCAACTGGTTTATTATGTGATATGATGAGAGTCTAGTTTGGGTAGAATAATTTAGGGCTTATGTACCTTATGTAAAGGAATGACTACAATATTATCTCCATGATGTACCTCTAACTAATTTTTCATAGTATTGATAGTCATTTGGCCATCATGTTCCCATTTCTTGCCAATTAGCATAGGGTAATGAGTTTTTGTTGTCTTCATGTTGATGAATTCAAGGTCACTTGATAGGCTTAGTTTTGAAATTTTGTTCTTAACATCTTCTAGCTGGCCAATGGGTTTAACTCTTCCCATAGTCTACTAAGCTCAGAGTCACTGGGTTATAACTAAGAATTGGCCATCTAATCACCTCCCATATAGACTTGGGGATCATGTTAACCATTCTTCTAAAATCAAAGATAAAATTTGGAATTTCATATCCTACAACTTCAATGTTAATTCATGCATATACATCCCATAGATTATTTGTTTTTACATACCAAACAAGTTTTTCAATCTATTATTGCCCTCATTGTACACACTCTAATAAATTATGTAGTTAGTTTTTAATGTTCTAAGAAATGCCTTCATTATGTAGTGTACTTAGTAGATTCAATAAATATATTGGCATAGTAATAACTCCATCCTAATGTATAATGAACACAATCTAACCATATATTTGGGCATCTATTTCTACATCATCTCTTCAATAATGGCTTGGTTTTGAATATTCTTCAACATCTACATAGTTTCATACATCAAACCCTTTTCTATAGCTATATTTAGGTATTTTTCATATTTCACTTTTTGGATTCCTTTGTCCTATTTCAATTTGAGAGGAGGAAATCCTATCTCTACATGTTAGTGTCTTGTAATGGCATTATAAAATTTATCCTCCTTAGGCTATGCATTCACCATGTTAACATTCTTGATGGTCTTTTCCTTTCGTTAATTTTCCAAAATAGGATAGTCTTATGTCTCATATTACTCATATACCTTTTGATAGGTGCAAGAAGATTGTCCTTAGGGATTCAAAGGAAAATTACATTGCACATGGTTATATTTTCCACATAAGTAACATTGAAAAGGAGGGCATTGGTAATTATTTCCTCTACCACTTTGATAACCCCTTATGTATCCACCCTTAGATCCTCCTCTATTTGACTGATAACCTTTTCTATAACCTCCCTATTGTTACACTATATTATATTGTTTATGATGTTGTGTATTATATCCAATCTTAAATTGTTGTTGTGAAATTGGTAGAGTCCAACTAGTTTCTTGTTATTGCATCATTGATAGATTCTAAGATGTTGAGTACTAGTATTGTGGTAATGGTGGTGTCTAATCTAATGGAGGGGTCCACTAACCAAACCTTGAGGTTGGTTATAAGGTTAATTAGGAATACATTATGAATTACTTGGTTCACACAACCCTTATCATCATTTAGGCCTATAATTGTCTGCTTCATCGAGGACAGTTGTTATGCAACGATGATAAACACATTCTATGTAATATCTTCTTTGAGTTCCTATAAAACCCTATAATTCTTTTCATTGTGATTGTGCAATTAAAAAAAATAAAAATAAAAACTCTATGGGATTTTGACATACTATTTTAGTATATGGCACTATATTGTTTCATGCCATACTTCTCTACTTATTTCATATAACTCTATCTTGATTTTAGGACAATCATTCTTGTGATGTCCTTTTCCACACTTCATACACTATAGATTTATCTTAGTTTTATCTTATTCATGATATTATTCCATCCTCTTCATAAAATTTTGAAATTTATTTTAAATATTAGAACCTATTATGGGAGCTTCTCCATAATCTTCAATTTTCTCCACCCTAAGAGAAACAACTCTAGCATTTGGCTTAGTATCATATTAGGTTTGCAATTTAGCAATCCTATTCCTAGAATGTAGTCCTTAAATAAACCATACATCCTTATATTTATATTATAATTCAAAATACAGCTTATTCATAACATATAAAAATTGATGATCATAATCACAGACTGATTTTCCTAACTATTGTCTAATCTCTTTTGGGTATTGAATAGTCTCACTTGTATATTTTTTTATTTTAATTTTGTGATGAGCCACTCCTTAAAATACTATATATTTTCCTTGGATATATCTATATGGTATATAAATTAAAGTGATATTCCATTAAATTCCCTAATTAATTATCACTTATTTTTATATTTTTTGGAAATACCCTTAGCTTGTCATCTCAATTCACATGTTAGTAGATATTGTTCAGGTTCCACAAACCCATCATATGTTGCTAGATTGATAAATGCTTCTAAATCACCCATATTATAAAATGATGTAAAAGGGGCCTATTATATATATATATTATAGTGGGAGGTTATATTCTATGTGATCCTACACGAGTACTAAGAATATTTACCTACGCACTAGGTGATTTTATCTTTGCACTCTACATTTTTGTATTTCCTATTTTTATCAATTTAGTTTCAATGAAACCTATGAGATTTGAATCCTTATTATTTGAGGTTGTTTCAATTTTATTACCCCATAAATTTACTTATTCTAAAAATGGACCTTCCTAACTACTATCTGCCTATTTTTCTAGGTGAAAAATCTTACTAGAATATAACAAATTGGGCTATGGGGACATGTACTCTTTTAGTGAATGATTCTTTCCTCTGACTTATTTTCCTTCCAAGATTGAACCTATGATTACTCTATGAATTTTTCCTAATTATTTTCTTAATAATTCATATCCTTATTCTCTTAGTGCTATTTATTATAGTTGTACACTACATCTATCATCTAACTAATCTACCTTTACACTATTCTCATCCTTATCTTTGAACATCTCTTCTTCCTATCATTCTTCATCACTTTTTTATTTCTATCAGAATTCATATTCTTATTTAATCTCATATTTATTCATCCTTCATCTCTTCCTTCTTTTTCATCACTTCTTCCTACTCATTCATCATATATTTTACTGCTACTCGTAACTACTTGGGTATTTTTATAGTTACTACATATATTATATTATTGTAGATAACGTTCTAAATCCAAACTCTTCTTTTGTCTCTTCTTCCCTCATGTATCAATTCTAAATTCAAGTCTAAGTCTTATCTACTCATCTAATCATCATTCACTATCATGTCACACATAACCCCATATACCTAAATCAACTACTCCATATTGGTTGGAGTAGGCACCATGGCCTTTCCCACAACCAACATCTTTACTAGGATAAGTAGTCACTATAAAAATTTCCATTGAATTATTTTGATGAACAAGTCCTTCATAGATTAAAAACATATGTATCCTTGCACTAAAAACTTATTTATATATCTATTATTTACTGTAGTATCAACCCAATGATCAATTGGTGTTATCTATTTAGTTTCTAATCTCTATAACTAATATATATTTTCTTTAGTATAGATTATAGTTTATTCCATTATTGGGTTAACGAAATAATATTCCAACCATGATAACTAGTTAGCTAGTAATTCAAGCAACTCACACTAGAAAATTTCATAAATTTCTCCATAAATATGCTCTCAAATAATCTCTTGTACAATAATACCAGTCATTTTTTATTCTTATTCTATGAAATTATATATCCTTTGGTCTAACCATATATCAATATATCTCTAATATGGTAACCATCTTAGCATAACTTCCTCCAAAAAGAGGTTCCACACTTACCACACCATTTTTATCAGAGGTTCTTGAAGCATTAGAACATGCTAAGGATGAGGATAGCAGTGAGATACTTCATGTGCACATAGTATTTTATCATAGAAAGACATGAATTTGGATGACAAAAACATAAAAAAACATTAATTATTCTATGTTATTAAGGAATTAAGAGAAATGAGTATTGTATAAACTAAAATAATGCATTAAGAATAGTTTAGATAGAAAGTAACCAAAAAATTACACATGAGAAACATGCAAGGAGCATAATAAGAAATCACATATGTAACCATAACCAGATAATCTCTATTGATCTCTTTTAAAAGTAGAACTCCCTTCTTATAAAAAAAAGTATATATAGATGTTTTCATTCTATGATTTTTCATCTTCTTCTCGTAATTGGTGACAAAAGTGGAGTCTATTCATATTCTAGTCGATTACAAGTCATGAAGATAAGACAAAATAGACCATATAATGATAAAATGAGTGTATAACACATGAATATTAGATAAATACCTATGAATATTTATAATCTATGTTCCTCTACCAAAATTACCCTCTCAATAGTACATTTTAAAGAGGCAATCCATGATCTTAGTCCAAAAACATGTCCCTATAGATTGGCCACTTGGGAGTGTACCCATATTAGCTGAGTAGTGGTTGCCATAAATGCAACTCTTTCATGTGCCAAGGCCTATTAGACCTACACCTCTCTTTCTCCAACCCCTATCAATGGGTTTAGTCCATTATTTTATTCCTATAGTTACCTCATGACCTCTCCCACTAGTCTAAACCAACCTACATAGGCTAATGTAGATAGAATCATAGGATCATATGGTATTAGTACCTCATCCAAAATGTCATTATTTTTAGCTATAAACATGTATCCCCATTTGATCTCATTTGTCATAAGATCTAAAAAATTGAAAATAAATAGGCATTAGATCACATATATATCTCAAAAATCATCTATCTACCATAACCAAAATGCAACTAGTATCTTATATCAAAAACTTAAATTGAAATTAAAACATTGATCACTAGTATTGGTTTTATCTATCATAGTTTCTTCATCCACTCACCCATAGATCACCTCCTATGTACGTCACCTTTGCATTAGTGAAAACCTAGGAGTCACCACTAGAGCATGTTTTGATCCTCTCATCAGGGGTGCCTTTATGGAGCAAATATGTCTTGGAGTAACTGCTAGGTCCATATTTGCAACAACTAGCATTTGTGTCTCCTCATATCGATGATGCCTCTATCTCTTATGATAATGTGGTAGTCATTTTATCCTTTTTTATGTTTCATATTTTGCCCCTACATCCACATCCATTATTTCTCTCCCTGCTAGCTCTATTATCTCTTGTTGTCATGATTAAATAGTCTATGGTCTAGTACATTGAATCCTGATCACTATTTATATAGGTACCCCTCTACCTCCCCTCCTTCTTAGTTCTCTATAATGTCATGTCTAATAAATAATCACTACTAGAGGGGATACCAAATGGAAAATTCTAAAATGTCCTAGTAACCAAGCCACTAGATGTGACTCCACCCATGTTGTATAGTGACCCATGATCTGCACCTATGCCAAACCTATCATAATGGGTGACCATCTAGATCATATAGTAGCTATGTGTGTATAAGGTTTCCACATGATATCCCCTCATGTAATCATCTATATTGATATCATATAGGGAACTACCCACCCTACATAATCTTTTCTCCATCTCAAGGCTTGAGGTAACATATCATCAACCACATGGGGTAACCTAGTTAGATGATACATTGAGAACCTCTCATATATCTATGTGCTTAGTAAAGTCACAAGACCCATAGTATTCTACCATTTAGATAACATCCTATACATATCATGTATAAGTTAGACCCTGATGATAACCCCAAAATCATATAGTGCTCCTTAATCCAATATGGAATGGCACAAGGCTATCACATACAATGGTATCTTATTGTCTGAATTTTGACACAACACTCATGCTATCACAAGTCATATCACCACCCCTTGGATGTCTATAATGTCTGAAATATAAACATCAAACAAGCTTACCCTTAACCAAAGGTGAATCTTATCTAAGAATCACCCACATGACTAATGCTCATCTCTCATCCTCATCCTTTGGTGTATTAGTAATCATCAATGTCCCACCTATTGGTATCTCAATTAATGCATGGATGTCCTCTAGAGTGATACCCACCTTAATGGTGTCCAAATCCACCACCCATATAAAAGTGTTGGTCAATTATTCCCATTCTATTAGGAACATGATAATGAGATCAACACTTAAAGGTATCAATCTCATCTCTATAATGTTGCCAAATCCCAAGGTAATCTATCAAGCTCTATCCATGTTTGACAAAAAATCCAATAAATTTGGTAGCCATGATGCATCTTTTAAGCACTAATACCTCTATTGTCTCTAAAAAATATCAAACAAAAATGGATGTATCAGATCTCTATGTCATAAATAATTAAAATACATTCTTAAAAATTCATAAATTAACTCCTTCATCAATTAGTTTGATTTAGTTTCTTATGTTTTCTTATTTTTATACACAATTAGCCCATTTGATACTAAATCAACCTTGTACTCATCCTATTACACAATGTCAACCCATTTAATACTAAATTAGTTCTTTTTATTTCTAACTAAATCAGTTTATTTGATACTACATCGACCCTTTTTCAACTCTAGCATACTCCATAGACCCAATGGTACATAGTCAACCCTATTTAAAAATTCTAAATTATCCATTTCCTACCAACTAAATCAGCCCTCTAGTACATAGTTATCCATCTTTACCTTTCAGACTATATCAACCTACTACTATGCAATTGACCACCTTTAGTAATACTATGTTGGCCCACTACTATGAATTCGGCCCCATGTTCTCTATTCTCCTTATGAACTAAGTTGACCAAGTCGATTCTATTTTTTCATTATGTTAACTTTTTGACCATTTTATATAAATTCCTTAGGTATTTATTTGTCTAATTTATTCCTAATCAATACCATGTTATACCCATAATCTACCTAAAATATTCTTAGGATCAGTTTCAATGTCTAGATTTTACCTACCAGCCAATTCTTTATGTCTAGCTCCATTTCAAATAAAATTACTCAAAAAAATTAAATTCATGATTGTTTACCTATGCTACACTTGTTTTGGCTGCTAGACATCCTCCCTATCTTTGTTTTTGTCTCCTCCCCATGATGACTCTCTAGTCTCAAACTAGGTCTCTCATATCTTTATTTTCTCATAATACTAAAAATCATAAATGAATTAATTTTCACCCTATTTATATTTGTTATTCAAATTTATTTACCTATAAAATATTTACCAC
Source organism: Torreya grandis (assembly GCA_037957365.1). Classification (NCBI taxonomy): domain Eukaryota; kingdom Viridiplantae; phylum Streptophyta; class Pinopsida; order Cupressales; family Taxaceae; genus Torreya; species Torreya grandis. The sequence goes on from JARHVA010005585.1 coordinate 41,816, forward strand.
CAAATTTTATTTTTAGTTATATCTTTGTTTCTACTATCTCTTTTTTTGAACCATAAGATGTTCTAAAATCCTAACATTATAAAGAATCTTTTCAAATATTACATATAAATTTTGTAGAAGTTTTAATTTTTTTATTCTTTTTCTACTAATTTATAAAGGTTTGTCTAATGTTCCCTACATTTGACAACATCGTATTTATTTCATCTCATTTTTTATCTCCAACACTCAGTCAAGTAAATGCATGTGGTTTTTAATTCTCATCCTTTTATTTATATTAGTTACTTATTACTATAATTTATTCATCTTCAACATTATGTTACTATGTTATTTTCTTGAAGCACCATCTCTTATTACATCTACATGACACATGATGAGCTTTAAGTGTGGCATATGTATACAAATAAAATTTTCAAACTTTATCAATTATTGATTCTTTCTCTCTTGTATTAACCCATCAAGTCTCAATCTCTCTAAGTGCATGCCTTAAAGGGTGCATCACAAAATGAATGAGTAGACCATTAGTGATTTGTAGGATTATTTCCCCTACATTACCACTTTTTATCAATCAAACCTTCTCATACACACTTCCATAAGCCTTATCTCTTCTCTTACAAAATCTTACAATCATTCACCATCTTCATTATCCCCTTCCTAAACCTAAAAACCTTTTTAAGGTTTATGTTAC
>JARHVA010005585.1:47500-72500 GCA_037957365.1 Torreya grandis
ATGTTGGGTCATGATCACCTTAAACTCTCTAAGTGTTTCATAAATAAGATAAAATGTCTAAGTTCTTCAACAGGAAGTCTAATTATCCAAGTGTTTCAACAAGAGCCCAAATCCTGCAAGTGTTTCAATAAGAAGCCTATTTCTCTAATGTTTTTGTTTGGAACATAGTATTCCAATGTTTCAAAAATAATCAAAATATCCAAAAAAATCATAAATGGAAACATAGTACACCCACTTATAGGTGTATTCCTTCCTTTCTCTTTAAGTTTCAAGGGTTTCATTTCATATTTCACTTTCATATATGGGCATTGATTGTTACATGTTCATTTTACATTTTATTGGAGAAATATACACACTTATAATATATTCCAAAATAAAATATGTGTTTTATACACTTAGGTACATCTCTTTATCATTTTATTCTAGTATTAGATTTAATTTCAATACTAAAATAAAAAGGACCCATTTTTAAGAACTAAAATATGGTATTAGATACTTGTAAATCTCAATCTTGACATAAATTCACCTTAAATTAATTTATAATACACATATATATCTTACACAACCTTATTTTTCATATACATACTTTTTATGGGGTTAACCTTCCTAATTTTATATTAGTCACCTACATGAATTCCCTAATTTGTACCTTAACTATTCATTATCATACTCAAATTGTCTTTAAATCATCATCTTGATATTACTATTTCTTAGATAAGTATAGTAGACTCATATGTCTATGAAATTACATAAGAATCAACTTAACATAAACATACCCACACAAATAAACATTATTTTTTTCAATTTCAAATAATATTTAGGGGTTAACCTACACATTTCACATATTATTGGTGTGAGAAAGTACCCAAAACATCCAATATAAATACATAGTAGGTATAATCCTATTGGACCATATATCACTCCTCAAGGATACATTTTAACAATTTCACATTCAAGATGAATATTGTAAACTTACAAATTTAATAAGTATTCATAAGGTGTAGGTCCCTATCTAATGTTTTAAGAACTCAATTGAATAAAAAACTTTCATTTTATAAGTGTTGAAAACTAGATTATAGGTTTCATTCTATATACACCCAAATTTCATCAAGTAAACATAAGTATTATGTATTTTACAAATTTTATATTTATAAATTCCTAATGTTTAATCAAGATTCCATTGGTGCATGTTTTTGTAGTCTTATGTATTTTTATGTCACTCTTTCACACTGATTCCACTATATTTGCTAAAGTTTAAATCTTCTATGTCATTCCTTATCCAAGTCATAAGGAATCATGGTCTTATTTTCCTTCCATTCTATATTTTCTTTATTTTTAGATAGGAATGCCCTATTTGGGTAGTATCACTCTGCTATATTATACAAAATTTCCATCCATGTCCAATGTACGTTTCAAAACCTTTTTTGAGGTTTATTTCTTTTAGGTCTATTTTTATGATTGATTTACCCTTATTTGAGTTGATTGGTGCATCGATGGGGTTTTCAATATTTAAATTATGAGTATTATATTTAAATTATTTTAAAAGTAATTTTACATCTATAAATTATCAATTTTTCACTAGCATAATAAATAAAATAATTCCACAGTAAATTCAACACCTACATTTATCTAAATTTTATACATGTCCAATTTAAATTACATGCTTGGAGTAAGAGGAGGGCCCATGTGAAGATAATTTAGATTCACATCATATATAATCTAACTATATAAACACCTTATTTGTAAAAATACTTATACCTAAGGTATATATATTGTGGCTATGTAGGGAACACTTAGTTCACATGGGTTTTGAGTCTAGCTCAACCATTCCCACTTCCCATTTCTTATCCAAATTTGAATTTGATATATATTTGGATTTTTTACATGAATTCACCAGGGTTTTTATAAGATAAGGTGAAAATCACATGTTGTATTTTATATTGCACATATTTGATACATAAAAAAAAACCTAAAAGAAGATATGCATAGGTTTCTAATTTATAGTTTTGTTGCAAAAATAACTTGGACAACAACGCTCAAATATGATAAGGTAGTAGAGTGTAATTATCTAGATCCACTATCCATGTCTAAAATTGTCATTATAATCATACATTTAAACTTTAAAAAATCCCATTTGATCTAGATCTTCATTATTCAACAACATATAAGTTGATCATTATTTCTTTATACTTTTCATCAAAACCCTAATTGCTCAATATCATTTGTTTGTAAGTATAATGCATGCCTGGATGTATATTTGATTATTCATTCAATTTTATTGATATTATAATTTTATTATAAAAACTTCATTAATAAAAAATTAGATAAAACATATTATGTATGTAATCAAAAATTCATCATGTCTATAAATCAACCCTGGCTTGGAGAAGATAAAACATACCTACACTTCCAATTGGGAATGCATTTCTTAAGCAGTAGCATGACCAAGATGGGGATACATTAGACCTAATTAGGGGATAACTTATGACAATACACCATGATAGGAAGGGTTCTAAAGCCTATAGTCTTACACAATCATGTAAAACCCCTAAAAGAGTCCTAGGTTTAATGTTCACTCTATCCTAATAAAAAAGAAAGTAAATATAATCTAGTGCACACCAAATCTTGTGGCACAATATGAGGGGTTAGTAAATTAATAAAAAAATGTATAGGATAATCTCAATTAATCTAAGTATGAGTAATACCATAATACATGGAATATGAAGAGTAATATTATTCGAGACAATACTTATGTTACTTCTATCTATTGAAAAGAGGAGAACAAAGTTAGAATATAATTACCTGAATGTGAACCTATCGAGACTTAATCTCTCCCTTGGATAATGGTTATTTTAAATATTTTTTTGTGGTTTGTAATGATAAATAATAAAGGCCAAATCATCTAAGACTTATCCACAAGATTCAATTCTCCAAGTAGAAACCCTAAGCTAAGACTCAAGTAGAATGGTGGAAGAGTAGATTATAAATAAGTGTGAGTGAATAATAACTCTTGATTGGATATTAAAATAATGATGAAATAATCTTGTTTTTATAGGTAGATCTCACCCTACATAATTTTGAATATGTTGGTTATATGAGTTTGACCATGTATGTTTTTAAGAGATAAATAACTAGGTCCTAAGCTAGGTTAGCTGAAGGGCTGACAAAACTCCAAGTGAAAAATACCCTAAATAGTATAGGGTTAACCTAGTTGACTCTGTCTAGTAATTAGAGGTTAAAAGTGTATAGGGTCGACCCAATTGACCTAGTATAGTCAACTCACAAAAGGGGATCAAGGTAAGGAAAAGAGGGATGGAAAGAGGAAAAAGACTAGGGGAGTGTGTAACGGAGGAGTAATATCTCAAGGAATGGTTTTAAGATCTATTTGTATTGGTAATAATGTGGAAATAAGTGACAATAATCATGCGAATCACCAAAGGTCTAACCACCCCTTTCTTGGTGCACCCCTTAAAGCATACACTCAGAAAGATTAAGTCTTGATAGGTTCCTACAAGATTTAAAACATTAGTATTTATTAAAATTTAAAAATATTATGTGTATACATATGCCCCACTTGAATCCCATCATGTGTCATTAAGGTGTAATAGGGGATGATGCTTTGAGAAAGAATATAGTAACACACAATATTGATGCTAAGACAAGTTGCAGTATTTTAAAGAAAAAATAATTGAAATTAAATGACTAAAATGGAAATAACTAAAAAATTGAATTAATAAAAAGTAAAATAAATGAAAATTAAATGACTAAAAAGTAAATGTGATGCATACCTTGACTTACCTTTATTTCTAGATGGTTTATTGTTGTGTTGTTAGTTTTGATTGTGGAGGGTGTAGAGACTACTTTCAACAAACCCAAGAATACAAAACTAAAGAGCAAAAACAAAAAAATGTAAGAAAATCCAAGATAATTGGTGCTATAAGGATAGGATGTACTTTGGAAATTTAGAAAGCTAGGGTGACAAGTGTTATTTAATACCAAATGACCAAGTCAAACAACCAGAGTAAATTGGGTAACCAAAAATCCAAGCCTATTAAAGACCAAAAAACTCAAACAAACTATCCTTAAGTAAGAAAGCAAAACTCACCAAGTCAAACTAGGGATAAATGTTAAATAGGATGGTAATCAAAACAAATCAATGGTAAAAGAAGAAACAAAATGATAAAACAACTTGATGCGTGAGTAGTAACAATCCTTATCTGACTCAATAATGGAAAAAGGTATATAAAAGGGAAAACAACATTGTCGAGTGAGATGTAACAAGCTAACCTTACTCAATAATGGAAAAAAGGGTAAAAACTTAGGTGTCCATAACAAAAATATAGTAAAATAATGATAAATGGTAAAATTAAAGTAAAGTAAGTCTAGAACTATAAAATCATGGTGTAAAGAAAGAAGTAATCCATAGTTTCTCAAACATGTTTCTCTCTAAGGATAGATAAAACTAAAACAAAGTGGTGTTATAATTTTTTTAAGAGGTGAAGAAGAAGGAATTAAAGAAGGGAAAATAGATTTAGAATCACAATTTGGTTATCAAATGGGAAAATGAAATGGGTGGAGGAGAGAATGAAGTAAAAAGCAAGGTAGAGGAACTATTTATCAAAGTCAAGACACTCATATTATGTTTTTCAAAACAAGAGGACTTTTGACCCTAAGGATTATGAAGAACTTCTCTTAGCCACACAAGTCTTAAGTCAACAAATGTAGTATATTCCCATGAATCCTATATTAATGAAAATTAAAATGGACCTACCTTCCCATAACATGATCCCCATTCTTCATGAACCCCTTATAGATCCATTAGTCTACTACGAAGATTGGGTACTTGTGTGAGAAAGTATGTAGCAACATAGAGTTCTAATTTTTGAATTCCCCTATTCCAATCTACTATCCTACTACACCCCAAAGGACCTTGGCTCTATGTGAGGTTTACTATGGAGTTTGAGATTTTATTAGAGATAGGAGATGTGCTTGTAATCATGTATTTTGGTGTGATGATGACTTTTGAGATTTATATGCTTCCTTTTAGATATCATTGACTTTTGTTTCAAATGATTTGGATTTTAACTTTATTGATGGATTTTTCTATTTCTCCTCCATAAAGATTTGGAAAACCAAACATGGGTGCTAAATATGTCTTTCATTAATAAAATTTGGATAAGGTTTCTAAGAGAAAGACATTCAAAGAGCATGGGGTCTAAGAGTCACATAAATCTAGGTGAAATAAAAAGTGCTATCTTGAATTTGACCTTGTTCATTCCAATATGGAGTGAAAGAAAAGGGGAAATTAAGATAAGTACACATGGAATAATTTGAATTACTTCAAATATATAAAAAAATGTGAGAAAGGGAAAAAATGGATACAATGGTAATAAATTTTGATTCCTTATCATAAGAAGAAGGGAAATGGAGGAAAACATGATAGCATAGATTGTTTGTAAGAATTGCATCTATCAAAAGAATCAAAAGCTAAAGTTTGAGAACAAGGATGTAAAAAGATGAAAATATGGTAATTTTATGAGGAGGGCCATGTCCTATCTATAGTGTTACACTACAACTTTGTAAAAGAGAAACCCAAGGGGTGCCCACAAGCAAGTGAACAATCATAAAGGAGAAAAAAAAGTAAAGTATGGTAATTTTGTGAGGAATTTTGGGTCATATCCATGGTATTACAAATAAAATCACAAAATTAAAAACCCAAGGGGTGTCAAAAGAGAAAATACAAGAAGATAAAGAAGATTACTATACATCAAGAAAAAAAAAGACCAAAAGGGAGGACTAAAGGTTTGTGAAAGGAAGGAATTTGTTGTAGAGGGAGAGACCCATGTAAGTGACCTGCAAAAAGTGTTAGATAAATGTATAAGGAAAGAATGAAATTAATGGAAGGATCCTTAAATAATATCTATATCAAATATGATCATGTGAGAGATAAGCCTATGTGTCTCAGAAGGTTTCTCAAAGTTAAATTAGTTTGGTAGCATGTAATGGAAAATAAGAGTGGGCATCACAAGATGCCCCAAAGCATAAGTGAATGTAGGTATGGGCATCATAAAATTCCCTAGAGTCTAAGATCATTGGTGGGTGGGCATCACAAGATGACCCAAAGGCTATTTAAATGTGTGGATGGGCATTGTAAGATTCCCCACAATCTAAAAAGAGTAAGAAAATATAAGAAGAAACAAGAAGGAAAGAGCACCCCATATAGTCACTAAATGGATTCAAGTTATCCAAGAATATTTTGATAGGGGATATGATGCTTGAGGAAATAAAAAGGATGCTAAGCAATATAAATAATAGAAAAAGATAAATAATGAAGTCAATTAGATAGAAAACTAAGTCAGACATATAGAGAAATCAAAAAATTGTACAGGATCAACTCAGTTAACCTAGTACAATAGATAGGGCCTAAAAACTATACAATGTCAACCTAGTACAACAAATAGAGGCTAAAAAAATGTACATGGTTAATTGGGTTGACCTAGTATAGTAAACATGGACTGTAAGTTGATGAAATAAGAATACTGGGTCGACCTAGTTTTGTATCTGAGATAGGAAACAAGCAAAAAAATATATAGGGTTGGTAAAGCTGACCCAATACTACAAATATATGAAAAATAGAATGATAAAATAATGAAAAATAAGTGAACAAATATTGCAAGGGTTAGTTCATGTTGGGTTCACCAAAATGTATTATGAAGGTGAAGCCAAAGTGAATAAAATGCTAAGAAGAAAGTGGAAACGTGAAGACAATCCAACTAGTGGTGGGATACGATTCATGTCAGGTTCAAATAATGTATGCAATTAGAAATGCATGATGTATATAAATCAATACTGGCTTAGAGAAGATATAACAAACCTACTCTTCTAATTGGGAATATTGTTTTTAAGTGGGAGCATGACCAAGATATGGATCCACTAGACCCAATTAGGGGATAACTTGTCCCAATACACCATGATAGGAAGGGTTCCAAAGCCTACTATATAACACAATCATGAAACAACCCTAAAAGATTCCTAAGTTTAATGTTCAATCTATTATAATAAATAATAAATTAAATCTAATCTAGTGTACACCAAAGCTTTTGGCATAATATGAGGGGTTAGTAAAGCAATCAATACATGTGTAGGAGAATCTAAACTAAGCTAAGTATGAGTAAAACCCTAATACATGGAATATGAAGAGTAATATTATTCGAGCCAATACTTATGCTACTTTTATCTACTAAAAAGAGGATAATAAATTTAGAATATACGTACTTGAATATGAACCTATTGAGACTTAATCTCTCTTATAAGGATAACTAAGAAAGGCCAAAACATCAAAAACTTGTCCACAAGACCAGATTCTCCAAGTAGAAACCCTACACTAAGACTCCTCAAGTAAAATGGTGGAAGAGCATATTGTAAATAAGAATGAGTGAATAATAAATATTGATTTCATATTAAAGTAATGATGAAATGATCTTGTATTTATAGGTGGATCTCACCTTAAATCCTTTTGAATATGTCAGTTGTATGGGTTGACCCAGTTGACCTTGTATGTTTTTAGATGATAAATCACTAGGTCCTGAGCTAGGTCAGCCAAAGGGTTGATGAAAATCCAAGTGAAAAATACCCTAAATAGTACAAGATCAACCTAGTCAACCTTATATAATAATTAGAGGCTAAAACATATTCAAGCTCGACCTAGTTAACCTAGTATAATCAATTGGTGAGAGAGGATCAAGGTGAGAACTAGAGGGATAAAAAGAGGGAAAATACTAGAGGAGTGTGCAAGGGATGATTAATATCTTAGGAATGGTTTTAAGAATGTTTTATATTGGTAATAATGTAGAAATGAGGGAAAATAATTGTATAAAGCACCAAAGGTCTGCCCACCCCTTTCTTGGTGCACCCCTTAAGGCATGTGCTTAGAAATATTGAGTCTCGATGGGTTTTTTCAAGATGTAAAGTGTTAATATTTGATAAATTTTGAAAATATTATTTGTATACATATTGAACCAATTTTATTTATCAAACATAATAAAACCCTAACTTTATCCTTAGGGTTTCCTTCTTAAATTATATCTTCTGAGGGCTTCAAATTAAATTATTATTTCCCTCTTAATTTATATAGTGTGCTAACATTAGTTTTCATTTATCCCCTTGTTCTCATTTTATTTCTTAAAAAAAATTAAAATGACTAACAAGGAATCTCTTCCCCCTCGTCTATTTGATGAATTATTAGGCATTCTTTATAATTATAATAAAGAATGGAAAAATTACCAACATGTTTTTATAGATCCCAATGATAAACATGATTTTTTTGTTAATAATTATGATGAATATTATTGTCATGATGGTTATGATTATTATTATGAAAGTATTGATCAAAGTGTTAAGGAAAGTAGTGTATATGCATGTTCTTCTCCTACTCCTTCCATTGTATACTTACCAAATCAAGTGAAGGACATGAATATTATAATTCCAAAATAACCTCATTTTGGTGATGCTTTACATTGACATAAAACCTAAATTTATTGGATATAAATGATTTTATGTTAAATATATCAACTTTAGTGGTACTAATGTATCATAAGGGTTAGTATTGCTTAGATTATTTAGCATTCACTTAAAAAGTAAGTCCTATATTTATAGTAATGCATGCACAAAACATAGAACACAATATTTCTTACCCTAACTCTTTATATATAAAAAAAAACTAAATATAAATGTTTATATTCTCTCTATTATATACCATATATACACAAGTAACTCTAGTTTGTAACCATTGTATAATTTATCTATATGTTCTATATTCTTCTCTATCTCTCTATCTATTACAACACATTGAGGTATAAATATCAATCCAAAACAACACAACTCAATAGTCATATCTATGTGAGACATGTATTTTATCTAATCAAGCCATCCTTTACCTCTACAAAGCCTTTTTTATTAACGTATATCCAGTTAATAGAATTATTTATTTTTTGGACTAGATGACTGTTATGTTATTTTGGTAATAAAAGAATCTCTATGGTAAATGCAGTGTTGCTCCTTAGTTTATAGAGAATATTGCCAACATTTTCCTAGATTTTAGCTAGTTATCTCATCCTCAAGACAAATCTAAGTGTTGATTGGTACCAAACTTTCCTCAATCTACCTAGTTGTAAAAACATTATGGGAACTACTATAATACACTATTGGATATCATAGAGTAGGTGCCATTTCTTTAGGTAGATGCTATTGGTACTTTCTTATCATAATATGATCAAAAGTTTCCCAATATAAAATGAGTTTCTTGTCCTCCAAAATCATATTGTATTAGCCACATTCTCTTTTTTTCTAAGAAAATGTCATTTGGGATAAAATATTTGTCTAGTGAATTTAGGTAAGAAGTATGGATCTTAAGGCATACTTCCATTTTATCCATTTATTTGCTCAGTAACTCACCATAGTATTCAATTTGTTTATATATAATTTTCCCCTTTCTTTGTTTATCATTATAACATTCATGTAAGGATATCATTTTATCTCATTAAACAATAGAGAGTATGTTATAAGATCCAAAGCTAGTTGAGGTTACACGTAGCTATTTTTACATTTCCTCCAACCTAGATTTATGATCATTTGTCAATAGTGTCCAACTAAGTGAATAAGAAAATAGTTGATTGCATCCTCTAATTCCTCATTCATTTTCCATACTTTTTCCCTATATGTTGCTATCTACTAATACCTAAATGTGTGTCACTAGGTTAACATATAGTGTCTAATAAACACTTCTCATTTATGGATTCAAAGAATCCATTTCATGAGTTGTTAGTTATGATAATCCTATTATCCTTGGTGGAATAGAGGTAGAACGGGTTGATTGTTTCATAATTTTATATTAGTTGGTGGTTTGGAGCCACCATGGCTTAATGTTAAATGCTATGTAAAGTGAATTATGCTCAAAACTAGGTCTAAAGCTAAACTACGATGAATATTCATAATGAAACTGATCTAATGTGAATTAATAAAGAAAGGAGCAAAAGGAAAAGGTAGGGCCAAAAAGAGAAGCATTGTTGATCTTTGGTTCATGAGTTATGACAAAGTTATAATTTCATCTGAACATGCATTTAACCAATGTGCAACATGAAGTAGCATAAGCTCAAATCCTACCACACATTAGGCAAAAATCTAAGGAAAATGTGAAAATATGCAAATAAGAATAAGATTTACTTTAATAATTTTACCCCTACAAGAAAATAGCATTAGCCCAAATGAAATAAGAGCAAAAAAAGTGAATTAAACCTAAGAACTTTTAACTAATCTAGCATAATCCCAAATTATAAACTCTACATTTAAATATGTACATTTATAATTTACAATAACCATTAAAATATAAAGATAAGATCAAACAAATGAGAGAGAAACCATGATATAAATTCACAAAAGCAAATGTAGACAAACTTTGTACAATTCCTTACCTATATTAATTTTCTCAAAAGTTACAAATAGTTTTTTAGCTCAAAAAACTCTCTCCCACTTTTACAAATGATAGTACCCCTTTTATAAAAGGTTCAATGAGGTATGTATGTTAGTCCTATTCAATGATAATTACACAAGTGTCAAGGGTAATTGTCCTATAACATTATACCATTAGACAATTTATAAATGGACTGACCTATAATTAATGGGCTTTATAAATTACACATGATTTTACAAAAGAAAATTTTATTTTAAAAATATACAATGTTGGTTGTAAAAGAATATTCCTAATCCAGCTAACTTTGGGACCCTTTTTGTTGATAAAGTCTTTTAGCTTCCTTTCAAGATATTCATTCCATAACTTTATTCATTGATTAACTAGAAATCAATAATGTGTCTCATGAACAACTCTTTTCTTGATCTCCTAGGTTACTAGGATCTTTCTTGTCTCTCTTCAAAGCCTATTTGATGCTCCCATCATCTCTTATCTTCTCCTTAGATGCTAAAATAGGTCCATGATATTCTAATTATCAACCCTTGTCTTCCCTTGACCTTGGTTCCTCACCTCCTACATGAATTGATAAATTCCATGCCTAAACTCCTCATTAGTGATAAGGCTCAAAGGACTATGTGAGGCAAGCTACTTGATTAGTCTGTCCAATATGTGTATGATCTTGTTTTCTTGTTTTTTGAGGCCTTTGGAAATGTCCTCCATCTACTTGGACCAACTACTTAGGGCTTTGATTTTTTCCCTCAATATAGACATAGTCATATTTGAATGGGTTAGGCTGACTGTCCTAAATTTAAGGACTTGATTATTGGTCAAGGCTTTAATCAAGTCTTTCACTTGATATGTTGAAGCTTGTCATTGGCCAACTTATCCTATAGCTATTAAATTTTACTTAATTATTGCTTCATATTTATTTCAAACTAATCAAAATTGAATAATTCAATCATGGTGTCTTCATATAGCTTGAATATATCATCCTAGATTGATGAGATGGTAGTCTCTTCTAAATTTTTTTCTATTATAAGATACCCTTGATCATTTTAGTAGAGCCCCCTTGCAGACATGTTCTCTTTTTATGATGGGTTTTTGGTTCTCAATGGTCTAAAATGAGCTCAACCAATTGTTGTCCCCTATATTTATAGTTGTGGCATCCAATTATGTGTCTTTAAAAACCTTCTCTTCTATATTTGAAGTTAGATAGAGCTCCATATCTTTCTTTGAAACACTTTTTTGGGCTGCCATGGCTGAAGGCTTCTCTAGATTTCTTATTAGTGGTCTGTAGTTCAATTTTGGATTGAAGTATCCTTGTAAAAATGATAATTTAACCTCCTTGTATTGATTATAATGAGCACAGGGTTGAACTAGGGTTTTTATACTTACCAAGGATTTTATAAAAGTTTTTATAGTGATTTAATGGTGGTATCTATTTGAACTTATGCATGATTCATGACTTAGATCCTAATTAGACTATGTACTTATACCCTTAAATTTATTAGGTCTACAAAATCTTCCACTTGGCATATTATACTTACGTGGATCCAATGTGGCATCACTATGGCATTTTTCTTGTTAATATTTAAAAAGTGACCATTTCCTTTCAAAATTCTACCTTGATTTTTCACTATTGGATCATCTTTGCATAGATCAATGTGGACCATCAATCTCAATCTAAGAACTCAAATGTTATTGGTTGCTTACTATGTTGCCCATGGTTATGACACTTGTCACTTATGCATTCACTTTGAGCTTTGTTGAAATATCAATGTTGATCTCACACCATTACTCTTGATTACATGGATCAATCACACTCCATTAATCTTGATCTATTTAATTGTACATCTTGCTCTATGGATCATTGATTAGAATGTATATGCTCATTTATAGACTATCAATCTTTGAAATATGCTCAATCTTTAATTTATGGCCTATGGCTATGCCATATATTATCTTTGAATTCTTCCTTAGGGCTTTGAATTTTCAATGTTTTCTATGCACCATTGGATAATCTTCATCTGAGCAAACATGCTCCATTGCATCTTGATCTACAAGGTCAAATGTTGTTGGCTATTGAGTGTTCTTTGGCTAAGATTGTGACACTTATCACTTTCATTCTTGTCTTAGGGATCTATTGTAGTTTTGACTTGATATACGTCATTGGATCAATCCTACTTGAGCAAACATATACCGTTGATCTTTTGAATATGTTTGAATTTTAGCTTTGGGTCAAAGATTTGACTTTTCAACTTTAATCTTTCAATTTCATATTATTTGTATGGATCAATTGTGGACCATTGATCTTATAGATAAAAAATATATTTAAGTTAGTGCTCGAGAAAATAAATAATTTAGCATAATATTATGGACTATGGCTTTTATTTCATGTTAATAAATGTGATAAAACCTTAGGTTAAATGTTTTAAGCTAAGTTTTGAGACACAATAAAGGGGACCTCCTGAATAATAAAAGACATAGCATATAGTCTTAGCCTAAGGTTTTTTGTATTAATAAATACAAAAAAACTTTAGGGTAAGGTTTTTAGGCTAAGTCTATAGTAAACTGTACCCTCCATTTGGTTAGACCTTGATAATGATAAAATTGACCAAGGGGGGCTTAGGAAAATAAAGATACCACACATAAAATTTTAGACTAAGGTTTGTTCATGTTAATAAACATGATGAAACCTTAAGATAAAAATAGAACCATGTCCATGGTATAATAAATTTTCCCCATACAAATTGTTTCCACCAAATTTGAATTTGATTCAAAGGAACCTGAGCTAGGGTAATTTGAATTAGGGTTTCAAGATGACTTTAATTTGATTTTTAATAGATCAAAGGCTTAGTAAATGGACAAACTAATATTAAAATCATGAAACCTAGGCATTGCCCATTCCAAATAGACACCATTAGAGCTGTAATGTGAGACACAAAGATCCAATATTAGCAACATTATGCAAGATTAAGTCAGAATTATGAACAAATATGTTTAATAAATTAGGTGTGAATGATCTTAAAATAAATACTATGTGTAATCATTATATTTATAATTTGATCAAGTTAATTTTCAATTGTAAGTTACAAATTTGCACAATTTAAAATAAGGGTCCCCATTTTTTAGAAATCGGGGTATGTTGACCTCAATAAATGACAACTTTTGGGGGAAACATATAAATATGTTAGAATTTAGAGACTTTAGTTTAGAATAATAATTAGGATACTTATTCCACTTGATCATGCACCAATATTAATATTACTTTATGGTTAGAACAAATTTTACACATGTAGATTTAGGATCAAACAACAAGACCTAGACATGTTGTTTGTGTCCTTTGATTCCACTTGTTGATTGTCATAGGATTTAGAGAAAAAATTATATATTCATGAATTTAACCATTAACTTAAAACATATTTAGATTCATGCTTTAGCTTAGAAAAGGCTTGGGCATTACTCTATTGTAAGTCAATCATCTATATCCCTGATAGAGATAACTTTAACTCCTCTCAAGGCCTTACTCCACTACCAACACGGTGTTCATAGCCTTGGTAGAGATTAACAGAATCACCTCTGTTTATAAATATTTTTAATTTTTTCAATAAGTTCTTATTTTTTTATATTTTTATGTATTTTGACTTTCTAGTAAAGGTTGGTTACTAGATTATCTAGGTTTTGGGATTTGGTAAAATATTTGATCTTCAGATAATCATCCTTGGCTGTAAACTTTGTCCTAGGAAATTAATGGTTTTTAAGTGCAAGAATGACTATAACCTAATAATCCAATCTATATGTGTAATCCTTCTTAGAACCAAACTTAGATCAAAACAAAGTTTATAATCTCAAGGAACAATTAACCTATTTATTATTCTTTACTAGTTTCTCTAAACTAAAACATTAAGCTCATATTTCAATAATATGTGATCAACCAATGCTTAGAAAACATAACTAATTTCTGAAATTGTGAATTTTCTTTGACAAATCATATGAATCTTTAGCTAAGGGATGTTTGGAATAGACTTAGTAAAATCAAAGAACAAAGTCAGAAAAGTAAAAAAATGAAGTAAAAAGTGCACCAACAAAAATCAAGGGAAACAAGAAAATAAATATACACAAACACTATGTACAAGCAAGGGACAAGAAGGAAACTAATATATCCTACCTACACTAAATTTAACTAGTCTTATAGGTTCATTCCATGAAGGCTCCAAGTGGGACAATAAATAAATAGTGTTTGAGGTATTTCCCATTGGTTGGCAATGTAAACTTTGCTCCTTACAAGTCTTTTATTTTAAAGGTGGTATCCCCTAGGGTTTCATCAATCTAATATGGGCCAATCCACAAAAGTGTGAACTTCCCATGCTTTCCTTTCAATTCTAAGGCCTTATCCCAAAGAAGAACTAGGTCTCCTTATCTAAAAACCTTTATCTTTAAATGTTTGTCAAACCACCTCTTGGTTGTGGTTTGGTGTCTACTAAAGTTGGAAAAATCTTCCTCTCTTGTATCTTCCATCTGTATGATGTCCAAAAACCTTGAGCTTGTAAATTATTGATCCTCCTTCATGTACTCTTACATGAACCTATATGTTGGCAGCTTGAGTGTTATGGGAAATATGGGTTTTTGACTATATACTAGTAATAATGGTGATGCCTTAAGAGCTTGCTTGACTCTTATTTTATCTAGCCAAAGGGCATACTTGTGTAGTTTGTGTCATGTTCTTAGTTTAGCAATTGCAGACTTCTTTATGGTTTTCATAAAGTTTTTATTAATTGATTCTAATACTCCATTACCTTAAGGATAATAATTTGATGAGAACTTGAGGACAATGTTGTCATATGCCCATTCAATCATCTCAATGGATATAAAGGCAGATCCATTATCATAGACTAGAGATACAGTTGTCCTAAACCTTGTGCATATGTTTTATTCTAAAAATTTTATCACCTCTTCAATCTTGCACTATTTAGTTGGCATTGCTTCAGTCCATCTTATGCAATAGTCAGTAGTAGTCAGAACATACTTGTGACCATCAAAGGAATTGGGGTTAATGTCCCCCACAAAATCCAATCCCCATTGGGTAAAGGATTTATCAATCATTATTATTTTTAGTGGTATGGTGACCTTGGGTTATTTAGTGTTGAAAAATTGAAATAAGTGGCACTCTCTCACATGATTATGAGCATCCTTGAAAATAGTAGGCCAGTAGTAACCAAATCTAAGGATCTTATGGGTTGTATTTCTTCTATATGGACGTACACTTAGTTTTTCATGGAAATTACTCAATTTCTCATTCACATCTTCCTTAGAAACACACCTTAGGTAAATGATTTCAAAGTTATTCTTGTATAACACTCCATCTTTGATCAGAAATTGAACTAATTTAAGCCTTAAAGCTATCTTTTGATCTCTAGTTAACCTTGTAAGATAATAGCCTTTGATTAGAAAATGAACAATAAGATCATACCAATCATTAGATTGAAATTTTTGTTGATTAAATTACATAACAGTCAGTTTGAGATTAGTATTAGCAATCAATTGAATTAAACCTTAGCATCTTACCAACTTTGTAGTCTTTATTTCTAGATCATATTCTTGGATAACAAACATCTACTTACCTCTCCTTTCTACAATTTCACATTGACTAAGCATGATTTTAGTGGTAGGGTCTGTTAGTATTCCATGTACCTTATTTCTAAGGATATAATGCCTAAATTTATTCACTATTTTGACTAGATAACATGTTTACTTGTCAATAAGAGAATAATTCAATTCATAATTTTAAAAATTATTACTAATGAAAGAAATAGGATGATCACATCTATCTATCTTTTGAGTTAGGACAAATTCAATGGTATGGTTAGAAGCAAAATAGTAAAGATAGAAGTCTTTAGTAAAGTCTAGACTTATCAACACATGGGCTTGTCCAATTTCTTCTTTAATTTCCTTGAAGGCCATATTTGTCTCCTCATTCCAAGTGATCTTAACATCTTTCCTCAACATGTCATTCAAAGGTCTCACTATTTATACAAAACCAAAAATAAACTTCCTCACAAAGTTGATTTTACCAAAGAAAAACTTTAGTTCCTTCTTATTACTAAGGGGTTCTATCTTTGATGTTGCATTTACTCTATCTAGGTCTATAGAGATCCCCTACTTAGTTATAACATGTACCAATATTTTCCCCCTGGTTACAAAAAAAATACTCTTATTTGGGTTGAGGGAAATTCCATACCTTCTACACCTTTCAAATATTTATTGCAAGTGAATGATGTGGTCCTCCCTGTTCTTTGAAAATATAGTCAAGTCATCCATGTAAATAATAATGAACTTACATAAAAGGCCTTGGAAGTCAGAATCCATTACTCTTTGAAAGGTTGCACCTACATTTATCAATCTAAAAGGAATTCTCTTTTAGGCTAACATGCCCCACTTGGTAGAAAAAGTAGTCTTCATCCTATCTTCCTTTTTCACTAGCACCTAATTATACCCTAAAAATCCATCAAGAAAAGGCATCATATAAGGACTAGATATAATTTGGATTACTTGGTCAAGATAAGGTAGGGGTAATTATCCTTTTTATATGCTCTATTTAGATTTCTAAAATCAATGTACAATCTGATTTCACCATTTTTCTTCTTGACTGATACTAGGTTAGTTACCCAAATGGAGTGTTGAATGGGAAACACTATCTTAGCATATAGTAACTTCTTGACCTCTTTGCATATCATTGGTTCTAAGACAATTTTGATTGTCCTTTGTTTTTTCCTAAATGGTTTGTAAGCTTCCATTAGAGGTATGGTGTGTGTTATGTATGACCTTAGGATCAAAGATCTTCAAGTCATCATGGGACCATGCTATTAGATCCCTATAATTGGTTATACAATATTTTGATCTTTAGTTTTAATGTTTATGTAGGATGTACTAATGTTTACCAACTAAGGTTGACCTTGGGAACCTAGGTCTATTACAATGTAGTCTTTCCCATCTACTTTGGTAATCTTGGTAGTCTCATCTAGTTTATACAAATCAAATAGTCTCTCTAAGGCTATCATTCCTTTAGGGATATTATTGTCACTCAAATGAATGACCTTGTCATCAATTTTTCCTTAAAATTTGTCATCATCAAGGGTACTAGCTTCATCAATGATGTGACACTTAAATACTCTTGATCTAGTAATGAAGTCTATGATCTAATGATCATCATTGAATACTTGTAAATGGTTGACATTATCTGGTACTGAGGGACATGAAACTAATTCAATGTTAAGTCTTTATAACTTGGAACTTTGATCAAGCATGAGGTTGGTTACGGTTGAATAAATTTTATTAGCAACCTTGTCTACTCACCTATTGATTGACATAATGTTGAAAGAATCAAAACATTTAATTAAGTCCCACACTCTAAATTTATATTTATTAAGATAGGATAACTTGCATTGGTATTTATTCTTGACCTAATAATTAATAGTTTAGAATCATTAAAAACTAATAGTTCCTTGACCTTGTGCTTGATTGTTAATTATAATCCAAGAATAATTGCTTTATACGTAGACAAATTATTAGTGCATGGGGATTAATGTTTTTAAGAGGCATTGCATTATTTTCCAATGGGATTAATTAATACTAATCTTACTCTAAAACTTTATTTGATCTAGCACCATCAAAATAAAGATTATATAATCTTGGAATAGCATGATAAGTTTAAGAGTTACATACCTTTGTGGTGTCAAGAGTGTAAACACCTAGATCTGAGTTAGCTATGTTGACCCTCTCATTGGTTGGATGCACTTGATGATCAGATGCTTTATTTTGGGATCCCTTTCTATCTTGATCTTATTTGGACCTCCTTTACAAGGTAACCACAAGTGTTAATAGTTAGTTGACATATAACCATTCAATGATCTAGTCTAGTCTCTACTTAACACCATTCCATAAGCATTAGGTATGTCTACCACTTAGATTCCAATGAATTGATTGATCCTTTATTTAGAAACAAATTTCATGTGAACATTCAATAATTCACCAATCACTTTAACTCTTGATTTATCTAACTGAGTTACAACTCTATCAGATTGAATGGTAATCAAAGCTAATTATTCATAAGTACCCTTAAGCATAATATTTGCAGATGCACTTGAATCTACCAATCAATTATGTAAATTCTTATTGAATATCCTAAATATAATTAGGAAAGGGGGAATGCATTCTTTAATTTTATGTATTGAAAAATTAGCATGTGTAGACTTGTGATAATTACTAGGATTCTTAGACAAAGATTCCAATAATAGATCCCTTTATTATATAATCTAAGTCAAATCATGTAAGATAATGTTATCTTTGATGTTTTTCATGTCCTCTACTATATTATATCCAGTCTTATTGAAAGAATTACATGTATCAGCATTGGGTTTAGATGTACTTCCCTTGGGAGGCTCTAGGTTGTTGTTTGATGTAGTATCAGGAGGAGTGTTAAAATTATTTGCTAGACTTGAGGTAGTCAAAGGTTGTTTCTACTCCCTATTACTTATAGGATAGGTCTTCTTCAGATATTACTGAAAATCATGAATCTCTTCAAGGATATCCTTAGGCTCATTCTCTTATTGGAATATGAACTTAAATGTCTCCACCATGAGATTTGAATAGGTAGATTTGGATGACCTTGAAGAACCTGAGGTACCTACACCATTGTATTTATTAGGTAAAACTTCAAAACTATCCTATTCTTCTTTAAAATATTCAAAATCATTACAAAACTTTAGACATTCTAATTCACCATACTTTAAAATATAATGAACTCTATAATAATCAAGCAAAGCTACATCACCAAGATTTATATCAGGCACATTATTATTAGAGGATGACTCATTATTTTGGATATTTTTGTTATTATTTTGAAACATATTTGAAGGTATATTAAACCTTTAGAAAGAGAAGTTATTGTTAGATCTTTCTCCATTATGGCCAACTTGCTTTTACAGCTAAATGAAATCAATGCTTAGCTTTTGAACCATCTTCAAGATAGAATAATTGTCATTCTTGGGTACCTTAGAATTATTAAATTGAGTATTTATATTGGTTTTAGGTATTAAATCTCTCTGGTCTTGTGGATGAGACCCATTGGCAGAGTTGTTTAAGAATCCTAGGTTTTAGCTAGGATGTGCATGGCTCAAAGGCAATTAGTTTAAAAGTAGAAGTTGATTTAAGGAAGGCATATTTTGATTAGTATTTGGATGAAATTCAACATAGGAAAATTTTTATTAATGTTGTTAATGTTGTATTCCAATTGGCCTTGTGGTTGTGTTTGGTCATTAATTATCACATCTTCAGTATAAGCTAAGGTTAATGTAATAATGACCTGAGCAAATCTTTTGAGAAACATTGAAGTCATGGGATCCAAGGAATCCTTATATATATCTAATGCTAAAGCCTCATAAAGTTTGTAAGGAGCTATGGTTTTTTTGAACATTTTTTATAATCTAGCATTAAATGCTCTTATGGGCTCATTTGAATCTCTTTTGACTATGGTAAACTATTGGTACAGGACACATGGACTAATGTTTTTTCCAAACTAATAAATGAATTAATAATTAAAATCATTCCAACTAGCTATTTATTTTTTAATAAGGTTAAGTAACCATTCATATGCAATATTTTTGAAAGTAAATGGAACTAATCTATATACTAAATCTTCATTAACTACATTCAAAAGTCTTAAAGAAGTTTTAAAGATTTTAATGTGTTCTTCTGTAGTTAAAACACCATTAGGATTAAAATTAGGTAAATAATTTGTAGGATTACAAAGAATATCATGTACCACACCTGGTACATTGATTGAAGAACCACCTAGCCAAGCCATATATTGATAGTGATTGAACACAAGAACACCCTAAATTGGTGAAGTTGGTTGAGAATTTGAATGTTTATGCTTACCTTTGTCTCACCTATCTCTCCTATAGACTTATATTGAATGTAAGGAAACCCTTGTCTCTAAATGTGATCTAGTTTTTATCCTTGGAAATTCCAACTTGAAAGCTTTGAAGCCTATTTAAAATACAATGTGTAAGTCTTATCTTTATAAAGAATGATGATCATGATTTCACATTAAGTAAATTTTGTATAAATATGTATGAATAATGGAAAATGACATCAAAATTTAACTAGATTATCTCAAATATATATCTAAACACATCAATATGAATGATCTTTACATGTTTCAAAATCAAATAAACTCAAATTTGCAAAGATCCAATCAATCTTTGAATAAAACAACTATTACTACCTCAAACACCTTGGATTCATATATCTTAAGCTATGTTTACCAAAATTAAAGATCAAACTTCAAATAACATCTTTATTTGTCTAAATGAGCATAAATATTGGTTTAAAACCATTAAGATCAATGATATTTACAAAAATATGCTAAAATAAACATAAATATGCAAATAATACATCAATCTTTGAACAAAATTTTCCAAAATTAGCAAAGATGTAAATTTTTAAAGATTTAACTAAGCCCTCCTTCTAGCACCATATTTTGTTGATACCTAAATTTGTGTCACTAGGTCAACATATGGTGTTTAATAAATACATCTCATTTATTAATTAAAATAAAACATTGCATGAGTTACTAGTTGTGATAATCATGTTATCCTTGATGGACTAGAGATATAATAGGTTGACTCTTTCATAAATTTATGTTAGTTGGTGCTTGGGAGCCATCATGAATTAATAGTTAGTCTTTGATTTTGAAGATGATCAATGTTATTTAAAGTGAATTATGTTCAAAACTAGGTCTAAAGCTAAACTACAATGAATATTCATAATGAAACTAATCTAAGGTGAATTAATAAAGGAGAAAAAGGAAAGGTAGGGCCAAAAAGAGAAGCATTATTGATCTTTGCTTCATGAGTTATGACAAAGTTCTAATTTCATCTGAACATGCATTTAACCAATGTGCAACATGAAGTAGCATAAGCTCAAATCCTACCACACATTAGGCAAACATCTAAGGAAAATGTGAAAAGATGCAAATAAGAATAATATTTACTTTAATAATTTTACCCCTACAAGCAAATTACATTAGTCCAAATGCAAGAAGAGAAAATAAAGTGAAGTAAACCTAAGAAATTTCAAGTAATCTAGCATTAGCCCAAATTAGAAACTCTACATTTAAATATACACATATAGAATTCACAAGAACAATTCAAATCTAAATATAAAACCAAACAAATGAGAGAGAAACCATGATAGTAATTCACATAAGAAAATGTGGACAAACTTTGTAGAATTCCTTGGTTTTATAAATTTTCTCAAAAGTTACAAATATTTTTTTCTCCAAAAACATCCTCCCCCTTTTACAAATGATAGTACCCCTTTTATAGAAGGTTCAATGAGGTACATATTTTAGTCCTATCCAATGATAATTACACAAGTGTCAAGGTTAGTTGTCCTTCTATAACATTCTATAATCAAACAATTTATAAATGGACTGACCTATAGGCAATGTGCTTTACAAATTGCACATTATTCTATAAAAGAATATTCTATTTTAAAAATATACAATTTTTGTTGTAAAATAATATTCCTAATCCAACTAAATTTGGGACCCTTTTTGTTGATACAGTATTATGCCTTCCTTATAGGATCTTCATTCCATAATGCTATTCATTGATTAGCTAGAGGTTAGTAATGTGTCTCATGAACAACTCTTTTATTGATCTCCTAGGTTACTAAGATATTTATTGGCTCTCTTAAAATCTTTTTTGATTCTCCCAACATCTCATATCTTCTTCTCAAATGTCAACATTAGGTCTATAATCTTATAATTATCAGCCCTTGTCTTCCCTTGACCTTGGTTCCTCACCTCCTACATGAATTAAGAAATTCCATCCCTGAACTCCTCATCAGTGATAAGGTTCAAAGGACTAAGTGAAGTGGGATACTTAATTAGGTTATATAATACGTGTAGCATCTTCTCTTCTTATTGTGTTTGAGGCCCTTGGAAATGTCCTCCATCTACTTGGACCAACTTCTCATGGCATTAATTTTTTCCCTAAATATAGCCATAGCCATATTTGAATGGGTTGGGCTGACTATCCTAAATTCAAGGACTTGATTTTTGGTCAAGTATTTCACTTGATATTTTTAAGATTTCCATTGGCCAAATTAGCCTATAGCCATGGAATTTTGGCCAACTTAGCCTATAGCCATGAAATTTTGCTTAATTATTACCTCGTATTTAGTTCTGACTAACTGGAATTGAACAAGTCAATCATGGTGTCCTCATATAGTTTGAATCTATCTTCTCAAATTGATGAGATGGAAATATCTTCTAAATTTTTTTCTATTACAATATTCCCTTGATCATTGTAGTAGAGACCCCTTCTAGATATGTTCTCTTGTGATGGGTTGTTGGTTCTCAATGGTCCAAACTGAGCTCAACCAATTATTATCCCTTATATTTAGAGTTGTGGCATCCAATTGTGCATCTTTGAAAACCTTATCTTCTATATTATAAGTTAGATAAAGCTCCATATCTTTCCTTAAAACACTTTTTTGGATACCATGGTTATGGGATTCTCTAGATTACTTGCTAGAGGTCTATAGTTTAATTTTTGATTAAAGTATCCTTACATAAATAATAATTCAACCCCATTGGCTTGATTATAACAAACACAGGGTTGAACCAAGGTTTTTACTTTTATAGGGCTTTAATGGCAGTATCTATTTGAACTTATGCACACTTTATGACTTAGATCCCAATTAGACTACATTCTTATACCATTGTAAATCCTAGGTCTACAAGATATTCCACTTGGCATATTATACTTATGTGGATCTAATGTGGCATCTCTATGGCATTATTTTGGTATTTTTATCATTAATATTTAAAAATTGAACATTTAATTTTGAAAATTCTACCTTGATTTCACACCATTAGATCATCTTGCATAGATCAACATAGACCATCGATATCAATCTAAGAAATTGAATGGTATTGGTTTCTTACTACATTTATTATAATTATGAAACTTGTCACTTTTGAATTTGATCTGAGCTTTTTTGAAATTTCAACATTGATCTCACACCATAGATTTTGAATATATGGATCAATCTCACTCCATCAATTTTTATTTATTTAATTGTACCTCTGACTCCATGGACTATTGATTGAAATGTGTATGCTCATCTATGGATCATTGATATTTGAAAGATGTTTAAGATTTAATTTATGGCCCATGGATATGACACATGTCATCTCTATGTTTTTTTGTAGATATTTTGGCCTTTCAACATTTGTTATACACCATTGGATCATCTTCATCCAAACAAATGTGCTCAATTGGATTTTGATCTACAAGGTTGAATGCCATTGGTTATTGAGTGTTTTTTGGTTGAGATTATGACACGTCACTTTATCACTTGTTTTATGGCTTCATTGAAGTTTTGACTTGATATGTGTCATTAGATCAATCCTACCTGAGCAAACATGTACCATTGATCTTTGGAATATGTTTAAATTTTAGCTTAGGGTCTAGACTTTGACTTTTCAACTTTAATCTTGCACTATTGGATTATTTGCATGAATAAATTATGGACCATTAATCCTGTGGATAAAAATGATATTTAAGTCAGTGCTTGGGAAAATATAGAACTTAGCATAATGTTTTGGATTATGGTTTTTATTTCATGTTAATAAGCATGATAAAACCTTAGGTTAAACATTTTAAGCTAAGTTTTGAGACATAATAAAAGGGACATCTTGAATAATAAAATACATATCATATAGTTTTAGCCTAAGCTTTTTTGTATTAATAAATATAACAAACTTTAGGGTATGGATTTTAGGCTAATTTTATAGTAAAAGGGAACCTCCATTTAGCTAGACCTTTTTAATGATAAAATTGACTAAGGGGGCATAGGAAAATAAAGAAACCACACATAAAATTCTATACTAATGTTTGGTCATGTTAATAAACATGACTAAACCTTAAGATAAAAATAGAACTAAGTACATGGCATAATAAATCATTCTTAAAAAATTTGAATTTGATTCAAAGGAACCAAAGCTAAGGTAATTTGAATGAAGGTTTCAAGATAAATTTATTTTGATTTTCAACAAGCCAAAGGCTTATTAAAAAGCCAAACTGATATAAAAATCATGAAACCCAAGCATTGCCCATTCCAAATGGACTCCATTAGATCTTCAACTTGAGACACAAAGATCTAATGTTAGAAAATTTAGGAAAGATTAAGTTAATTTTTTTTTAACAAATATGTTTACCAAATCAGGTGTGAATGCTATTCAAATAAACACTATATGTAATCATGATATTGGTACTCTGATCATGTGAATTTTCAATTTTAAGTTAAAAATTTGCACACTATAAAATAAGGGTCCGGTATGTTGACCTCAACACTATGTTGGCCTAATTTTCCCCTAGAAGTAGCCTTCATAACTCCTCATTATATTACTTCTAAACCTCAATTTTTATGAGGCCTCTATCCATTATGCCTCCAATATGGATA
>JARHVA010005585.1:77500-92500 GCA_037957365.1 Torreya grandis
GATACATGGTTAGATTCCTCTTTGAAAGGAAAATATATGGTGCAAATAGTGGGACATGAGATTGAACAAAGAAAAAGATATATCTATCCAAAGTTATCCTTCTAGGCATATTTAAAGGGTACCCATACTTTGTCACTTTTACATAAGTTAAAGTTTGAGTAAGATCGATGGTGTGCATTTCTCTAAGAAGTCAAGATGTAGTGAGATGAGGATAGGTGCACAATATTTAATGACTAAGCAAAGGTATAGGATAAGGATCCGGTAACAAGTGTACGTTCATATAGTGATCAAATGGTGAGCATTGATTACTAAACACCTGATTGATTTGTAGAGATCGACAGAGCGTGTTGAGTCAAACTTTGTAGATTACATGAGATGAGGTCAACTATCAGACATTTAACATTTGGCTCTGGAAAACTATGAATTAAAGTGAGGAAAGATAGATAGTATGATAATGATCCAAAGTTGAGAGGACACAAGATGTGAACAAAGTTTCTAAGGTTTAACTATGACCATTGCTATTCAAATATTTGAATTTAACATTGGGAAAAATTAGATATCTATATTTTTTCCATATACTTTTATATAAGTCAAATTTACTAGTGATATAAAAATAAAATATGTAGAGGACTCCAAGATGCATCTAGATATATAGATTTGAATATTTGAAAGTGAGTACAGCCAAACATATTGAGCCTAGAAGTTGACTATATATTCATGTTTGCTCTACAAGTGACCTGAGAAGGATGTTTGAGTTTGTGTTGATGTCTCATAATAAATTTTCTATTTGGGAATATTTTTGAATCCATGAGGATTATTTGTGAATATTTTGGAGGTGTGATTTATCTATCTTTAGTATGAGCAATGCTTAAGAATTTGACTGTATGTTCGGTAATGGTGTTCCTATGTATAAGGACTCTATTTGAGTTGATTGAGCATATGTAGAGGTGAGATAAGATGACTATGATAATTTGAAGATGTCAAATGGGAAATAATGAGTGGACCCATGTATTTTAAAGTGGTCATATGTTTTTTTTTTAATTCAATGAAGAGATAGAGGAGTGAATGGGTTCATATGAGACTTATTAGGGCTACAAGGGCCTTATTAAAAGATGTAGTTCCTTAATGGTGACCCATAGATATTATGGATGACCTATAAAAGTTTTTTGAGCCATTTATTCATGTGAGAGATTCCTTAAGGGATAATTCATGCCTAATGGTTGACCAAGGTGTTGAATATCAAGTATGCTCTATAAATAGTGAAATCAAATATGGTGATTTCTAGACTTCGTATGAGAGACCTGGGTGAGATTTGAGAGAGGCTTATGTGTGTATTTTATGGATAGAATGAGGGGTAAATTCCTTGAGGATGAATTTAATATTATAATAAATTTAGGAATATTTTAATGACCTATAGTTCATAATTCTATTGGCATAATAGTACTCTTATAGATTGAGTGTGAGCAAAGGTGAAGAGTGATAATTAGAGGTCCATCATCAGGTTTTGTAGACATCAATTAAGAGGTGTATGTGTTCATATATGTTGTTTTGGAAGCTCATCATCTAAGGTGGTTGTAGCCACCTTGCAAGGTGAAACTTACTAAAAGGTCTAGTTGTTGTTGCAGTTCAACTAGATAGGTGTGGTATCACCTTATGGAATTGTAGTCTCACTAAATAGGGATTGTAGTTCCTTGATCATTTATAGATGGTATAAATTAGTCCTTTTTATTATAGGATAATATTCCAATTTTAGGTTCTAATGGGTTTTATTCCCCAAGAGGGTTTACCTTATATGTCATGTGTTATGTTTTTGATCTTGCATTGTCTCTCTTGCTCATTACTATGAATGATGTGTATAATTAATGAATGATTTTGGTAAATTATTAAGTTTTTGTAAATATTATAATTGAAGTTAGATTATTTGGGCTCATTTATTCACCCTTCCCCCCTCTTAGTGATTGTACCTCTAAAAATTAGTATCAGACCATGTCCTTCATGCAAAGTTTAACCACTTGAAGGTGATCAAAAGTACAATAGTTGACAAAGAGGTTATGGTGTGTCTTGAAGAAAATATAGTTTATTATTTATCATAAATTAAATAGTGTGAAGACACAAGTGTAGAATCTAGAGGTAACAATGAAGAATTTATAGGTTATAATGAATAAAGATCTCAACCAAAGGATGAAACGCATGAAAATAAATTCATTACTTACTAAGATGTAGTCTTATCCAAGGAAAAAAATGATTTCATCTCCACCAAAAGGATCAATAATGAAAATCCATTAATTTGTAATGGTCAAGAGAAAAGAGGATCAAACATAAATAATGTCTTCAATGGGTATTGCTTCTCCTATAATCAATTTGGTCATAGATATAAGGACTATGATCTCTCTCCAAATATCAAAAGGGATCTCATATGTTACAACTATAACCAAAAAGGACACATAGCCAATAATTGTAATAGATAGTTTTAGAAAAAGGATATACAAGTCATTGACACTATCAAAATGGTTCAAGGAAACTAAGTCTAAAAAAGAAAAGAAGAAAAATATAAGTAGATCACCAAAGGAAGAGTCATTGTTTGTTCAAGAATATTTGCATACTCAAGAAGATGAGAACATGATATGGTTCATAAATAATGGATTCTTAAATCATATTATAGGATACCAGAGCAAGTTTATCTCTCTCAAAAAAACCAACCCAAGTGCAGTTAAATTTGGTGACAACAAATCTGCTAACATAGTTGGCAAAGGTAATGTAAGTTTGGATAATGGTCATAATAGAAATGAGAATGTATTATATGTATATGGTTTGAAACATAATATTTTAAGTGTGAGCTAAATGTGTAAGCAAGTAAATGTTATAACTTTTTATGATGATGTATGTGAAATAAGAAAGGCAAAATCTAGTAGATTAATTACAGATGTTCACAAAATAGATAAAAACATGTATGTATTCCATGGATCCAAGAAGGAAGAGTGATTCATAAATCAATTGGAAGAAATTTGGCTTTGACATATAAATTTTGATAATATGATAAAAATCATTTTAAAGGGGTCAATAAGGCATATGCCTAAGATTTATAAGATTCCTCATTCTCTTTCCAAGGCATGTCTTCATGGGAAGCAAACCAAGATAAGATACAAAACCAAGGAATTACCCACTATAGAACCATTGGAGTTGATCCACACTGATCTATATAGACCTATGATAACTCAAAGTATTCAAGGTAATAGTTACTTCATGCTTCTCATTGATGATTTTACTAGGATGACTTGGATATTCTTTCTTAAAGAAAAATTAGAATATTTAGAAACATTTGTAGCATTCAAAGCTCTTGTGGAAAATGATAAAGGTTTAAATATCAAGAGTATGAGATCAAAAAGAGGATGTGAGTTTTTGTCTCTTAAGTTCAATGATTTATATGATTAACATGAGATAAGAAGATAATATTATGCTGCTAGAACACCACAAAAGAATGGTGTGGTTGAAAGGAAGAGTATGACTATTGTTGAGATGGGTAGAACCATGATTCAAGATGTAAAAATATTAGATGGCTATTGGGAAGAGGAAACCAAGACTTATATGTACATCCTAAATAGGTGTTAAATTAGAGTAAATGGTAATAATACTCCTTATGAGTTATGGAAGAATAGAGATGCTAATGTCAAACATTTCAGAGTGTTTGGGAGCAGGTGCTTCATCAAAAGAGATGAAAATAATCTTGTAAAAATTGATTCAATATCTAATGAGGGAATATTCATATGTTATTCTTATATCAATACTGCATATAGATGCTTTAATAAGAGACTTTATAAGATTGTTGAAAGTTTAAATGTAAGGATAGATGAGACAAGTAGAGTCAAGAATCTAAAATTGCAAGTAAGTGACTCAATTTAGAATGATATTGTAAATAATGATGAGTTATCTATTCAAATAAATGATGAATATGAAGAGGGGGAATAAATATAAGATCCTAAAGCTCCATCTTGAAGAATTTATAAATTTCATCCAATCTCTCAAATTATCAGAAATGTTGGTGCAAGGTTGTAGACTAGAAAAAGAATACTAATCAATCAACAACACTTAAATTTATATCCATGAATAAACCCAAAAAATTTATGAAATATATCAAAGATGAAAGTTGGAATGATGTAATAGATGAAGAAATTGATCAAATAGAAAGGAATGAAACATGGGACGTAGTTCCTAGACCAAAAGATAAAAATGTGATAGGTACCATATGGGTTTTCAAAAACAATATGAATGAGAAAAGAAAAGTCACAAGAAACAATGCTAGATTGGTGTGTAAAGTATATTCTCAAGTTGAAGGAATAGATTTTGATGAGACTTTTGTTCTTTTGGTAAGGATGGAAGCAATTAGACTCTTTTTGGCATTGCATGTTTCAAAGGTTGTAAGGTATAACAAATGGATGTGAAATCTGCATTCTTGAATGGTAACTTAGAACAAGTATACATTGAGTTACCTGAAGGATACTTCATGTTAAGGAATCAAGATTTTGTGTGTAAATTTAAAAAGGCTCTTTATGGTCTTAATCAAGCTCCTAGAGTTTGGTATGATAGGCTAGATAAGTATCTTTTGAGTCAAGGTTGTAAAAGTGGGGTAGATAATAGTAATTTTTACATTAATATAGAAGGTAATCATAATTTGATAGTTATTGTATATGTTGATGACATAGTTTTTAGTATTTGACAATGATAAATTAGGTAGATAATTTGCAAATATTATGAAGAGTGAGTTTGAAATTTTAATATTGGGAGAACTATCTTACTTCTTAGGATTACATATTAATCAACTTGATGTAGGGATATTAATTTCTAAAGATAAATACATCAAGGATATGCTAATAAAGTTTGACATGATGGATTGTAATCTAATGGGTACTTCAATGATTATAGGATACAAGTTAAGTAAACTAGTTGAATCACCAAAAGTTGATCAAACTTTGTATATATCCATGATTGGAAGTCTTTTGTACTCTATTACATATAGGACTAACACCATGAAAGAAGTAGGTATTGTAGGAAGGTTTCAAGATGATCCCAGAGAATCTCACTTGAAAGGAGTCAAAAAGATCTTGAAATATCTTAAAGGCACATAGACTATGGTTTATGGTATCCCAAAAGTAAAGAATTATATTTGAAATTATATAATGATGTTGATTGGGTAGGATGTGTGGATGATAGGAGGAGTACCAGTGGTGGGGTATTATTCATGGGATAATATTTGGTGTCTTTGCTAAGCAAGAATCAAGCATCAGTGTCTTTATCAACTACAAAATTTGAGTATATAGCAACTACCTCTTGTTGTACATAAGTCATGTGGATGAAACAAACTTTGGAGGATTACAACGTAAGACAAAATGGATTGTGTCCTATTTATTATGAAAATACTAGTGTAGTTAGTATCTCAAATAATCATGTTATGTACTCAAAAACTAAACACATTCACATTAGATATCATTTCTTGAGAGAACAAGTTATTAATCAATGTGTCAAGTTAGAGCATATGACTACAAAAGAGTATCTTTTAGATATTATGACCAAACAATTATCAAAAGATAATTTTGAGTATTTAAGACAGCTTGGGTTTCATTTCTTTCTCTATGAATCAATAAAAGGTCTTTGGTTAAGGGGGAGAAATATGTTCATGAGCTTCTCTAGAGGTTTGTGAAAGAGCTATAGCATAGGGTTATAATGGGTGTTTCTCAAGTTGGTTTAGTGCATGTATCCTATTTGGTAAGTTGAATAAAGTTATATTGGTTGTCTTTATGGTAGCTTGAGAGAGAAGGCTAGTAAGAATATGAGGTGATTATTTATGGTGTATGGAGATCTGAATATGCTTAGAAGGTGAAATTGCTCATAGTTCTTAGAGGGAGTCCCTCTTAGATGTTTATTGATGTGTTCCATCATATTTCTATGGTTTTGTGTGTTATTTATTCATTGTTTGTAGTGTTTGATTGAATAAAGTGTTGACATGGAGAAATAAGATGTTATCAAGGCAAGCTGAAGTAGGCTCAAGGTAAGGGGGTGTTTGTATCATCTTTTTAAGATAGTCCTTTCCTATTTTTTAGTATTTTTAGGTCCTTAGGATTATTTGGTGCCCATTTTGTCATTATTTCAAAGGGGAAGAAAGTTCGTATTGTGGGAGTGCTTTAAGAGAGAGAGGGTGAGTTATGTATTACTATATATGAGGGTTGTTGACATCAATGAAAAAGGGGGAGATTGTTAGAGAGTTATCATGATGATTTAATTATAATGTCATAGAGGTGTCCTAATGAGTGGATGAAGTGCTTTTATAGTCTATGTAACCATGACAAAGTGTGAAATGTGCTTATCTTAGTATGCTTGAAGTATGCTTGGTTGATATTCAGAGTTGACATGGCTAGAGATGTTCAAGGATGAGTATGGGGTATCTATCATATTCAAGGTGTCCTATAATATGTTTTATATGTATTGAGTACTTATGTGAATGAGAGTATTTCATCTATTTGATCATAATTTTCATCTATACACTTTAGGTCTAGTGGTAAATAACATGAGTAGGTAGTTTGATGACATCACCATTGCCACATGGGAATGAGTCAAGGGGAGTTGGTAATATGATTTTGATCACATTAGTCCCTATTTATTATGAATCATATCTAAATTCATGCATCAAATCATGGCAAAATATATGAGGGTAAAAATCTGGCTTATCATTCAAAATTCATTATTTTCCCATGGCCAAATTTGTATATGGCTAGAAAGAGCTGAGTAAACATGTTGATAAGGTCATAATTCAAACATGTGGAGGTGTCAAGATAAAATTATCATATGGGTTTGTTAATTTTTTTACCTATTTTATTCTCACTAAAATTTAGATCATGCAATGTAGTGCGTCAAAAGATATGCATATGCAAAGTTGGACTCCCAAGTAATTTGACTATGTTTTCCCATACTTGGCCAATTTTAAAATGTGGCAAGCAGAGTTGAGTGAGGATTTTGATGGTGTCATATATTACACATGTGAAGGTTTAAAGAGAAACAAATATTATTGGTTTGTTTAATTTTGATTCTAGTTTATTTGTGATAAATTTTAGATCATGCTTTGAAGCATGACAAAAGCTATGCATGCTCAAAATTGGCCTCTCAAATAGGTTTTTGACATAGTTGGCTCTGTAACAAAAGATTTTGACAAGTAATTTTAATGGAATTATATATTTCATGCACAAAGGTTTCAGGGGTAGTTTGATACATGGTTAGATTCTTCTTTGAAATGAAAACAAATGGTAAAAATCATGGGACATGAGATTGATTGAAGAATAAGATATATCTGTCTAAATTTGGCCTTTTGAGCATATTAAAATGGTCCCCATACTTAGTCATTTCTGCACAAGTTAAATTTCAAGCAAGATCGACAATGTGCATTTCTCTAAGAAGTCAGGAAGTAGTGAGATGAGGATAGGTACACAATGTTTAATGACTAATCAAAGGTACAAGATAAAGATCTAATGGTGAGTGGGTGTTTATAAAAAATAATTGAATAGTGAGCATTGATTGTAAAAACCTTGATTTATCCATAGAGATCAATAGAGTACATTGAATCAAAGTTTTTAGATTACACAAGATGAGGTTAAATATCAAATGTTTAACATTTGGATTTGATGAACTATGTGTTTAAGTTTGGACAAGATCTGTGGTGTGAGATTGATCCAAAGCTGAGAGGACATGAGATGTGAGCAAAGTTTTAAAGGTTTAATTGTGACCATTTTTATTTAAATATTTGAATTTAACATAGGGAAAAACTAGATCTTTGTATTTTGTCCATATCTTTAGATAGATGTCAAATTTTCTATTGTTGTAAAAATAAAAGATGTAGAAGACTCCAAGGCACATCTAGTTATATAGATTTAAAGATCTGAAAGTGAGTACAATCAAAGATATTTAGCCTAGAAGTTGATTATGTGTTTATGCTTATTCTACAAGTGACCCGAGAAGGATGTTTGAGTTTTTGTTGATGTTGTTTCGATGTCTCATAATTAATTTGCTATTTTGGAGTATTTTATACTCCATAAGGATGCTTTGTGAATATTTTTGAGGTGTGGTAAATCTACCTTGAGTATGAAAAATGATTAATAAGTTGAGTGTATGTTCAGTAATGGTATTAATATGTATAAGGTCTTTATTTGAATTGATTGAGCATATGCAGAGGTGAGATAATATGACTATGATAATTTGAATATGTCAAAAGGGACATAAGGAGTAGACCCATGTATTTAAAAGTGGTCATGTGTTCTTATTTTATTTGATGAAATGTTAAAGGAGTGAATGGGTTCACATGAGACCTTAAATCTCTAATTCCTTAAGGGTGACCCATATATGCCATGGCCAACCAAGGTGTTGATTATCGAGTATGTTCTATAAATAGTGAAATCAAATATGGTGATTTCTAGAATTTATATGAGAGACTTGGGAGAGATTTGAGAGAGGTTTGTGTCTGTGTTTTGTCAAATGAAGGAGGGGTAGAGTTCCCTAAGGATGAGTTGAAGATTAGAATATATTGAGGACTATTTATATGACCTATAGGTCATAATTTTGTTAGTATAATAGTGCTCTTGCAGATTGAGTGTGAGCAAAGGTGAAGAGTGATAGGTAGAGGTCTATCATAAGGTGTTTTAAACATCAATTTAGATGTGGATGTGTTTATAGGTGTTTTGGTAGCTTAGCATATAAGGTGGTTGCATCCCCTTTTCAAGGTGAAACTTGTTAAAAGTTCTGGTTGTTGTTGCAGCTCAATTAGATAGGTGTGGAAGCACCTTGCGGGATTTTAGTCTCACTAAATAAGGATTGTAGTTACTTGATCATTTGTAGATGATCTAAATTGGTTATTTTTATTAGATTATATTCATATAATTGTATGTTTCAATGGATTTTATTCCCCAAGAGGGTTTTCCATGTATAACATGTGTTATGTGATTGATCTTACATTGCCTCTCTTACTCGTTACTATGAATCATGTGTATGCTTTATGAATGCTTGCAGTAATTGATTAATTGTTTATAAATATCAAAATTGAATTTAGATTATTTTGTATCACTGATTCATCCCCCCTCTCAATGATTATACCTCTAACATTAGGCTCTATTTACAAACCCTTACTTGAGATTACCTGATAGTATTTGTGGTTTTATTTGTCTTGAATTCAATATATTATCAACTATGTAAGGCCCAAGCCATCTTATTTTCAACTTTCCCTAAATTTTTTGTATTTTTTATCATAGATTAAAACCTTTCCTCCAATATAAAATTATTTTACCTTTATATGCCTATCATGTGATGATTTTTAGTGCCTCTTCTCTTGCATTTGGTTATATGTTACTAGAAACCTTTTTTTGTCTAAATTTCTAATGCTAACAACCCATATTTAATAGAATATTTTTCATTCATCTAAAATATTACTGTAAGTCTCAAACTTGGTAGTATGTATTCCATCATCATCACTACTTCTATTCTATAGACTAATTGAAATGGGTGGTATTTAGTTAGTCATCTATAAGTAGTGTGATAAGCCCATACTACTTGCTATCCCAATCCCTTATATCTATATTACATACTTTTGTCAGTACTTTCTTCAATATTTTATTAAATTATTAAATGGTTTCATTCACATGTGGATGGTAAGGCTTACTTATATGATGTTGGATTAATAAATGTTTCAATAGTTCTATAATTGTGTTATTTACAAAGTGTTTTCCTTGATCACTTGTTATGCTCAAAGGGCACCCAAACCTTGTAATGATGTTTTCATATAAAAATTTTGTAGTAGTATTTTTGGTGAAATATTTTATTATAATAGATTCTAAGCATCTTATATATATTTTATTCTAGTGATAATGAATCCAACGTTACATTTGCTTGCTATAGTTAACTAGGCCTATGAAATCAATTACCCATTTTTCAAATGGGGTATCACTAAGACTAGGTGTAGAGGCATCTCATCCCTATCATTTGGTTTACCCACTCTCTAACATATATCATAAATTATTGTATATATATGCATATTTGAATAGTGTTGGCCACCATGGGCCTACTAACAATATTTTATTCCATATTTTCTCTATAGTTGTGTCTTTCTGAAAATGCATCGTGTGCTTCTCTTAATATATTTTATCACTCATGTGGTAATGTTACCCTCTATAACACCTTATTTCTTCCTTTTTGATAAATGTGAAGCAAAATTAATATATCATTAATATTTTATTTTATTGTGTAATGTATTCCTCTGGAAACTCTCTTTTAGATCAAAACTGTGCAATACCTTCCATGTCTTTGGGTACTACTTATACGCATAAAAGGTGACCTATGAGAAACTAATCCTCAAATAGTCATATATCTTCCTTTATGTTTATTATTGATAAGTAGTTAGGTCCACTATTATCTTTCCCCAATTTCACCATATCTTTAAAATAAAATTACTAAAATAACATAAGCTAGTGGCATATTCTTACTTGTATTGTGGGCCTATTTATCAAGTAATTGAATGGATCATGGTCTATAAATAATATGAATGGGGTTGATAATAAGTAATGTTTGAATTTATATACCACATATACCATCTCTTATACTTAATTTTTAGTGTTGGAATAATTTATTTCTTCCCTTGCTAATTTCCTATTAGTGAATGTGATTGGGTGGTGTATGTTTCCCTACAGTTGTGCTAGTACTACTCCTATGAAAAATCTTGAATCATATACATGCACATGTAAAAGACTCTTTAAATATAAAATCATTAAGATAGGGGCATTTAAAATTTTGTTTTTAGTGTATCAAATGATTTCTAGCATTGTTTGGAACAATCTAATGGTTGATAATGTTATTTTTTTCAAAAATTCTTTGTTAAGTAGACTTATAAATGTATAGTTTCTTATGAGCCTATGATGGTATCCAATATACCACATTATTATTATGATGGTTTTTAGTGGGTCTACCATAAATCCTTCTTTATATATTATGTGGCCTAATAACATTCTAAAAGGAGTAGAAAAAATGAATTTCTTAATATTTAAAGATATTTTTAATTATCTACATATCTATAACATCATCCATAATTCATGTACATGGTCCTTGATTAATCCATAAATTTTCCAATCATCTAAATATGCCTCTAAGAACTAATGTA
Source organism: Torreya grandis (assembly GCA_037957365.1). Taxonomy (NCBI): domain Eukaryota; kingdom Viridiplantae; phylum Streptophyta; class Pinopsida; order Cupressales; family Taxaceae; genus Torreya; species Torreya grandis. The sequence continues at coordinate 88,683 of JARHVA010005585.1, forward strand.
TGAAATCTCAAAATACATTTACCATTATGTGGCTAAATACAGATGGTAAATTTTAGAATCTAAATGGAATCACTATGTACATGAAAGATCCTAATTCTATAGCAAATGTAATTTTTGGTCTATCATTTTTCACTAACTCAAATTGATGGTATCTTGAGAATCTATTGGTGAGGGAATAAATTTATGTACCTGAAACATTTTCTAATATGTCTTTAACAAAGGGTGTTGGGAATGGGTCATGTAGACAAGCCTTATTTAATTTCCTATAGCCAACTTAGATGTATATCTCATTAGTCTTCTTGTTATCTATTACCATGGTAATTTTCTATTTGATATCTTTTATAGGTGTTATAATACCATCATATAAGATGTTATCTAATTCAGCCTTAACCTTTGCCTTTACATTAGGATTTAGTCGATATGGTCATTTCTATAATGGTTTGATGTCTTCTTTCAATTGAATTTCCATGGTACCCACATCTTCATTAATCCCCTAGAGTTTAGTAAATGTCACTAGGAATAAGTCTTAAATTTCCCTCAATAGTTCTAAAATCTTCTCTACTTCCTCTTCTACCCAATAATTTCCTACCTTTGTTATTTTTAGATTTCATTCCATGGAAATATTTTCTTCCCTAATCTTAAGTGATTTGTATAAATATTGTGTCCTATCTTGTATGGTGTCAATAAGTTGTATTTTCCCTTATACAACATAATTTTTTATAATTTCATGTTTTTTTTCCTCATATTATTCATGCTTTTAATTTTTTATAAATATACCTTTTATTCATCCTCTTTTATTTATAGGATTTTCCCTATGGTTTTTGGTGATTCTCATACAATTGTCCCAATATTCTCCTAGTCATCTGTGTGTCCTAGTAGTGTTTCCTCTATTTATATTTTATAGAATTTTTATTTAGCCACCAAGTCTTCCATAAATATTTTTTTAATCTTATATAATACCCTATAGATTCTTGTATCTGGGTCTTAGAAGTTTAAATTTATATGAAAATCCATTTACCAATTCTCTTTCACATTTCTTGATGTAAGTACCATGTCTTGTAGATTATGTCTAATGTCCAAAAGAAGGATTATGCCCATAAGAATTTGTCAATTTCTCCTCCTATATTCCATAATTTTTCCCATGTTTCAATATGTTTTCATGGGTTAGTGTCCCCTGTGTAACATATTTTTTTTCTAGAAAGTAACTTTATGATTGTACAAACCATGTTCTGAGTAGTACACAAAAGTTTTTACAAGTATGAATGGTTTCTCTTTAGATGTGCCACCATATTAAAATAATATTGGTGAGTGTATCATCAATTACTTTTATTCTTATTTCTTCTTGTGGAAAAAATATCATCATGTATTGTAAGTATTTATCAACCAGTCCTATGTTGATAAACTTAGTTTATTATGTGAATTATATTCTATGTGGTGACCTATCTTTTTCTATAGTAATTAATTTTATAGCATGGTGGGAATTTTATGTTTTTAGGGTGTTTTTATTAAAAAACATACTTAATGCACTATGTTTTCTTGCTCACCATAAATAAAGGCCTCAATTTCATCTGCTAAGGGTGTTTCTCCTTATTATATTATCAACTCTCTATCCTCATCAGATTCTAGGTCATCTTCTATTTTTATAATATTTTTTAGAGAATACACACCATCAAGGTTATAAAATTCATTGTACTTATATTTCATCCATATTTATTTTGACGATGCCACTGCCATTCCTACTTATAATGTAAAATGGATTACTAATCCCTATTTCTCAAATGTAATTTATTTTTATTTTGAGTCTAATAATCCATTACAATCCACAAACCATTCTACATTTAACAAAGCTAGATAATTGGTATTGTACATATCAATTACCTCAAAGTCTACCCTCGTATTTATTCCCATAAAATTAACTTCAACATTCTATATAGTTTTAATGGGTGACCACGGAGTACCATTGACCATGGCGATATTATATGCTACTATATATAATTGTGGATTTCTTAATAGTTCACATGTGCTCCATGGTAATACATTTATGTTTGCACCAAGGTCTAATAGTGTTTTATTAGTTTCTTGTCTATTTATTTTGATATTTATAAGAATGATATTATTTTTCAATTTTTATTTTGTTTTGAATACATTTTTATTTGGTTTGTTCTTTTTAACTTTTTATGTATGAGGTATGTAATGTTGTCTTTGTTGTTTATTCCAATACTTATAGAATTGAGTAAGTTTAGTTACAAGATCTTGATTATCAATAATTTCATTATTATTTTTAAATCTCTAATCTCATATTCATAAAATTGAGGTAGCTTAAGTTGATCCTTAGCCTATTTTTTAATTATTATTTTCTAATTTTTTTTATTAATATTATCATGTACATTGATATTAGGTTTATCCCCTTTCACATCTATGTCAGAGTTCGTACTAGAGTCAATGCTCACTTATTTGAATTTACCTATCTTCATACCAATTTTAGTGGTTATTTCTACTCATGGTTGTAATTTAGAAAGCATAATGTGGAGATCCTTCTTCTATGGTCACTCATTTTGATCATTTATAGTTTATTGACATTGTCTAATTTGTTTAGTCACATTTACCCTATAAGATGAAATTAATATTTTTATATTACTTTATCTTCTTCCTTTCCATGGTGAATTTTATTTCACCATAATTTTATGTTTTTTCCCTTTGATAATTTTCATAAGTGTTTATCCAATTTATGAGGTGGGGATTCCACCATTTCCTATGTTTTTATTCTGCCATTTCTGTAAAATTGTGTTTCTTTCAGTTAGGAAAAGGAACCATGGGTTCTTTATTCATGGAAAAATTCACACTCTATATGTGACTCATCATCACATTTCCTATCAATATATCCAATATTCTCTACATTTATAACATGTTGTAGGGCATTTTTCTTGATTATAGCCCTAGTTAAAATTCTGATTATATCTTCTACCACCTTGTTAATTCCCCTACTATTATATCCTCCTTTATAACCACCCTAGTTTCCCCTTTTATAACCCAATTGATTCTTATTATAGTACTAAGGCAAGTTATTTTTAATTTCCATTAGGGTTTGGTATCTTATTCCATGGTGCAATATGTTAGTGTTGGTTATAGGTAGTTGTGATAATGTAATTTGTTGTACTATTGCCACTCTTCTTTTGATAGTGTCTTATATATCTATAGTAGAAAAATTATGATTATAATGATTTAATGATCCACATATAGTGAAATACATCATATAATTTTTAGAGCATTTAAATTCCATCATTAGGCATAAGTGTTAGCAATTTTCATCATAGATTCTACATATTTTGTACTAAATTTTTCACCATATATGGCTTGATGAATTTAATGCCATTATTATTTTTACATATCACTATGGGGACATTGTATCCTAGAATTTCCCTCTACAAAATAAGTGGTACACTAAATTTTTAGCCATGGTAGTGTATTCATATTGTGTAGTACCATAAAATCATCCCCTTTCATTTGTATCTCTTGTTTTTGTATTAGTTGTTATAATTCTAAATGTAATATTTCCACATTGTCTTTTAATGAGGTATATATATCTCTTATCTATGATTATGCTTCTAGTATCAACACCATTTCTAATGTTTCTTCAAATGTATTGAATTTTTTTCCATCCATGTTTGTATGGAGACAAGGAATTAAGCTAGATATAAACCACTCTATCCTTTATTTTTCATTGAGAGGCTCCTCTAGTTTTTGTACTATAGATTTAAACCATTGATCATAATCTCTCACATATTGCTTATCTTTCTAAATTAATTACCTCATTTTTT
>JARHVA010005585.1:97500-107500 GCA_037957365.1 Torreya grandis
AAGGAACTCCCAATACCACCATTCATAAGCTAGAATATATTCATGAACATCTATCTTCTATGAAAAATAGTGTCCCAATGGAGAAAATTAACAATAAGACTAAATTATTAAATAATCCCCATAATGATATAAATGTGCCTTCACAATTATTCCTTTCTCTAATGCATGCCATTAGTGATTTATAACATAAATTACAAATTCATTTTTTGAGTAAGGAATATCATTCTTGGGTTGATTCTAATTCTATCTATGGAAACCCTAGAGTATGCAATATCATGTATGCATTGTTACCACATAAATTTAATATACCAACATTTTCTATGTTGAATTTTAGTGGTGATCCTTATCTAGTTATCAAAAAGCTATGGATGGTTGTAACAATAGTCAAATTTAATTATAGTTATTTCCAAAGAGATTATATGATGAGGCATTAATTTTTTTTTTCATCATTGACTTCCTAGTGGGTATATACATACATATGTAAATATAGAGAAATAAAGGATCTAGAGTCACATATGAGAGGTTAACATCGTTACATAAGGGTAAATTAGACCCATTTCATGATGACATATTATTGTATAAGTCATGTATATAATAATTAATCTATCAAAGAATAGATTTGGATACATAATATATTTTTTATAGGTTTCATCTTACCTATTAAGTAACATATGTTATATCAAACATCTAAGTCATTACAACATTTTTTCTATGTGACTATTGCATTAGAGAAGAAATTAGGGCTTGTTCAAATTAATATGGAAGCATATTTTGATATTGAGTTGTTACACCAGAATCATCCAACATGATCCAAACACAAAATCCACCCATTATAAAGGAAAATGTGTAATATAAATAAGAATTTAAATTACTCAATAAAGGGAAAGAACTAGTTTATAGATCTACTCCTATAGTTCCTAAAACACACTATGCTAGGAGATAACCTATACAATTTGGTTCATTCTGAGATAAGACTCATGATATTATTAAGGTATTATTAAATAAGAGGATGATAACACTTTCTTCCAATCATTATCATCCACAATATCACTTGGATAGAGTAATAAGCATACCTTATTATAACTATAATCATAATAATGGTAATTGGGATAATGATTTTTATGCACTTAGAGATAGAATTGAGTAATATGTTGACAAAGTTATTATCACAATTAAAAAGGGGACATCTAAATCACATTTAATTATGACTGAGTTATCCCATGACATTCATTTTAAGGAGATAATGGTTACTCATAATGTCTCTCTAAATGCATTTAGAGAACAATGTTATGAGAGATCCATTATACCACAAATTCAACAAAAATAGAAACCAGTAAAAAACTTTAAAATAATTAGAATAATGTTGTGATATAATGAAAATAGAATCAATCAATAATGATAGTGTGATAATAATATAGATATTTATAATAGATAATACATAGATTCCTACTATAATTATGCACAAAGAAGTAACATAACTAGAGTATAATAATTTAGCTACACAAAATTATTAGTATGGTTCATAGTTTTATTCCATTAAGGTTAGTTAGATGGACATTTAAGGTATAATTTTTTTATTTACATTATTCTTAGATAGAAAATAAAAAACTACAATTCTAACATTCTAACATGTGAAATTAACTTTAAGAACAAACTTTTTAAAGGTGTAATATGCCAAATAAATACAATCATAACACATTAAAATATATAAAAATAACTCATATACATACTTATAAAGAGTTTATATAGTAATATAAATAATAAACCACTCTATAATAAGAGTATGATCCATATTTTCCTCCTCATCCATGTCCACATTATCTATATCAACCAATATATGATACCTATAACTATAAGCCCTAGGATCAACCAATATATTGGATTGTGATCTATCTCTCCTCTATGTATCCTCATATACATCCAATCATACCTTGAGAACAAAATTATCTCATTGTAATCATATGTAATCATCTAATAGTATTTAACCTAGATTAGCACTCAGGTTTGGAGGAGTCATTTTTAGTCTCACCACCTTAGATCTTAGTTTATCTCACTCTATCACAACTCAGACACATGCCAAAGTAAAAATATTGGCTTGATCTAATAGTGGTGATTTAACACTATCATTTATTATATCTTTCTCAACAGTACCATCCTCTATAACATCATAAGGTGCATGTTGTGTCAAATTGAAAAGTGTAGACTTGATCATCATCACCCAATAATCCTAATCACATATGTAGACATAGAATGAGAAAGTGTTGGATATTATTTGGTCAACAATGTAAAACCAACAAACATATAGTAACAAATGAATTCAAAAATTCCATGCCTCATATATCCCTCATAGGCTTAGGGTTGAATACATCATTATCAAATTTATCTCCTTCACCTAGGAATAATTAGGCCTACCTATGTTGTATCCACCATGTGGTATATATGTTGGTTCACCCCACATTATCCAAATATAATATATTTATCACAAAGTCCTTATCATCTTTGGAATGGGGGAAATATATGTCATATATGCCCTTCCCATATCCCCTAGTATCACTAGATCCCAAACACTCTATGTTAATAGCCATGAAGATAGGGTCACATATCGATGTACCATAAACTACCATGTAACCCTCTCATATTAATAAATTCTCAAAAATATTTGGCCAAAAAATTACATGGATATGGAAAAATGTTTCCCATCCTCTATCCACCCATTAAATCCTTTGTATTCTCTCCAAATAATGGATTCAGTAGTAAACTCATCTAATATATACCAACAATACATGGTGCTCTAATTTTTCATCTATTGTGTACTAGTCCATATAAATGTAAATACATGTGGGTGTTCCCACTCATTGCATGGAATACCCACAAGTTGAGTGACAATTATGTGTTCATAATACCAATAATTTAATATTTTGGTCAAACCAATTCCACCAAAAAACTCCTCCCATGTATATCTTGATATAGTGGGTTAGCATAATTTGACCTCAGGAGCACATGTTCCCTTATTTTGTTTTATCTTGTATGATAACATGAATCTTATATGAGATAGAGACACTACCACCATCAAATGCTATAAATGAATATAATATAACAATGAGAAACTTTTTATTGAGTGGTGCATCCAATAATACAATCAAAAATAATATCACATCTAAATCACTACCTTGATGAGGCCACAAATTTGGTCTACTAGTCAAATATCTATATGCATGATCATTGGAGATCGATCCAATCTCACCTTGGAACATTGCTTAATGAATCTAGTAACTATCAAGGACAAGAAAATTACCAATAGGCTAAGATCTTGAAATAATACTCAGAATTGATTTCTTGAAATAATTACAAACCCAAACCATGCTTAATTAATACTCAACTAGAAATTAGAGTTTACATACAAAATTTATAAATTTAAAAAAAAAAAAAAAAAAAAAAAAAAAAAAAAAAAAAAAAAAAAAACTAAAATCTAAAATCTAAAAAAAATGCCTATTTTTAAAAAATCTCAAAATATCCTAAAAACATCTCAAAATATCCTAAACACTATAATTATACTATGGGACAAAATTCAACTGAAGTTGATGTCTGGTTCTAAAAATATAGAATTTTTAAAAATACAAAAAACCTAAAAAAATAATTAGATCACAATTTCAGACCCTTAGATGATCATGTATGGCCTCCAAAAAATATCAAAAACATTCCTAGGTAGGTATAAATACCTAAGGAAAAAAACTTAATTTTTAATACCTAAGGAAAAAAACTTACTTTTTGATATGATCATTTTTTCATGTGGAAGAGCTCAAACAAAACTACGAGTCAAATTTTATGGCCTCTGGAAGGTTGGCCTATTTTGTTTTTCATCATTCTTCTCTAGTTGAAAACAACTCAGCTCCTATGAGTTGGTCTTATTATATTGATTCCACTTTTCCTTATCAATCTTTTTCAGCTCCCATTTTTTAATCCAGGTGTTCCCTTCTTACTTAAATCCTTCCCACTATACTAAATACCTGTTATAATTCCCTTACCTTGTGCTCATTGTCTACATATCCAAAACCTGCACTATTTTTTCTTTCTTCTTCTTTGGAACCTATTTCTTCCAATTTAATTTTTCATCTTCTTCATATAGTTCATATAAATTTAAAACATTAAATACTAGATATATATCAAAATTATATGGTAAACTCACCTCATATGCATTATCATTGATTTTATTCACAATTTTGCATGGTCTAATTTTCTTGTACTTCAACTTATTGTATGTGCCTTTTGGAAATATTTATTTCATCAAGTAAACCATTAAAAAATCTCCTTTAAATACTTTGGATCTTCTTCTAACATCTTCTACTACTTTATATTTCTCATTACTTTTTTACAACTTTATTCTTACTCCTTACAACTGTTGCATATGCTTTACAAATGCTTCTACATCATCACTAATTCGATATGCAATTGGAAATTATATGAAATATAAAATACCCATAGGATTTCTCCCATAATTTTTTTGAAAAGGTTACTTTCCTATTATCTATTCACTGAACTATTATATGCAAACTCATTTTGTGGTAAAGCCAAGTCCCATTACTTTGGCTTCTCTCCCACTATGTGTCTCAATGGATTTCCCAAGATCATGTTCATAACTTATGTCTACCCATCTATTTAAGGGTGATACACACTACTAAATTTTAGATTAGTAACCATATTCTTCCATAAAGTCCTCCAAAAATGACTTAGAAATTTTGTCCATATCTGAGGTAATAGTTTTTGGAACACCATGCAATCTCACAATATCCATAAACAATAATTCTTCAACTCTAGTGGCATCATTATTTTTCTTACATGTAATGAAATGAACCATTTTATAAAATCTATCTACAATAAAAAAAAAGTGAATCATTACCTCTCTATGTGTTTGACAATCCTAACACATAGTCCATGCTCAAATCTATCCATGGTCCTCTTGGAACTAGTAAAGGCATGTATGGTCCAATATTTTATGTATGTCTTTTAGCCACCTAACATATTCTAAACCTTAAAAGATACCTTGTCACATATGTCTTCATCTTTTGCCAAAAATACTTTTCCTCCACCAAAGCTATTGTCTTCATCTTACTAAAATGTCCATCCAAACCACCATGTAATTCTCTTATTATATTTTTTTGTAGGGACCCAACTACAATGCATAATTGTTTCCCTTTGAAGAGATAACCTTCTTGTATAAGATACTCATCATGAATAATATCTATCCCATGTGCTAATGGATTCTTGTACTATTTAACTATCTTGCCAAAATATGGATTAGTATCATATAATTCTTTGATAACTTCAAATCCAACTACTTAACTCACCATAGTAGTTAATAATGTTACTCTCCTACTCAATGTATCAGCTATGTGATTCTATTTTTTTGATTTATTCTTCAACATATAAGTATACCCCTACAAGAAATAAACCCACTTTACATGCCTACTATTCAACTTCTTTTATGTATTCACATACTTCAAAGCCTCATGATCTATAAATAGGATAAACTCCTTAAGCACTAGGTAATGCCTCCAATGTCTTAATGCTTATACAATTTGATAAAGTTCAACATCATAATTAGAATAAGTTGTCCTTACCTCATTCAATTTCTCACTGAAATATGTTATTATCTTTCCTTCTTGACTCAACACAGCACCAATTCCCCCAAATGAAACATCACAATCAGCCTCAAACACTTTGTTAAAATTTGATAATGCTAAAATTAGTCTTTCTATAATCTTCTTCAAAATTTCAAAACTTTATGTGGCTACTCTAGTCCATGCAAATTCCTTCCCTCTCATGCAATCTATTATTGGTGCCAATACTACTAAATTTTTTTATAAATTTTCTATAAAAAGTTTCCAAACCATGAAAACTTATTACCTATGTAATAATTCTTGGAATATTCCACTCAACAATTGCCTTTACTTTTCTTCATTCATTTTGACACCATCTACTAAAACTATAAATCCCAAAAATACCAAATTGTTTTGCATAAACATGCACTTCTCAAAATTTGCATAAAACTTATCTTTTCTTAATAAATCCATTACCATTATCAAATGTTTTAAGTGTTCTTCTTTAGTCTTAATTAATATCAAAATATCATAAAAATAAACAACCATAAACTTACCTATATATTCTCATAGAACTATATTCATCACCCTCATAAATGTGCTAGGTGTATTAGATAATCTAAATGGCATCACCATCCACACATATAAGCCATCCCTAGTCTTGAATGTAGTTTTCCACTAATCTCCTTCACAAATTCAAATATAATAATAACCACTCCTTAGATAAATCTTGGTAAAATATTTTTCTCTTGAAAACACATCCATTAGATCATCTAAATGAGGTTTAGGAAACCTATGCTTTATTATAATTTTATTAATTATTGTATTATCCACACACATTCTCCATCCTCCATCTTTATTTAGAGTAATCAATTCTAGTGTTGCACATGGACTCATACTCTCCCATATCACTTTCTTCCTTAGAAATTTAGTAGCCTATTTATTTAATTATGCATGTTCTATTGGACTCACCCTATAAGCTACATGATTGGGTAGAGCTAATCCTAGAATCAAATCAATGTGATTCTTAATATCTCTCTTCGGTGGTAAACCATATGGTAACTCATTAGGCATAAGATATGCATATTATTTTAACACTCTTATTTATTTTGTTGGTATTGGCACCATTTCCATTTCTTCTTTCTTTGCTAGTAGTTCATAATAGCAACTTGTTGCCTTTATATCTTGGATAAATTCTTTAGTACAAAGCATGCTTTTTGTCTTATCTTCCTCTTTAAGAGGTAAACAATCTACCTTTTTATCATCTTTCCAAAAAGTGTATGTGTTATTTTCTCCATCATGAAATAATTTCCTATCAAATTACCATGGTCTCCCCAATAAAACATTACATGCATCTATCAAGATAACATCACACCATATTTTATCATTATAAGTTTTTCCTATAAAAAACTTGATTGAGCACTTTTTATCTACTGTAACCTCATTCCCTTTATTAAACCAAAAAATTTGATAAGGATTAGGATGATTTTCACATTGTAGATTTAGTTTCTCAATCATTTCTTTAGAAACCATATTTTCATAACTACCACCATCTATAATTACATTGCATACCTTTCCACTCAAAGTACATATTGTTCAAAAAATATTTGATCATAGCCATACATCACCACCTTCTTTATTTTTCACTTGATCCTTCCTTTGAATGATCATGGTTAGTCTCATCATGAGATTCTCTCCAACATTAGTTGGTGTAACTTTAGGATTATGCTCTTATATTTTAGCCTGAACTAGATTTACTCTTGGGTGATGTTCTTACCTCCTTTCTTGATCTTGATAGTGTGGACACTCAAATGCTTTATGCCTTTCTTATCCTAATATATAATATACATAATATATATTCTGATTTGGAAACTATCCTCTATAACCACCATAACCTCATCCTCTTTGAAATCCTCTTCCTTTTTGTTGGTATTAAAACCGTTGCCTATTATCATTTTGCCTTTTTGCACCATATGTTGATTCACCTTTATTGGAATTAAATCCACCACTAGTGGTATTAAACCCACCTAATCCCATTATTGTAGGGGATCCACCTCTTTTTTTACCAATAGATGTCCTTCTAAAATTCTATCTATTATATTTTTCTTCTGCCTTTAAAGCTAATTGATAATCCTCCTCCATGTTAAGTATTATATGCATGCTTAATTCATATTGAATAGAAAATTTTAAACCATTTACATACCTTGAAACCATATACTCTTTTGTTTCATCATGCTCCACTCATATGGAAAGTTTATAAAATTCATCTATATACTATTGTATATTGTGATCTTTTTGCCTCAAATTCTATAATATTTTGTATAAGGTTTGTGCATAATCCATAGGAAGAAATTTATCCCTCAGCTTTTTCTCCATATTTTTACATGAGTTAATATTCTCTTTATCTTTTATTTGTCTCTCTTTATATAATTTATCCCACCAAATAATTACATGACCTTTCAATTTTGTGCATGCAAACTTTACCTTCTTGTCTTCTCTCATAGTCTTCCACTCGAAGAACTTCTCCATGCTATTCATCCAATCTATCAACTCCTCTAGTTTTAAACTGCCTCCATAATCTATAACATCAACCTTGATTCCTTCATTCCTTCCTTATAAATCTTGAAACATTATCTCTTCCATTGATGGTGGCTACTCTTGTTGTTCTTATTCTTGTTAAACTTCTTCATCTTGATCTGTGTCTTTCTCATCACCACCTTGTCTTCTCTACTGATTGGTGATAACCTCTGTTAATTTTTGAACTTGCCTCTATAGCTATTGTATAGTTTAGCTCATCTATGCAACACCTCCTTGTCCTCTCACCATTATTTACTCCTCCAATATTTGAGCTTGATCTAATACTAGATAATCAATCCAAAAACTATCAAGAACAAGAAAATTACCAATAGGCCAATCTTGAAACATTACTCAAAATTGATTCATATTGATTTCTTGAAATAATTACAAACCCAAACTATGTTTAAATAAGCCCCAACTCAAAAATTAGAGTTTACATGCAAAATTCAAAAAAAAATCTAAAAAATGCCTATTTCTTGAAATATCTTAAACACTATAATTATACTATGGAAAAAAAATTAACTGAAGTTGATGTGTGGTTTTAAAAATATACAATTTCTAAAAATATAAAAAAAACTTGAAAAAATAATTAAATCACAAATTTAGACCCTTAGATGATCATGTATGGCCTCTAAAAAATATCAAAAACATTCCTAGGTAGGTAGAACTGCCTAGGGATAGTAACATATTTTTTGATACAATCATTTTGGTGCATGGAAGAGCTCAAATATAGATATGGGTCAAAAGCTATGGCCTCTACAAGGTTGGCCTATTTTTTATACATAATTACTCTAGTTCCATTAACAAATAACCTTAATATATTCTATATGTCCTCTAAGGTAACCATAATCTCACCTATAAAAAACCAAAAGATATAGGTGTTTGTGTCCCACTACTTAGCCAATGTAGTCATCATATAGACATTGCATGACATCAAATATAACCAAGACACATGGTTTAGGATTTCCTTATCCATAATATATATCTCCTAATTAGATATGGGTAGGCCATAGACAATCTCCATCATTTGAACTCGTGAAAACTCCATTCATCAGACATCCTCTTGCACATAGGAAATAACACAACCAAAATCATAAAACATTCAAGACAAGTGTAACAATAATAAGATTTCATATACAGTGTTATATCAAAGATAAAAAAAATTAAAAACTAACACAAAAATGGCATAACCTTTCCCTTAGGATAGAAACATTTTACATGATCATGGACATTTGGACAGAGTAAAAACATATGTAGACACAGTTGGCCAAGTTAGGATGGGCCACATAAAAATTACAAAAAATTCCAAAGTAATTAAATAAAATTACTTAAAATTAACCTAAATTAATTTTTACAAGGAATAACAAGAGGTTTTTTAGGTACTTACCAAACCAACTCCTCTTCTTGAATTAGATCCTCCATCTCCTCAAACTTACTACCTGAAATTACTCTCTTTTGGGGCATGTTTGTAATCCATAGCTCAACTTTACTATTTATGAATTTTCAAAATTAATCATAAGTTTTAAATTTATAAAATTATATAGGCATTTCTACTTATGCCATACTCCTATTGTATTGTCCTGGAATTATCAAAATCTAGGTTATCTCAAATTAAATATTTGATATCTTTCAAACCATAGCTCCATGTCTAAAACTATTTCTCACACGTGGAAGATGATCACAACACCCTTTTTCTACATAAGTTTTTCTCTTACACTAACCTTTTGGTCAACCTGATAACATGTAATTCATTTCTCCATTGGCATTCCTCTATTGCTATGGGAATCTATATAAATATCACCAATTTTTCAACCTTATACTAGTGA
>JARHVA010005585.1:112500-170000 GCA_037957365.1 Torreya grandis
ATTTTATTTAATATCATGAAAATATAATGATAATACATAGTACATGTTATATAATTCTCAATGTGCATAATATACAAAAACACACATCAAATAAAAATAAGTACACTTGGTAAAAAGGAAGAAATGAATAAGATGATGACTATTGCAAGGCCATTAGGAAAGGATGATGAAAATGGTAAGTGATTTTAATAATATGGATCTAGGTTGGATAAAGCATATGCCTTGAGTAAAATATAATATAATACTAGGAATAAAAGAGGAATTAATATGCAAATACACTTAGAAAACCAAGATAATACTTCAAAAAAAAATATGAACAACTCACAAACCATCCATTTAGGATGCTAGTTGGTAGAAATATTATTACTCAAATAATTATAAAGAAACCTATAAATAGGGGTATTTCCCTCTCATTTGACAAATCTAGGCCTTTTTTTAAGGTTTGATCTAGGTTCACTATAAGCTTTGGAGAAGTAGGTGTGAGAAAATTAATGAGTTAGTATTGTAAATAAGACTATTGTAAATATCATCATAAGCTAAGTTTTTTATTTATGATAGAATTATGATGTATAAATATTGTATAAATAAATTGATATGTGAATTTTTTTCTATAATGACTATCTTTGTGTTGATTTTCATGCACATGGATGGTTCCCTTTACCTTACTTCATGGTATGATTAGATGTGTAAATTATTGGATCTATATTATTTATTCTTATAAATGGGGCTCTAATGTTCTCTTTTTGTGCTTGAGGTGAGTGCTTATGGTTTCAACCTTAAATAATATACCATTGCAGTAATCTAAGTTTACATCAAAAAATTCCCTCAATATAACCTACAATGTGATTAGTTAAGAAGGGTTTAAGATTGAAAACATTTTGGTTCCATTTTTAGTACCATGTTTGATGAGAAAATGGAGACCATATTGATGAATGGTAAGGCATGTATTCATAGATCATGTGAAATCTTGGTTTAAAAAATAAGTCATTAGTGTTTGTAAATAATGTTATATAAGGAAAGGGTTTTAAATCTAAGAAATGGTTATAATAGAATATTTTCAGTGATATTTTTGAGATATTTTTCTATGAATTTATTGAACATATACACACTTCATTATCTAAAAAAGTGGTATAAATAAGTTGAAACTATGGAATTAAATTCTATTATAATGAAAATATATTCAAGTAGCTAAATTTTTTTGATGAATAGTGGAAAAGATCCATGGATCTCTGGTGGTGAGGCATATTCAAAAAATATCTATCATAAATTTTATTTTCTACATACTCATGTTTATAAGAGGAAAAATTTTAATTCATGAAAAATAATATATGTAGGTTCATTGCATAAATTCTAATATGGATAAATATGCTTAAGGTTGATTGGGGAATCATAACTATAAGAATGAGTGACTAATTTTTCTTGTGTTTGGGATAGGTAAAATAGTGAAAAATAGTAGTTGTATAAGTTTGGCAAGGAACTTCCATAAACATGAAATATGTTGATAAAAAAGAGGAATGAATGTGAAAGTATAGTGAAGGTACATATAATCAAGTCACTATTAATGATCCTAGATGGATGTGATGATTATTTTAAGGAGACTCCATTAGAATTCATGGTAACATATCTAACATTGATAAATCCCTTGAATACACATGCATCCAACGTGTCATAGATCACATTCACAAATGTGAGATTGCATGGTGCCCAAATGGATTGACAACATATGTAATTAAGGCTATCCAATTTTACATGAAATTACTAGATCATTATCACATATGGTACCAAAAATATGACACAAATTAAATTTGTGATTGGATTTTATGAATTTAAAAAAAAAATCAATGAATGAGTTTCAAATTTATGAATTTGAGAAGGAGATCACATTTGCAATAAAATAGATCAAGTAGGATTCTAGTGAAAGTGTGTATGAATACGATGCACATTTTAAGACATTTATTTCAAATTTTTCCTATGAGATCCACCCATATTTTTTCCAACCTATAGGATACTGTTAAACATGAATAATTTTGATATAGGGACCAACCCATTTTTTGAAAGGATGTGTGTAAAGGAGACCTTGAAACATGTAATTATCTATTAAGAGAACATGTAGAACAAATTAGTGTAACTTTTTACTATAAAATATGTGTTATAAAGTCTCATTAAATAGATAATAATGTATTAAACACTCATGACATAAAACAAATTATTAAAATTTCATCAATTAGAGTTAAGACACACATATAGGTAGAGAATATTAGGTAAAATTATATATTTTAGTAGTTTTACTACATAAAGTATCATTAAATATATAATAATGTACTAAACACTCATGATATAAAACAAATTGTTTAAAATCTCATTAATTAGGTTAAGACACACATAGAGGTAGAGAATAGTCGGGTAAATTATATATTTTAGTAGTTATGCTAATATGATGGGAAATTATACAAGTTTCATTGGAAGAATAATGTGTCCACCATAAAAACTCACACTTGATATTTAATAAGTTTTCATGTAATAAAACATAGCACCAACTAATGCTGTAGGAGGGGTTATCCTAGTGGATCAAAAGGTATTCCACTTGGGAGCAATATAAAATAGTAAGTGGTAACACATCTAACATTTATGTATGAAATATTTACGAAGATACTATAATATATAAGAATATAATATGTCATACATCACATTAAAAATGTGATATTTCATGGTTCCCAAAGGGAGTGACAACATAAGAAATGAAGGCTAGCCAAATTTTCAAGAAATTACTACATTGTTTGCATTTATGGTACCAAAAATATGACCTAAATTAAACAGTGATAAACTTTTAGAAATTTTTTAAAAAAATTAATGAGGTTTTTTAATGCTTTATGAATTGTACCAAGATATCATCTTTGCACTAAAATATATCAATCATGATTCTAGTGAAAGTGTGTGTGCATATGATTCATATTTAAGACACTTAATTTGAATTTTTTATATGAGATTCACCGATTACAATATGAAAAATGGTTTCTTAGTAGATTTTTTCTAGCCTATATGAGAATTTTAGCCATGAATAATTTTTATAATGTATGGGAGGCATTATATATTGCCCTCATAATCAAATTTTTATACAATTTTGATATAGGGATCAAATTTTTTTTTAAGATTAATTTTCAAATATGGAGACATAATCAAAAAATATTTCTATAATTTCTATGTAGGAAGTCTCAAATAAATTATGGTACAACATGTGTGAATAATAGGATAACATTTAGTAAAAATTCATGAATAAAAAATACAAATGGTAAAATTACTAGGGGATGTGTGTAGAGTAGACCACAAAATTTGAAATTGTTTGTTATGAAAACATGCAGAGTAAATCAAAGTCACTCTTTACTACAAAATATATGATGTAAACACTCATGACATACAAAACTAAAAATTGATCAATGAGAACAGAGAATAAAATGTGATAGGGAATGT
Organism: Torreya grandis; assembly: GCA_037957365.1. NCBI lineage: Eukaryota > Viridiplantae > Streptophyta > Pinopsida > Cupressales > Taxaceae > Torreya > Torreya grandis. The sequence continues at coordinate 115,969 of JARHVA010005585.1, forward strand.
TAGGACACCACTTGATGAAAACCTCAATATCAAGGTGATTAGCAAAACCATAGAAGATATAATCAACCTCAACATTGAGTAATTAAACAAAATCAAAGTAGAGGTATTTACCAACACTAAGGAATGAGAAATTATAAAAACTAAGGGCAATTTATAATCAGAATGGGAAATTTAATTAAATATGATGATTGAATCAATGTTTGGGAACCTTGTGGCATAATTAAAATACGGTAGAGGTAGGGGTTGTAGTCTTGTGTTTTATTTCAAGTGTAAAGAAGCCATTAACAGAAGGATAGTAATAAGTAATTGATTTTTTATTATTATTGGAAGGACCATAAACTGGAGGATTGTGTATAATTTCAATTGAATAACTTATATAAGGATCAAATACTAAAATCTATGAATATTAAACGAATTGGTTAGGATAATTATTTCATGTAAAACTATGAAAATTATGGAAATTATATATTTTTTTTAAATTAAATATCATGATAAGAAGTGGGATGCAAACATCAGATGTAGGGATGGTTAACACACTATATCCAAAATAGATTATGTAGTGAAATAAAGATAAAAATAGGAATATATCCTAATGAATATGTACAAAAAAATATTTTGTAAGAATCACTATAAATGATTTACACTCTACATGGTGAAATGTAGGCTACGTGGAAAATAAGGGAAAAATCCATGGCATACACAAAATTCCTCATCATAATGGGATAATGGAAATCACAAAGCTTATTTTTATACTAAAAATAGAAGGGGTAATTATTATTTTTAAATATTAAAATTAGAAAAGTGTTGGGTATGACCAAGATTCAATCCAAAAATACCATAACATCCATGCACAACAAAAAATACAAGATATGACTATAAACTTACCATTGATGTTAAGATCAACAACTAGGAAATGAATATTATTTTTATTTACACAAGATAATAAGTGAACATGTTGACTAATAAATCTTTGAAACACATAGGAAATTTAAAAATCATCCTTCAATTTATATGTTATTTGTGTAAAACAAGATAAATTCTAGATGAGTTAGGGTATTGTGCAATGAAAAATTATAAATCATGGGGGTATATTTATTAGTGGAATTTGAGATAATATAAATGGATAAGTATGAAAACTATATTGAATTATTTGTAAGATCATGTTTCTATCATAGATAGATTGATATATGTTTGAGCCAATGTTATATGAGTTTTAAAAATGGGAACATATAATTGGCATTCCCCTAGATAATGATCATGGAGTATCATAAATGGAGTAAGCACACTCAGATGAGGAAGAGTATCAAATACTTTTAGCCATGCCTATACATGTTGGGTGTGGTATAATTTAAGGTAATATAGAGAAAATTCACAAAGGTAAATGGGATTAGTTCATATATTGTGAAAAGTGGAATTATTAGAATCTATAAGATCAAGGAGGATAAAAGGAAGGGATAAAATATGCCCTTACAATGGCTTTAATACACACCAAAAAAATCATTTCAAAAACCTCACATTTTAAAATAAAAAATTTAATAACCATATGTCCATAATACTCTTGAGGTAAAATTTGGTTGGAATAAAAATGAATAATTCAAGCATAATTTGTAAAATTGTAAGGATCTTCACACACAAAAAAAATTATATTTTTTAATAAAGTAGATTACATGGTAGGATAATTTCACATAAAGGGTGAATCTTAAACATGAAAAGTACAATTGAAAAATATTACAAGGTACATAATGTAAACTAAGGACATAGGGTCTAAAATTGGAAATCATAGGGGAACTTCTCTAGTAAATTCATAATGCATAGAAAAAAGAATGCATGTGACAGAGGTTGAAAATACCCAACAAAATCATGCTTATTAGTATACAATATAAAATTACCCAAGTATGGCACCCCAAATATCTATTCTAGATTTTTTTTTGGGAACATGATCCAACTTTTATTTAAGTGATGCATGGGGAAGATATATAAATAAGTTAATTTTTATGCCAATAAAAATTGTAACACATAAATCTTTCATGCTTTTTATCTACATTTTATTTTTACTAATAAGTGAAAACAATCTTGTAAATACAGTCAACAAATTCAAATGAGGAATATTTCAAGATTATTATTCCACACATCTAATTATATCTAGGAAGGATTATAATTTGAGTGTATAAAAAGGGAGATAAAATTACATTGTATAATAGGAATTATAAATCATATAACAAAATGATGGGATGAAATAGATAGATTATCCAACAAATAAATGGTTATAAATATGATATGGTATGATGCTAAGAAAATAATTTATGCACAAAAATAATATTTTGTGAGAAAAAGTTGAGGAAGGAGAGTGAAAGAGGAAAGTTAGTGAAAATTTGTGTCAAATAATGTCAACTCAAAATGGTCTGAGAGTGTGAATGCATGGTACATGATGCATAACAAAATAGGTTTATGAAGTAGTTTTAAAGGATGGATGATATGGAAGGATGGATGATATGGAATGTATGATATGTAAGAACCAAGGTTATATAAAAATAATGGGTCATAAGGTGTGAATAAAAAATCATAAAGGATAGTGTACATACCATAGGAACATATAACAAAAAGAGATGAAAAAAAATATGATGTCATAAAGTGGATTCAAAATGCACAAAGAATATGAAGGGGTAGATGAAACAATAAATGCATGTTAAATATAATGGGATAATCATAAATTTTGAAACTCTAATATGAATTAAGATAAGATCCAAAGAAGATAGATTATGGAGCCAAGTGGGAAGGAGAATCATAGTGCAGATACTGAAGGGCATTGATATGCAAAATTATATTGGGGAAAATATCTTGGTTTGTAGGAAAAATATCCTAGAAGAGTTTTAAAAACAATTATGAAGATATTTAGGTTATTTATAAGATATAGGTTTTCATTAAAGGTTTTGACTCAAAAATAAGGGTATTTTTACAAAATCCAAAGAATGATGTGTGATGCCTTGAGATGTTAACAAATAAATGAGTGGCAATGTTAGATGTGAAGGGTGAGGTCCTATATTCAAACATAATTGTAATTATTAATAAGGTTCATATGAAATAATTTAGTGGCTTAAAATACTACTACCATAAAATATGATGAGAATTAATAACAAAAATCCATTTATGGTACCATTGATGGCATTTTCAGAAGATGGACATGAATGAGAAACCTTGAGAACTTGTTTAGGATCATATATAGTTAAATATTTTGACCAATGAAAGGTTTATTTTCATTTAATGATAGAGGTTTAGTTACAAAAAATTATTGGTAAAATAAAGGAATCAATAAAAGTGAAATATATATTTACAACAATCATAGTAATGGAGTTATTTATGATACTATATTTTTGAAAGCTAGAAGAGTTGGTAAAAATTTTATTTTCTTATGCATATGAAGGAATAATAAATATTTCAAGGTAACATATAAACATATCACATATATTTATTGATATTATAACTACTCTCAATAATGAAGGTGTGGATGTATATAAGGCGGTGACCAAGAAGAATGAAATCAATATTATGGTAGCAACAATGGGAGTAGCTATAACTAGTTCAAAAACCAAGTTATATAAGTTACCTAATTAAAAAAATTAAGGTATGTTGCATGATTAATTATTTACAAAATAATCACTCTTAGACATTGGATTAGTGTGACTAAGGAATTAGTCTATCTAGCATACCAAATAATATGATATAAGGTGAAATTTAATTATTCCACATATATAAAGAATGAAGTGTTAATGATGTGTGAATATATTCACATGAAATTATAAAAAATTGGTGGAATTATATTCTAGTTGTGAATATGATTGAATAAATTAGTGTATTAGAAGGAAAATTAGGGTTTAACCCAATCATTGGAGAAGGATCACACATAGATAAGTATAAAGCATAAAGTTTAAAATGTCAAATAATAAAGTGTTATTGAAATAATATGTTTGTTATTTATTAGTACATAAAAAAATAATTATAATAATTATATAGGGTACCACATATAATTCCCCCAAAAAATGAAACTTTTATAATTTTTTTTGTGATGGAACCTTTACATTGTCCTCATTTTAAAAAGAGAATAACAGGTCAAAATATGAAGAGTGGACACATTGGGAAAATATGCCTATATGATCAGTGTGATATATCTATAATCCCACCTATTTATATTAAAAAAAATATATTACCACTATTATATGTAAACATGATTTTATTAATTGATGGTCCACCATATATGCTACACACAATCCATAAGAGACCAAAACCACCAGTAGGGTTAGAGGATAAAGAATATGATAATAAGAGTTTACAAGTAGAAATAATATAATTTATAAATTTTGGAAAGCAAGAGTTTAATATTTGATTTGTGTTGTGACTTAAATATAATTTTAATCTCACACCAAATAAAAAAGCACAAACTATATCACTAGAAATACTAGTGATGATTGATGAAGGTGATGTAAAAAAATTAGAAGAGGAAGAAATAAAGTGAAACATATAGTAATAAAAAGTGTTTTAGGGTAAAAAACATTAATATGGAAAAACAATACCCTATGTAATTTTTTACAAGAGGATAAACCTATTTCATCCAATAGAAGGTAGTGTTACTCAAATTCTAGCATAAAAAACATATAGATACATGGATTCTAGTTCAGTGAGAAATAAGAATGGAAAATGCATATCCAATATGTGTTGAAGAAACCAATATTAATTTAAAAAATATATAAGTTATTATATTGTAAGTTATCCATAATGATACCAAGTTAATGTAACACCCATGATACCATCTTGTCTATTTTAGTTATTCCAAATTCAGCATGCACAAGTTTGCTAAAAACTAGACCAGATCCACATGGCATGGATACTACATAATATTCTATATTATTATAGTTTTAAAATCAGATAATTGAATTATTTTAAGCTATGGTATATGAATAAATAATATAGGTAAAAATTAATTAAATGTAATGCAAAAAATCATGCATACAAAAAATTTGAAATAAATAGACTAAGCTAAGTCAAACAAATCACGAACCCAAAAAGGAGAAAGAGATTAAAGGGGTAAAATATAAATTGGTGTGTATTATTAATATATTTAGGTAGATATTCTATAAGGATATGAATCCAATATAAAATGAAATAATAATACATGAGATGACATATAAGATATTGATGATATTACATAAGAAGAATTGTATATATTTGATGATGTAAAGGTGATTGATTAGGAATAGTTTATATGGGATGTAGGTACAAAAATATAAATAGAATAATTACAATTATTTACAAGCATGTCCAAATAGAATTTATCAACTCGAGTCTTGAAAAATATTGAGATGATTTTTGGTACCTATTTAGTTTTATCTAGATTTGACATCCTTGTAAAACCATTTATTAAAGTAAAAGGAGAAAAATAAAAAAATGATGATGAATATGATGGTGAGGTTAAATTGATCTATATTAAATATATTTCCACATAGGTGGTGATTTTTTAATTGGACAAAATATCCATCTAAGTAATCAATAAATATTTAATTGAGGATATAAATGTTGAAGACCTATGTAATGATATGAATAATATCAAAATGATCTACAATAGTATAAGGAGTACTTTAAAAAATTGGTATCCTTAATTTAAGAGGAACATCCAAAAGTATTTTGAGAGGTTTTTGTTATGTGGAAATTTCCTCTAGATAAATTTAAAATGGTATTCAAATACTTCTTTCGCAATATGTTTTAGATTAGAGGTAAAAGCAGGTTTTGAAGGGGCCCCGAAACCCTATTACAAAGAGCAATAAAACATTAAAAAACAACAACGCCCATAGGCAACGCCTAGAAAACACTACAGAGAAGTAGAAAAATCAGGTTTTGAATGGTCCTGAAACCATCAGAGATACATCCGAATAAAACCCAGAAACAGAAGTCTGGAGAAACAACAAACAAAAACTACCAAGCGAAAAACAAAGAACTGTACCAGTTTCTTTACCACCAAGAAGGACCAAATTATTCATCCAGTTCTAGAATCAAGTTCATGGCTTCTTTTTCTTTCAAAGCATTTTCCTGTGTGGTAACCTCCAGAAAAGCTCCTTTTTGTGTATCTTTCTTTCTGGAACTTTGCCTTGTCCTTTTGTTGGGACCCTCTAGTGCTTTGGTCTCCTCATTGGCTCGTTTACCTAAATTGATAGCTGCTGCACAAATGTTAGACGTTACTTCATCCATTTTCTTTTTTTTATCTTTTATTAACTCCCGGAGATTGATTTCGTAAGCTTTGAGCTTCACAGGGATCTCGCTTAGCTGAATTTCCATGCTGTTTACTTTGTTCCAAGCAACTTTCAGAGACTCTTCCAACGTTTCCACTTTTTTATTGAGTTCAATGATCTCCCTACACAGCCAAAAATCTAATTGGGAGGAAGACTCAGCTTTACTATTAACCCAAGTCATAGGAGTGTAAATTTCTTCATTCTGATTCTTTCCTCTCCAATCCTCAGATTTTTTATTCGGGCTATTCCTATCTTCTTCAAAGAGGTCATCTTTGCTCTTTTGTTCCCGCTCATTGATTCCTTCTTCAATTTCCATCTCCATATTTTGAATATCTTCTTGGATAGATATTTCCTTTTCTTTCTTAGAAGTTGGGTCCTCACCAGGATCTTCCTAGACAGTGTCTTACTCTGCCACTTTCTGGTTTTCCTCCAACTCTTCTGTTCTGGTAACAGAGTCCTCCTCAGTATTGACTTTATCCTTTTCAATTTCCTCTGATCCTTCTTCATCATTACTTGAGTTGGTTTCCCAACTCTCTGTTCCATCTTCATCCTCTGATTTTTCCTCCTCGGGTTCTTCAAGTCTCTCCCGACCCCTTTCTTCTTCTGCATTCTATTTTTTAGGACTAGGGGTCTTAATTTTTCCTCTTCTGCTTACACTTTCTTTCTTTTTATTCCCTGGCAACTTTTTTTTCCCCCTATTTGGGATGCTTAACCAGAGCCCTATTCTTACAATAGCCTTATGCTTGAAGTGGTTGAGGAAGACAAAATGGAACTTATGCACTCGTTTGCTCCTACCATCCAGGATAAAGTACTCCCTTATGATAAAGTACTTTCGCAATATGTTGACACCTTAACAACTTGCTAAATAGGAAATAATTCATCCAAAAAGTATTTTATAACTCAAAGGTTATTAAAATATATTATCTAAATAATTAAATTGTATGTAAATAACTTGAGATTAAAAAAAGTATATGCCAAGATTTTTTTTGACAAGTTTACTTTTTTAGATGCATTTATTAAATAAAATATGAAATAAGAACAAACTAATTATGTACAAGTGATTAAGCATGTGATAATCGTTTCACCCTATTTATGATAAAATAAAATAAAATATTTTGATTATATTAGGTGTAAAAATATATTATATCATAATTTTAAATATGTATAATAATAACATATTCTAATTTTGAAATTGCAAAATATAGAAAATTGCTATTTTGGAAAACACTAGGAAGAAAAAACTTAATCTTAAAATGGGATTTTAGTTGAATTTTATAAATATATGAAATTTAAAATTAGTATAAGAGGTGACTATACATGATAAAAAACAAGAATAAAGGCATAAATTTATTTTGGATAGGTTTATTGTAATTTGATGGTAAAATAGGCTCTTTGAATCCATTGATTGTAGATTTATCCAAGCTTACTTTAACTAATAACTAACAGATGAAGACATATAAATATGATTCTAATTTTTATATATCAATGTAAGGATTAGATAATATTCCTATATGTGACTAATATAGGTGGGTAGGAACATAGGTTGTTCAAGTCTCTTGAATGGAGACTTATCCCAATTGACTATAAGGAAAAACTAATTGTTGTGATTTTTACGCCTGTGTGTGATCAAAAATTTGAGATATCATAATTTTTATTATGCTACTTATAAATTTATATTTATCTCATTTTATCTTTAAAAACCTAAAATTAATTGTATAGACTGAAAACTTGTAAAGAGGGGAGTGTAATGGGATGATCTGACCTCAATCATCCCCTTGATGATTTAGTGTTACTTGCATATCCAATACTCTGAGGGAAATCAAGCCCATGTAATTCTCACACCTAGAGTGATTGTGAAATTTTTCTCCTTGACATTGTGTATTTGGATATAAAATGTATTTGATACTTGACAATAGTAGCTCTTCACTTATTTTAGAATAATCTTGATTTAGTTTATGGTTGTTCCTTACAAGTAACCTTGAATTGGTAAGTAATATATCAAATTTTCTTAATTTAAAATAGTGTGTAATATTGAAATTATTAAAATACAAGTGCCAAAAATTAATTACTCTTGACGTATATTAATAGGCAAACCTTTTGTAATTTACTTTATCTAGTTTATGAAACATGCAAGAAGACCAAAAATAATGATTTGATATGAAACTAGCTATTATTTGTGAAGGATGAGATCAAACTAAGTGGACTAGAGAAAAAAAGCATTCATGTATTCCTAGGTCATAATTATCAAAAAATATTAGGGACAACCATCCTTGGTTGGAGGCATTCTAAGGGTGATTTTAGGTAGTTTGAGAATTTGATATTGAAAGTTATATGTAATAGTGATAAAAAATTAAGGATCAAGATTGCATATGGATAAGTGGATTAGAGGAAAAGTAGATAAGATTAATCTATTTAAGTGAAATTTATGTGATTTAGTATGTGTAAATAACTAGTATAGTCAAGTAAAAGTGACTAGATTTATGTGACTATAGGAATAAACCAATCCAATGAACAAGTTGGAAAGTTTTAAGGAAGCAAAAAAATTATTAGTTGAATAATTAATAACTCTCATATAATACGAAAGTAATGTGTGTGTGTGTGTGTGTGTGTGTGTGTGTGTGTGTGTGTGTGTGTGTGTGTGTGTGTGTGTGTGTGTGTGTGTGTGTGTGTGTGTGTGTGTGTGTGTGTGTGTGTGTGTGTGTGTGTAATTATAATCAAGAAATGAGTATTTAATAATAAATTTACAAGAATCAACTCATGAGGTCATGTTATAAAAAATCAACTACTAATTTTTGGGATCAATTTTATTTAGTTATAAAAAGAAGTGCATGAAGTGTTTGTTGCATGTGAAAGCGATCCATCACTATTATAATTGTTAAATGATATATTATCTAAGGATAGACAATAAGTGTAGTGTTTGGGAATATTGACCTTATGATTTTACTTAAGATAATAATACATTTTTTCTCAAGATTTGATGCACAATTTAGATGCACTGAAGAGTATTAAAGACTTGAAATAAGTAAAATATTATTAAATTTCATGTACATAAAATGTGAATAATAAATTTAGGTTGAATATTTTTTAATGCATTTAAGATACAAAAACACACATTAGATAAAATGAACACCTAGTAAGGGGGATGAAATGGATAATTTTCTTACAACTAGTAGGAAACTAGGAAAGGATGATGTAGAAGATAATGTATTAGGATAGGTTGGATCAAACATTACCTTTATGGAAAGATAATAAAATACCATGAAAATAACTTAAAATTATATTCAAGTAATATGTAAATATAGTTAGAATACTAAGATAAGATTATGGAAATACACACAAACAACTGGTAAACCATGCAGTTGGTATGCTAGATCATAGAAATACAAATTGTAAAATAGGTCCAAGTAAATCTATAAATAGGGGTCTTAAAATATAATTTGATAAATCCAATTCAAAATTCAACTCAAGTTTATTATAAACTTTGGAGAAGCATAACTGAAAAAATTAGTGGGTTGGAGTTTGAAGCAATAATGTTGTAAAGATCATTGTAAGATGATAAGTATATTATTTTTGATATAATTATAATGGATAAATAATTAGATATGTGAATAAATAATTAATTTTATATCTTTAATTACTAGATTTGTGTTTATTTGCATGTACATGTATGATTTCTCCTACCTTTACTTCATGGTATGAGTAGGTGCATAACTTACTAGATATTTATGATTTATTATCACAAGGGGAATCAAGTGTTCTATTTATTTAACTTAGGTGATGATTGGGTTTGTGAACTTTAAATAATATTTTTATGGATTAATTTGAGTGTTTAATCAATTATTGTGCTCTTTAGAGGCTATACAAGGCTTAGTAAGAAAAATAGCATACATAAAACTTAGGCAATATTTACAAGTAAAAAAATGGTGATATTTAAAATATAAGTTCCACACATAAATAAGTAGGAATAAATACATTAGGTAGTTTTAAAAAATTATAGATGAAGGAATAAGGATGAAAAACATGTTAATATGGTCAAGGTACTTGAGGATTAGGAAAATAAGCATTGATACCGATTTCATAATGTAAACACATAGTAGTCTTAGTAGAATAAAGAAGAGGAACCACAATAGTATAGTCAATATGTAATATAACCATATTATTTATCGTCAGAGGGGAACCTTATAAGGTGGAATATTATAAGCATTCAAAGATCCATGATTAGTTGTAAAAGGTATTTCCTTAGATAAATTTTGTTTCTCTAGGGATTTCTTTCACACATCACTTTTGAATTATAATACTTCATCCATTTCATTCTAATTATTTATGATATGTTTTATAAATATTTAAGTTTTTTTCTATCTATTTATCTAAACTAAAATTTTAAATATTTGGAGATCCATATGTACCATTATCATTATCATTCATAGATTATTAGTGAAATCATTTGAATTTTCATCATTCATATCATTTACATTTTTATTGTTTTTATTTTCATCCATATGTGTATCAATAAAATAATAACTAATATCATAACAATAGAAAATTTTCATCCATATTTTCATCCATATGAGAAAGAAGGAGTCAACATAGAGGAGAAGTCTGAAAATAGTGAACATGACTCTGAGGAAAACCAGCAAGTGTTTGAGGATGATAAAGTCTTGGATGACCCTATTGAGGACCCTGTTTCAATAAATGAGAGGGAAAATACAGTTCAAGCTGACAACCAAGAAATGGACTTGGAAGTTCAAGCTGAAACTAAGGAGCAAAATCAAAGGGGAAGAGAGGACCATATTGAAGAAGGTGGGAATAGTCCTAATAAGAACACAGAAGAGTGGAGTGATAAAAGGAAAAACGATGGAAGGCACACACCTACGAGATGGGTTAATTGCAAAGCAGAGGCTATCCTCCAACTCGATTCATGGATGTTTAAGGAGATAATGGATCTCAAAAGGAAAATGGAAATAATGGAAGACAACTAGAAGGCAGTTTGGAACAAAATCAATAAAATGGAAAAACAGTTGAGAGACATTCCCATCAAACTCAAAGACTATGAGAAAAACCTAAGGGAACTCATCAAGGAAAGTAGAATGAAGATGGAGGTTACATCTAACATATGTGCTGCAGCTGTTAATATTGGAAAAAGAGCTAATGAGGAGATCAAATCCCTGGAGGGGCCTAGTAAGAGGACTAGACAGAGCTCACGAAAGAAAGCTATACAAGAGGGAGCCATGTCGACGGCTACTTCCATTCAGGACACTGTTGTGAAAGGTAAGGAAGCAGTGAAAATGATTTTGGAACTGGAAGAATAGCCTAGTTCTTTTAGTTGGTCGTGTTATCTGGTCCTATTTCCTGGTTTTTTGTAATCTTTTGACTATGGTGTAGCCAGGTCTATGTAAAACCTGGGTTATGACTTGTGGTCTCTCCGGTGGTTTTAGGTCCATATAAAACCTATTTATGTTACTTCTTTGTAGTAGGTTTTAGGTTTTGCCTGTGGTCATAAATGCTTCATCTTTCTTTCTTTGTTTCAGGGTTTCGGGGTCCCTTCAAAACCTGTTTTTACCTTAATCTAAAACAATAGCAAATTTATTTTTCAAATAAACATGAGTATTAATAAAAGGAATCTCAACAATATTAATTGATTTAGAATTCAATATATATCTTCACCTATTAGGGGAATTATATATAATAACATCAATTGGCATAAAATGTAAACATATATAACATAAACATAAGGGTTTTTAATAGTGTACAATGACTTAAGAATAATGATGAAAAATAAAGTAAGCACAACCCTAGATAAATTAGATCTATAATTTTTAAGGGATATCCCTTGAAGAGAAGGAAACATACAAAGGAATTCAAGTTTATATAAACCCTAGGTAGAATAGAGTTCAATATGTAATATAATAAAAAATATAACTCTATATGGAAATTATCATGTAAAGTAATGTGGGTTCACAAAAATATTAAATCCTAAGAGAGTTATGTTCACAAAAAAAATTCAATGGAAAATTATTTTAGGTCAATGGCACTACATAAATCATCAAGAATGGGTTGTATAAGACAAATATAAAATAAAAATAATAATTTAGAAATAATAATACATTTGAATTATGTAAAATTAGGGTCTTAATTATTTGTGGAATTGAAAAGGAGATTTATTAGATAAATAATTGAATTTTAGCTTACTAGTGCACTGTTAGAAGCTAAAATTGAGTGAAAACAATATAGAAGAAGATGTAGAAGAAAGTAAAAAAATTACTAATCAGATATGTGAAAAAATGGATAGAATCCAAATAATCTATTATGGTCATAATAAGGATCATTGGGTCAATACTAACATGATAAGGTTTTATTCTAGTCACTAAATTCAATCTTGAAATATGATGTTAGATTCCACTAAAAAAAATGAACACCTTGATTTATCCATGTTGATCAAAAACCTCTTCAAGATTAACAAATGGACTTGAGAATATTCATATTTTATTATCCAAATACTAATCCACTTAAATATACCTTTAAATTGTATAAAAATGGGTGAAATTACAAGAGGACTTCCTTAGTTAAACATTCATACACTCATATAGTATAGCAAGCACTCTAAAGTAATATGAATATATCATCTAAGTAAATATTAGATTACACATTCTTTTTCACTAATATTTCATTTTTTTATAAATAAAATGGGACATACACTTCAATATATGGAATCAAAAAGTATATGAGTTTGAATACTTTATCTTATCCATGCGTGAGAGAGAGAGAGAGAGAGAGAGAGAGAGAGAGAGAGAGAGAGAGAGAGAGAGAGAGAGATAAAAATACATTATCATGATTATATATATATATATATATATATATATATATATATATATATATATAATTTTTGAGTTATAAGACCTTATTATCACACAAAATGAAAATAAAATATGTAATAAATTTGATAAACAAAGCATAAGAATCAAATAAAATGAGGAATAGGGACCAATAGGCCCATAAAGAAATAATTAACTAAATAAAATAGCTCTATAATTTTCATGACTAAGATTTAATTTATTGATATTAGTAACAACTAATATTTTTATCTTGATCATGGTATGATAACAATGAAACACTATATGATTATTTAGACATTTTGATAACATTGGGGGTCATACAAAGGAAAATAAATAATCAATCTATAGGCTTCCAAATGCTTTGGATTGAACGGTGGAATTAGTATCTATACAAAGTGAAGAAAAAATAGACATGTAAGGAAAATGTAATGGAATATAAGGAAACATATGTCCCAACACAAGGTAAATATTATAATAAGATATTAATCTAAATAAATGATCCATATACATTAAAAAATGCACTAACACCCTAAAATATAAATATTCATATAAAAAGAATTTTGTTTTGTACAATGACATAATCTTTTCATCATGGAGAGAAAGAATCATTGACTTCATTTAAAAGGAATTTATTTTTAATTGGTGTAATAATACATGTAATTTGGTCTTTATTTCCACAAAAATATTAGTCTAAAGAGTTTTAAGAGATAAAAATATAAAGGGCATGGAAGTTTTTTACTCACTGCAAAATAGATGCAAACATGTAGAATTATTTGGCTAAGAAACCAAGTGGACCTTATTTGGATTTATTATGATGTATTTATTGATTTTAAGATGTGAATTTTTGGATATAAATATGTTAGATCTAAAATGGATACCGATATGGAGAATTTAAAAACACCTAATAATAAGAATCCTAAAAAATGAAGACATCTAGTTTGTATGATATATTTTTATCTAGAATAGATAATTTTCTATTTTAGGAATCAAATATGATTCAAATGATAATTTATTAAAATCATAATAAAAATTTGGAGACTCATATTCATAGTTGGTTTATAATGACATTGGAGGAATAGTTAATCATGACGAATAACACATGGATGAAGCAAAATAAGGGGATGAGAAAATAGGGAAATAATATGCAAGAGTGTGCACACAAATTAGGAAATAAAATTTTAATGAGATAAAAATGTGAGGAAACCATGTTTATAAAGATAATTGGGAGTAATTAATAATACTATGTGAAATAATATAATCCTACATCCGATCATCATCAAAAATACTACCTAGAATCACAAATCAAATTGAGATGAAAATGTGGATGGGTTAGATGAGTATCTCACATCATATTATGTGTTAAATTAGAGTTATAAACACATAAATAATATCCTTAAAAAATAATAATATTCTTTTATACCATGTGAAAGATGGAACCAAAATGGCACTACATATAGTTCTCATCTTATAGTGACATCTAGATAAAATATAAAAATAACTTGAAAGCAGAAAATATGACCACATGTTTTAAAGAGGATTTGATATATAAAACAAAAAAATTATAATTACGATTCATAATATAAGATCCAACATAAAAAAAAGTAATTTTAATTACACAAGTGGATTTTCTCTCATGGAGCACCATTGTTACTAATTTTGGTCCCATTTACTACTTACTTTCATGGTTATTATTCAAATATTTCAATCATAAATTCATTCACGGTGCCTTTAAATAGTCAATGTGGTTTAAAATTTATATTTTATTTTCAACTATATCAATCATAATAATCTTATCCATGTAAAGGACATTAAGAAGTTTAATGTGAACTTATGTATAGTTTGTTTATTTTTAGATTAGAAATATGAATTTTTTAAATTAATGTGTTGTAGATAAATATCCCAAGATCCCACCCATAAATAACACAAAAAAATTTATATAATTGATTGTAAGAAACAATGTAATATGATAAATGATGTCTTTTCATAAACTATGCATTATGAACGTGTAGATTTTGTTACTTTTGATATAAAGGAATATATATCAGAGGCAAGGTGGGAAATGTTGAAATAATAGGATAACTAGTATATAAAATACCCTAAATTTACATATATTAGAGTTTTTATTTTTTAATCCCCCCCAAAATAATTACCTCATTTCCTTAAATATTAATTTATCCTTCATGAATACAATAGGAAAACAATTAAGCTACATAACATATTTTATGTCCAAAAAAATTGTTCACCCATTAAATAACCAATCAATCTAAATTATTTAATTTATTTTAAAATTATGGATACCAAGAGATTACTTGAGGAATTTGAGGAAATATTTCATTTCCATGAATAAATTATGCATGTGTCTAACATAAAAATGTTAAAGCTTGTTGAATACCTTGGTATTTTATGCCTGTAATACCAATAGGAATGTTTCACATAATTTTATACATGATTACCATGTTTACAACTAGAATAGGGGTTTAATGGATGAAATAAGCTCCATTAATTACATATCTGTGAAGGATAATATGAATCTTACTTTAAACATAGTCAAATTTAGGTGTTTTAGTAGTCTTGGAGAAAGTATCATTGGAAGATTAGATTGAGTTTTAATGTTAAGGATAAAAATATCTTAGGAAATTTTATGGTAGTATTTTTTGTACCCAACATAGCCTATTCTTTTTTATATAATAGGGACCCTCTATCTTTTTGAAAAGGTATAGGTCTATCTTGATAGTCTTGTAAATAAAAAGCTTTGTGTTGAACTAATATTGATATTTGGAAAAAAAATGAACATGTTTTTTAATGAGGAATAACCTAATAATATTATCAAAAAGTTATGTATATATAGGTCTCATCTCATTTTGGTCTTTGATGAAATTCTTCAGTGATCTGAGACATCGATGAATTTGTTTTGAACTATGCTTAGCAGGATTTAGTCTTTAAAACCTTTGTTTAGAAGCCTATCTTTGATAATTTTAAACACATTGCACCTTTATAAAACATGACATGAATTTAATCTTTAGATTTTTTGTTCACAGTTTTTGTTTAGGAGAAATGTTCAAAATTCCTATCTACAGTGCCTCAATAATTTTATTTGTCATATATTAAATAATTAACCATTTTATCTTTGATATTTTCTCTTTGGGAACCAAGTTTTTGAAATTTTTACACTTCAAATCATTTTATTCTTCAAAACTTTTATTTAGGAAAAATATTTGGCAGAAATTACTTGGCACGAAACTGGGCTTCAAAAAAAAAGCTCTAAACATTTATTCAGTGAAATTGTTTGGAAGAAATCCTTGATTCATTTTGGTCTTCATAAATTTTTCTCAACAAAAGTGTTCAGTGCATCTGGGTCTTGGGGAAATTATTTTTGGATTTTTCTAGATCATTTTGGTCTTCAAGAAAAGTGTTCAGTATTTGTGTTCAGGAGATTCATCCTCACAAACATTGTTTTAAAGTTATATCTTGACTCTCAACTAATAAGAGACCCCCTATGACATAGTAAACCAAAGTGAAATAAGTGATGAAATGACATTTGGTAAAAGGTAATGATGTGGTACTCCTACTAGGAATCAATAGTGCCTACATGGCAAACTTACCAAATGAAGTGGAAAATTTTGAATTAAACAAACAAATCAAAGTTATAGTCATTGGACATTAATGGTGAATGAACTATAAATGAATATAAAATATTTATCATAGTATTATAAATGAATGACATACTCATTGATCTAAAGCTAACTAAAAATTTTATTTTATTTTTTCTATCAATCCCTAGCTACTAGTGTTTCAACTGTATAGTGTACCCAACAAAGCCGAGTTGTTAACTTGAAAACTAGACCATTATCAACATAGTCAAATAGTAATGGCATCCTCATCTAATGAATTCTAAGTAATCCTTCCCTAGTCAATTTTTTTTATATCAAGAATTTAATTGAATACAATAACACAATCTTTGAGCCCATAATATTCAACAATGAATACACTAATTATTTAACATTATGGGAGGTGATACACCAGGTTGAATTTCATACCCATCAAGATAACTTTACTCCAACTCAATGATAATTATTTGGGGACCTCCTCCCCTTCAAATGTAAAGGGATACATATTTAAATATCAAATTTGGAATTTATGCCATGCAATGACCTCTTAAGAGATTTGTTCTTTGCTAGGAAGGTTACCAGAGGCACATTCCTACACCATTTAGAACATAAGATAGTCATGGCATGAATCTTTGGAGATTAATTTTAAAGGTATCTTTCAATTCCCATTATAGACACTACTTATTATTTTCATAGGATAGTCTCATGGAATAATAATAAATAAATTGAGAAAATACTAAGTAGTTGGATAGTTCCCAAGGAGACCATCAATTTGAAGGATAAGCAACTAGTGTTGGTGACAAAATTTAGGTAGGGAATCCAAATTGGGATGGCCCTCTTGAATAGGTTATTTAACTATCCCAACATATAATTCTGCTACCTTGAGTGTATTTCATTTTTTTAATTATTAATGACCTTAGGTTTTAAATTTAATCTAAGTGAAGTGATTAGTGCAAGGCTGCAATAGAAAATATTACACAAAGACAAGAAGCCCTAGGGAGGCCCTCTATACATAATGTCCCACCTTCTCAATGCCATGATTAGCATAGTTTATGTTCATAATAGGTCAATATGGAGCCCAATTCTAGAATATATCAATAAATTTATATGTTATTCCTATCCTTTCATATATGTATATGCATACACCTGAAACATTATACGCATTGTAGAGGATGTTGACCCCCAAGTATGGATGGCCTTCCATGAGTCCCCTCTACCAAAGATATCCAAAACCATTGCAAAAACAATACTGATTAGGGGATATTATTGGTTTTACCTAAATTATATTTTGATTAGGGTTACATACAATAAGGTATCACCCCTACATCTACCTAAGTATATGTCTAACAAACTAGTTGAGCAAGAAATTACCTACCAATTATGGTGGGGAATATATGAGGATATGCATAAGAGAAAGAATATATACTTTTATGGATTATACCTCATGATTTTGAGAATGTTCTATGCAAACTACAAGCATTTATATGAACTTGGTATGTATAAATAGTATTACTCACTGGCTACACTACCACACAAAGACTAGAATCCACATAGCCAAGTCCAAAAACACATCAAGGGCCTTGGTATTCCCTATCAACATGAATATTACTATCATTATTTCTTATTTATTAATTCTAATGATGATACCATAGTCAAGGAAAGATAAAAAATGATCAATTTGACTAAATACCTCTTGAAAATCATTCAAGGGAAGCTTTATATCTCAATTTTGGATGCATAAACTAGAATCCCACCAGTTAAAGGATGGGATACATCATATTTTTGGGTTAATAATCCATATCATCCATCAAATTATCAATGGAAACCTTCAAATACACCCCATATGTCACTCAAAGTAGTAAAGAAGGAGCTAGGGGTGGTTGATACTTTACATGGGGGAGCAAAAGATTACCCCATTTGTCTTGATTCTTCAAATTCTAAAGGACCTACTCAAAAAAGTGCCACATCAATCCAAAAGTATTATATTTTGGTTAAAACAACCAAAAACACCAAAGAGGCACCTTAAAACTAAGAAAATAATTATTTTTTACAAGAGAAAGCCGAAGGCTCATCCCCCTCCACAGAGTCTAGTTATTGAGGCACCATCAGTATAAGGGCCATCACAAGAGGCAATTGGAGGTGAATCCATGAGGAGGAAAAAATTAAAATATCTAAGATCCTAATCATCTAAGACACCAAGGTAAAAGCTCCATTACATGAAAAACCTTAAGGTGAGCAAGCAAACCCTTTAGTTTCTAATTTCCCCATTGTATCTTATGGTTTTCCTCTTACTTTTAGTACATTTGGTTTTATTTCCCTTGGTCCTAATGGTCTCCCTCCCATTTTTATACCTAAGGTGGATGTTTTTTATACCTTCCAAGTGCCCAACCATCTCTGCTTATTCCCAAAGTAGAGGATACATCCTCTACCCCTATTTTTCATAATCACCTAGCTATTCCACCTCCTACAATTGTATTTTATGTATACTTTTCTAGTTTTTATACTATGATTCTTTCCACCATTGTCACATCTCCCCAAAAGACTAATAAAAAGGCAACTAAGAAGGCTAGGAGAGTAGTAGCAATCCCTTAGCTTCATGTTTCATCTACTCAATTAGGTCTACCAATGCCTCCCCCAATTCCTCTCAAGACACTATTATGATAATAATGAAGATGAATAAAAATAAGAAGCCTACTTATACATTCCATCCACTACCTCAATATGGTGGAGTGGACTGATCTAAAATAATTTGGCCTTTACTTCCAAATCCACTACTTGAATAAGTTTTAAAGAAAACCTAAGGATATTTGTTGGGTGAGATTACAATTTAAGATATTCAACCCACATATACAACCTAACTGGTCCTCCCATGGTGGGAAACAAATATGAAATTAGAGGCTTCTTGAAAGCCTAATATTGTAATTATAGAGTTGCCCACTATAAGCTCTATATTCAAAAAAAATTATAGGGAGTGTACAAAGGGTAGGGAAGGTGAAAATAGAATATGCGATCATAAGAGGGGTCATATTGAAATAAATATGAGAAGTATTTACCTTGTCCAAAATGAAGAATAGAAAATTGGGGCAGCCCCCATACATTAAGGATTTTAAATCCTACTTTGAATCCCATAAGGATGTTCTAGTTGAGATTCATGAAGGAACTGAAATGGATAAAAAGGAGTTGGAGAAATAACTACAATAAATAAGTGAAAAAAAGTAAATGGTACATGTTACCATATAAATTGAGACAAATGTGAAAAATAAAACATCTAGATTGTATAATATCCTGGAGGCTATTATTGTAATGAAGGAAAAATTGGCACCTCATAGAATTGAAACTACCAAACTGTTTAATTGGTTGAAACAAGATGAAAATAAGTTAAATTTTCCTATACTTTATACAACTAGTAAGGATTATGCCCACCTTAATTTGATGTCACCATTGGAGACTACCAATGCCCTCAACTTAGTAGTCATTAGGATACTAAAGGCCAAAGAATGGATCACAATGGCTGAGGTAGTAATGCTTAAATATGTAGACCATGAAACTCTCATTTTTTAGATTCTAGAGGAGATAAATCTCTCACATGCTAGGGATTCCATCAGTAGACTCATTAGTAAGTCAAATTTTTATCAACTCCATTAACAAGCTTAAACAATCTTTAAACATAACTTATAGGAAATGATATTAGAAGAAATAGAATTCAAAAAAAAAATTACAAGGAAAAAGGTCACATAGGTAGAAATATTTAAAATTAATTTTAGAAACATGAAATTTGATCATACAAGGGTCATTAAACAAGTTAATAGGGTGCATAGAGTCTAATTTATAAATAAGGACATCATTAAATACCATAATGACATTAAATACAAACACTTTCAAGTATTAGAAGCAAATAAGAATGTTGATGCTTCAACTTCTAGTTTGTCACAAGGTATAAATTCAATGCCTCTAACAATCGACACCACCACACAATCATCTAGTCAACCTTAAGTTGAAGGCTAATTTTGTGTGTATATATTCATATACTACTAATCCTTATACTTATATTTCACTTTAACTTAGTGAATCAATTTAAAATTTGCCTAAATTATTTGTAATCATGCAAAAATTGCATTACATTGTACAAGCTAACTTATTTTGAAGTAGTTATCGTTAACTATGAGCATGCATACATGCACTTTTTTTTACTAAAAATAGAACTAAGGTTCTAATTGTGTAATGTAACTATGAGTTTACATGGACTTAGAGGATGAGGTGTCCCCTGCCCAAGTATATATATTCTTGTAATTACATATTCCAAAGGGTTATAAGTTTTATAAATATATGAATATATCAATTTTCATTTTCATGAAACTATGTTGGTGTTCTTTCCTTCCATATCTATGTTATTAAGGTTTTATTTTCTTAGTTGTATTAAGACAATAATTTTAAGTTTGAAAAAACTATGGATAACTCTAGTTTTTATCATTTTTGTATGCTAATATTAGGTGTGAAAAATCTATTAAAAATTAGTATATTTCATTGATTTTAAGCTATTGGTTAAACTACTTTAACAATTTGAGTGCACAAGAGTGTTTTCTCTTTTCTAGATGTGTTCCATAACTACCCTACATACCTTTCTAGTCTGAGATATAATATCCCAACTAAGGGTGTGAAATAGAAACTCAAAAGGGAAAAACCTTCAGTTGAGACCACTAAGTTTCCTATACCATTTCTTCTAGACTACCTAACTATATTTTCCTATTAGTATGCAATAGCTAAAAACAACAATAATAAGTCCCAAAAACACTTGTCTACAAAGGAACCAATCAATTAAGTGACTCTTTGATATCATAAAACCTTATTTTATTCTATACCCTTCCCTCATTTTGAATTTTATTTGATTGAGACCTACCCACTCTAAAATAAATACCACTCATCCATCGAATTCACTTAGGTTTTGATTTTTTTACTAGGATTCATTTGACTACAAGTAAACCTAGTTAACAACCTGTATGCCCTGCTTTATATTCCACTACAATATTTTTTAATTTATACCTTCAACTCATTCCCTAGAGTGGGGTTTACCTCCATTGAGATCCTCCAATGTTAGAGGCTTCCTCATTAAATATGTGGATGTGCACAAGGCCCACATCAATAGAATAAAATATGGCACTAGAAGGAGGGCTAGTTATTTGCCTTTCTTATTAAGAGGTTATTCCTTACATTTGAGTTTAACTAGAGATACCTAAGATATTTACCAAGTCTAAGGCCTAAACCATTCTTTTGGTTTCCTCTTTATCAACACATTAAAGTCTTATATCTATATCAATTGTTCCCAATAAACCTAGGGCTATGACACCATATTCAATAAGAAATATCCATCCCATAAATCCTCCTATGACACAAAAATAACTTTAGTTGGTTGGATATGCCATTGCCATGACAATAGATGTGCATAAATTTACTAATAACCTAGATAAGTATCTACCTTCTTTCTCCCCTTTAGGATGAATAACTACAGAGGGGAACATCAAGTCTTTCAAGGCTACTTTGAGATTAATGAATGCTACTGATTAAGATGTTTCATGTAGGCTTTTCCCATTTACCTTTTAGGATTATACCTATGATTGGTACTTAAACATTTAAGAGAACTCAATTACTTATCATAATACATGTTAGAGCATGTTTCTTACCTAATTTGGACAAGTTACTATCTATGGAATGGTGTATCAACACTTCACCAAAATAAATAGGGAGCTTAATAATCCAATTTTGGATTTCAAGATTCTATTCTAGAAGATGTATAATTGGCTTAACCAAGATTATAGACCAGATGGAGCATTTTCATTAGAGATGTATAAAAAGTCTTTAGACCCAATCATTGTAGTGTTCCTATGGAGAGCTACCATTACCACCAATCTGGCTCTAACATATGAGTAGGCTATCAATATTGATAGATAGTTGAATCCTCAAATACCACACTCACAACATCAATGTTGGTTTTTTATCCTTATATCTAGTACCTCATGTTAATCAAAATGTTCTTGCCTTCAACCATAATCAATTGTATGTGTTTCCTCCTATAGTGCAAAAAATACCCAATCATAACTATGGTTATATGAATAATCAAGTACAAATTAATAGTCATCATTAGAATCAAGATTCGATTCCCTTTAATAGTTTAGTTTCACAAGGATTTGATTCTACTAAAGTAGAAGTGAATTCCATAAAAAAATGGTCTAGAAATTAAGTAATGACTTCTTGAACATGTAAAGGAAGATGGATAACCCTATTGGCTAGAATAATAATAAAAAAGTATATGTTTCAAATATACAATATACCCTTCAATCATCCTATAATATATATAGAGTAGCATCCCAACAAGTTGTTAGAAATCAACATAGTAAAAATGACTCTACCTAATTAGTGTAGAGTCCATAATACATCACAAAATGGTGAACTCGAGTGTGTATAATTATTTATATCATTTGATATCTTTCAAAAGGATAAGGTAAGGTAAGACTTGGTAAAAAATCCACCAAAGTTCCACCGATAAGATGGTTCTTAAAACATCATAATGGTATTTTAAACACATGATTCCTTCTTCCTAAGAAAATATTACAATGAACCAGAGGATAACCCTGATGAAATACATGCTTTCCATCATTATCAAAAGGGTAATTACAATCTATGGAACAAGAAACCCTTCAAAATGTCTACCCCTCCAAAAAATAATACTATTCTACTAAATCTGAGGGGTGACAACAATACACCTCCCCTAAAATGGAATGAACAATCCTAGAATAAAGAAGAAAAAAGTAAAGGAGGGTATAACATTATTGAAGCCATGAAGAAGATTAAGGCCAACATTACTCATCAATAATTGGCTCAAACCAATGAATAAAATTAGTTCCTATTGAGGTTTATTATAGGTAAGGCAAATATAGAAAAGACAAAGGCTACTCACACTAATGTCATATACAAAATCAAACCAAAAGTTCCACCCTTTTAATTGATTATCTAGCCATTTAGAAAGAACACACATAATTATTGAATCAGTTTTAGAGCCTTGACCATAGCGATGCAAAATTTAATTTTCCAAAATTTGAGTTTAACTCCAATATCATCAAAGAGGATGGTTTCATAGATGGATAATACCATGGTACCTAAAATTAGAGAAATGAGTGATATATGCATCTAAGTAGCATCTAATCCATAGGAAAAATTGATAATTGACATACTTTTAGTGGATATCTCAAATGGATACAAACTTCTCCTTAATAAAAACTATTCCTTAAGGCACTGAATGGGTACAAAACAATATACTTATCTCACATTTGGTTACCATGGAGAGATGTTGCAAACCAAATTAGAATTGATCAGGAGCCAAGAATGAATCACCCTATTACTGAGTATAATACAAAGAATGAAGAAGTAAGCTATAAATATCATAACCTTGGGATTTATACCGTTACTACAAATCATGAGGTGTAGGAACCAAAAGTTTAGGGACCTTCCCAACTATGTACTCTCCACTTTGATGATGTAATATCCAATCAAGGATCAAATGTTAGTGTTGAAATGGTAGACCCATAAGGAAAGAAATAATTGGAAGGATATAGACTAAAATTGCCTTCCATCAATAATAGAGTGGAATATGACATGCTAATTTTGGGATTACATTTTGTTTTCAAGAATAATGCCAAATAATTGCTAATCTATGGAGATTCTAAGCTGGTAGTCAATCAGGAAAAGAATAAATACTAGTCTAATATATCATTCCTAAAGAGGTAAAAACATATATCCTAGGATTTAATTAACTCTTTTTAGACCTTTAATATAATGGTTATTCCTAGAGAGTTCAGTCAAGCTATGTATTCAATATCTACTTCAACTACCAATATGACACCTCTACAAAAATCCAAGGTACCAGGATTCTCCATTGAGCTAGTACAATGTCCATCTATTCTTAAAAAAGTGGAAATTTTCCAAGTATTTGATGATGACTAGTAGATCATCCAATTCTTAACTTAGGGAAATTTGAATATCAAATCATTAATGACAAGAATATTAGTTACCTATGCCAAGAGGAATTAGGGGAAGGAGTCATTAAACTAAAGGAAAACCCCCTCCCTCTAAGGATGGTTTCTTTGAAAAGGATGTTTGATTTAGATCCTCAAGCATAGTAGTAAAGGTTTATAAAAGTAAATAAATATAAAATTAGAAGGGAAGATATAAGATATTAATATGACCTACACTATGTTAACATTGGTCTCAACTGCACTCTAGAGGAAAGGCAAAGGGTGAAGAATATAAAACCCCAATTCAAGGATGTGATTTCATGGACATATGAAGACTTGAAGGTATTGAACCCAAGGCTCATCACCAATATTATCTGACTAAAGTTGGACCATAAACCATTAAATCAAAGATAAAGTCAATTAAATCCTATCCTAAAACCTCTTATCCATAAGGAAGTGTAGAATTTGTTGAGTTCTAAAATAGTTTTCCCTATCAAACATTCTATTTGGGTGGATAATTTAGTTCTAATCATGAAGAAGAGTGGGGAAATTAGACTCTATGTTTATTTTATAAACTTGAATAAAGTTTCTAAGAAAGATAATTATTTTTTGCCTTTCCTAGAGGAGATCATCCAAATAGTGGGTGGTTCAAGAATGATATCCTTCTTGGGTGGATTTTCAAGATATAACCAAGTGGTAGTAGAGTTAGAGGATAGAATGAAGACATCATTCACCATGAATTCAGCTACATATTCATATAATAGGATGTTTTTCATCCTAATTAATGTAGGTGCCACCTTTTAGCAAGCCATGAACCATGTGTTCGAAGGGTTGATAGGTAAATGTATAATCATTTACATGGATGACATAAAAAAAATTTAAAAGACAACGAATGATGATGTGGGTCACCTACAGTCAATCTTTGAAATATGCAAAAGTTTTGGCATCTCACTGAAACCCAAAAAGATCATATTTAGTATCACAAAAGGCAAGCTTTGGGCTCACATCATCACCAAAGATGAAATTAAATTTGACCAAGATAGAGTTTAGGGGATATCAAAAATTACATTCCCAAATAGAAAGAAGGAACAAAAATATTTCCTTAAAAAGATAAATTTCATGAGAAATTTTATATCAAGCTTTATAGAAATTGTTAGACCTTTGAATGTAATGCTCAAGCAAGATGGTAAAGTAGAATGGATAACAGAGGCTTAAAAATCATTTTAAGACATTAAAGATGAAATATCTCAGGAACTTGTACTAATAAGTCTATACTTCACTAAATACTTCTTATATTCATTCACTTTATAACATACCATTTCCACCATGCTTACCAAAAAGAAAGATGAAAGTGATCATCCTATTGCATTCATTAGAATAAAATTGAAAGAGGTAGAACTCAGGTATTCCATGATAGATAAATAAATCTTTTCACTTGTCAAATCGATAAATTTTTTGACATTATATCATAAAGAACAAGACCGTTACCATTATATCATATCCTAATATTAATCTCACTTTGGGTCAAAATGAATTGGGATAAAATAGAGGAAAATGGATGAAAAAACTACAATAGTTAAACATACAAATCAAGCTTGCTAATATTTTTAGAGGTCAAGGCATCATTCAACTCATAACTAAGCCTAACCCATGCATCATTGTTGAATAGGTTTGTGAAAATGAAGTATCTAAAGGATATTGGTGTACTTATATTATTCAATAGTTACTCATAAATACATTCTCCTTAGAGCTCAAAAGAGAAAAAAATGAGATATTTGAGAATCAAAGTGGCTCATTACATGATCAGAAAAGGGATATTCTATAGAAATAATTATGAAGGCATTTACCTTATATGTGTATCATGATAATAATCTTGAGAAATTTTGGAGAATTTTCACCAAAAAAAGGTATTGGTCATCCCTCAAAAAACACCATGGCCCATAAAATCCTTAGAATGGGTTATTACTAGCCAAGTGTCTTCAATGATGTACATGTTCATGTTATAACATGCCATGATGCCAAGTCTTGGTAAAAAGATAAGTACACATAGTAATTCATTTACACCTTGTTATTGAAGGAAGACCATTCACTCAATGAGGCTTGGAGTCATTAATCCCAATTATCCAGTTGACCATAAGTTTGTTATCACTACTATAGACTATTTCACATGAAGGACCAAAGTGGTAGCTACAAAGCATTCAAGATTATAAGGTGTAATCAGATTTATAAAGGAAAATATCACAACTAGATTTGGTACCCCCATTTCTCTAGTTTGTAACAATGGACCATCATTCTAATTAGTTAAATTCACTAAATAGGCCCATGATAATTTAATCACCATTAGGTCATCCAATCATTACCAAAAGGAAATAGATTGGTTGAATCAATAATTAAAAACTTGATTGATGCCATTAAAATTTTATAAATATAAAAACCTATAGATTGGCACAATCTACAAAGTATGTACTATGGGCTAATCAAATAAGATATAATAAATCCCTCAAGGCCTCACCTTTCTTGCTAGTAAATGGGAGGAAATAAATTTTCCCAATCATGTTTAAATTTATAACATATCATTTTATGTAGGAGTACATGGAACCAAGTGAGAAGGTAGAGTGTCAAATACTAGATATAATAGAAATGGAAGACTCAAATACTAAGGCTTTACAAAGTTTTAGTAAACATCAAGACATAGTCAAAACGTGGTTTGATAAAAGAGCAAAATTCAAAGCATTTAGAATGTCTGACTTGGTGCTTCTATGGGATAAAGCCCTTGAAAATAAATGAAACCATGATAATTTTACCCCATTATGGATTAGACCTTATCAAATTCCATAAATCTTGGGTAGCAATGTTTTTTGTTTAAGGGACCTTCAAGGCAATGAGATGACATATCTAGTCAATGGATAGTTTTTGAAGCATTAATTCATAAACTTACCATATGGGGATGTCCTTCAGTAAGAAAAGATGTTATGGTAAGATTATGATTATAATAGAGTTACTAATTTAGTAGAATAGATTTATTGCTTTCATAGAATATAGTCACTACTTCCGAGGATAACATTCCCTATTTTTATAATTTTGTTTTATAGTTTAGTTTCCTAATTTCTAGATTAAATATTTTTCCTTGTCATGTGGCTATCCGATTGACTTCCCTAGTATGATCAAGCAAGTATCCAACCCATTAGACTTCATATAACATGTTCAAAAGATAAAATATCAACTTATGGGAAAACCAACTAAGAAAAGGTACACCAACTTGTTTACTTGAATGATTTTTCACCCTTATATTTCTTATTTTTATAATTTAGGTATGCAACATAAAAATTAATCATGACACAACTACCATTAAATGCTTCACCTAGGCATATAAACGCTGATCTTATTACCACAAACAAAATTTTTGAAATCTTTCTCACCTTCACTGGATCAAATGCACCTATCATGTTAATACTTGTTTGAGGAAATAACCATTGATATGGGTATATCTAGCAAGGAAAATTTGGTAAATAATTATGCTTTCATATTTATCAAATCCCTATGGTTTTTTCTCTCCCTCTTCTAAAAATATTCTACAAAATAAAAATATATAAAAATAAGGATCAAGGCATCCTAAAAGGAGTGATCCAACAAACCTAAATAAAAATACAAAGGTGATAAAATATCAAATTATGAAATAAGTTCAATATATCATGCATCATGTAAGAATAAAGTCAGAGGAAAGAGAAGGAAATCATGGAACTTCTATCAGGGCTATGCATGCATGTCTGGTAGTAGAGCAATTTTAGAGCTTCACTAGTTTTTAAATCTATTTTTTATTCAAAACCAGAATGAAACCTACAATTTTCCCAAGTTTCTACTCAATTAATTACAACAAGGCTAAAATAAAATCCCTTACTCACAAATAGATATAGGGTAAATGAAGAGGAAAGTATGTTGTATGTGGTTGTTAGGAGTCTATTTTATGTGTTTGATTCAATTATTATTTTTGGATTGGTTCATGTTTGATCCAAAACTATTAACCAAAGGTTTTTGGTTCTAAAATAATCAAGAGTATTTCCCCTTTAATTCACCATTTTTTACACCCAACATACCCAATTATTTTTTCTAGAATAGGGACCCACTATCTTTTTGAAAAAGTCTAGGCCTATCTGGATATTCTTATAAAGATAAAACTTTATGTGTTGAACTAACCTTGATATTTATAAAACTTATGAATCTATTTTATTTGTAAGGAATAATTTACTTAATTTCTTAATAATTTATGTATATATAGGAATCGACTCATATTGATCTTCGGTAAAATTATTTGGTGATCTAGGTCTTTGACAAATTTGTTTAGAACTATGATTAGTGGGATTTGGTCTTCATAGTTTTATTTTGGAGTCCTATCTTTGGTATTTTTCAACACTTTTCACCTATATAAAACTTGACATGAATTTACTCTTCAGAGTTTTTGTTCATAAGTTTTGTTCAATATAATTTATTGGAATTCCCATCTATAGGGCCCCCATAACTTTATTCATCGTATATTAAATACTTTTCCATTTTATATTCAAAAACTAGGATTATGTAGGTTTACGCTTTGGATCATTTTGGTCTTTGAAACTTGTGTTTGGTAAAATATTTGGTGGAAATTACTTGGCATGAAACTAGACTTTGACAAAAATGTTTAGAACATTTGTTTAGTGAAATTATTTAGAGGAAACACGTGGATAATTTTGGTATTCATAATTTTTATTTGGATAAGGTGTTTGACACATCTAGGTCTTCATGAAAACTTTTCAAGGCTTTTATCTGGCTCATTTTGGTCTTTGGAAAAAGTGTTTAAAACTTTTATTTGGAAGATTTGTTCACCTCGCAAACATTGTTTTAAAGTTATATCCCAATTCCTAACTATTGATATCCCCCTATGGCATAGTAAACCAAAGAAAAATAATTTTAAAATGATACTTGTCAAAAGGAAATAATGTGTCACTCCTAATAGTCATC
Source organism: Torreya grandis (assembly GCA_037957365.1). Lineage (NCBI taxonomy): Eukaryota > Viridiplantae > Streptophyta > Pinopsida > Cupressales > Taxaceae > Torreya > Torreya grandis. Next base: position 145,686 of record JARHVA010005585.1, read on the forward strand.
AATAGTGTCTACATGGCATACCCACCAAATGAAATGGCAAATTTTGAATTGAATAAACAAATCAAAGTTATAGATGTTGGACATTAATGGTTCATGAACTAGAAATGAATGCCAAATATATATAAAATAATTTTAAATGAATGGCATGCTCATTGATCTCAAGATAAATTCAAACTTAATTACTTATATGCTATCAATTCTAAGCTACCAACATTTTGAGCATATAGTGTATCGAGGAGAGCTGAATTGTTAACTTGTAAACCAGACCATCATCAACATAGTAAAATAGAAATGGTGTCTTCATATAAGGCATTATGAGGAATCCTACCCCCATTAATATCTTATATCAAAGATTCAACTAAATATAATGACACATTTTTTGAGCCTACAATATTCAACAATGACTACAAGAATTATTTAGCATTATGGAAGGTGATACACCAGGTTGACATGCATACCCATGAAGAGAGATTGAATCCAAATAAATATAAATTGGTTATAGACTTCCTCCCTTAAAATTATAATGGTTATACTTTGTAGCTATAAATTTAGAGGCCATTCCATGCATCGACATCCTATAATATTTTTTCTTTATTGGGAAGGTGACTCGAGGTGCATTCTTGCACCATTTAGAACACAAGATATTCATGGCATGTATATTAGGGAATGCATTTCATAGGTATCTATTTCTTCCCATTATAGATGCTACTTACAATTTTCATAGGGTAGTCTCATGAAAGAAAGAGAAATCCTAGATGGTTATCAGGGAGACCATGAATTTTAAGGATAAGTAGCTAGTGATAGCGACCAAATTCAAGATGGGAATCCAAATTGGGATGGACCTCTTAAATAGATTATTTAGTTAACCCAATATAAAATTCCTCCAAATTAAGTGGATTTTATTGCTTGAATTACTTATGACCTTAGAGTTTACATTTTCTCTAGGTGAAGTGATTAGTGAAAGGATGTAAGAGTAAATATTACACAAAGATAAGAGGCCCCATGGGGCCATTTATACATGATGTCCTACCTTTTTAATGCTACACTTGATAAAATTTATGTTCATAATGGGTCACTCTAGAGCCCTGATCCAGATTTTATCAATAATCATATATGTGATTCATATTCTTTCATGGACATATATGCATACACCTAAAATATTGTACCCATTATAGAGGATGCCTACCCCTAAGTATGGGCATCCATACATGAGTACCCTCTACCTATGATATCTAAAATCATTGTGGAAACATTTTTTATTAGGGAATATTACTATATTTATCTAGATTACATTGTGATTATGGTCACAGGCCATAAGGTAGCACCCCTAAGCCTCTCCAAGTATGTGCTTGATAAATTGACTGAGTAAGAAGTCACCTACTAGTTATGGTGAAGAATAAATAAGGATATTGATAAGATAAAAAGGATAAACTATCATTGATCCAACCTCATGATTGGGATAATGTGCTATGTAAAATTCAAGAATTTCTATGAAGCTAGTAGGTATAGTGAGTATTACTCATTGGATACACCACTACATAGAGACTAGGATCCACATGGCCAAGTATAAAAACACATCAAGTTCCTTGGTATTCCCTATCATAATTATACATATGATCATGATTTATTATTTATCAATGCTAAGGATGATTCCCAAGTCAAGTAATAGGTATAAATAGTCAATTTGGCTAAAGACCTCTTGAAAATCATTCAAGGATAGACTTCCATCATAATTTTGGATGTATAAACTAGAATCCCACTAGTTAGAGGATGGGATAAATCATATTTTTAGGTTAATAGGATACATAATCCATCAAATTATTAATTAAAACCCTCATAGACACCCCATGTGACACTTAAAGCAATAAATAAGGAACCATAAGTGCTTGATACTTCAATTAGGGGAACACAAGATGACCCAATTTGTTTTTATTTTTTAGATTCTGAGGGACCTACCTAGCCAAGTTCCATATCAATCCTATAGGTTGGTTTTATGGTTAAATAAACCATAACCACCCAAGATCCACCTTCCATAGTTGGGGAAATAATTATTTGTTATAAGATAAAGCTAAAGGTTTAGCCCCCTTCATAGAGTCCAATTATTGGGGCACAATAGTAAAAAGGCAATCATAAGAGGTAGATAGAGGTGAATCCATGGCTTAAGAGGTATAACTCCAAAGATATAATATCTTGATTCTCTATGACACTAAAGGAAAATATCCATTATATGAAGAACCATGAGGTGAACAAGCAATCCCTTTGGTTTCCACTACTCTTGTTGTGTCTTGTGTTTCTCCTTTTAATGTTAGTATATTTAATTATGTGTCCCTCATTCATATTCATCCCCATCCCCTTTTATAAATTGAGGTGGAGGTTTTTTCTACATATCCAAGTGCCCAACCAACTCTACTTGTTCCCAAGATAGAGAATACATTTATATTTGTTGTTCTTACTCTCCCAATTATTCCACCTCTTATAATTGTATATTATGTAGCCATTCCTATTTTTTTTACTATGATTCCATAAAAAAATATCCAAACTCCCCCAGAGACTAAGAACAAGGCAACCAAGAAGGCTAATGGAACATTAACAAGCCCTCAACTTCATGTTTCATCTACTTAACTAGGTTTACTAGTGCCTCCCCCCAGTTCCTCTCAAGATACTAATGTGATAACAATGAATAAGGATAAAAATAATAAGATAGTAGATATAGTCCACACACTACCTAAATATGGTGGAGTGGAGTGGTCTAAAATAGTTTTTCATTTAATTCTAAATCCACTTATTGAAGAAGCTTTGAAGAAAAACTTATGAGAGTTGTTGGGTGAGACTAAAGTTCAAGACACTTAACCCATAGATACAACCCAACTAGTCCTCCCATAATGGGAAAAAAATATGAAATCATAGGCTTCAAAACGGTGTAGTCTTGTAATTATACACTCTCCCACTGTAAGCTCTATATTTGAAAAATTTATAGGGAGTGTGCAAAGGGTAAAGAAGAGGGGTCATATTGGAATAAAGATAAGAAGTATTTACCTTATACAAAAGGAAGAACATAAAATTTGGGAAGTACCCATACATTAAGGATTTCAAATCCTCCTTTAAAACCCATAAGGATGCTCTACTTGAGATTCATGAAGGAACTTAAATGGATAGAAAAGAGCTGGAGAAAGAACTAGAACAAATAAGGGAATACTATAAAATGGTGCATGTTCTCATATAGATAGAGATAGACATGAAAAATGTAGCATCTATATTATATAATATCTTGGAGCCTGTTACTACAATAAGGGTAGAACTGGCACCTCATATAGTTGAAACTACCAAACTATTTAATTATTTGAAACAAGATGAAAATAAGTTGAAGTTTATTATTCATTATGAAACTAGTATGGATTATGCCCACCTTAATCTAATGGCACCATTGGATTTTTTATGAAATCAAAAATTCATCATGTCTATAAATCAATCCTAACTCAAATAATATATATCATACTTACACTTTCGATTGGAGATACATTAGATAATCAGGAACATGACCAATATGGGGATCTTTTAGACCCAATTAATGGATCTTTTATCATAATAAACAATATTAGGTAGGTTTCCAAAGATAGTCAAGCACAATCATGTAATAACCCTAACTAAGCCCTATGTTTTCATATTCACTAACTAATAAGTAAAGTAAATAAATAGAATCTAGTTCTCACCAAAGATTGTGACACAATATGGGGGTTAGTAAATAAACAAACATGCATAGGATAATATCAATTAAGCTATGTATGAGTAAGACCCTAATGCATGGAGAACAAGAGTAATATTATTCAAAGCCAATAACTATGCTACTTCTATCTAAAGAGAGGAGTAAAGTGAGAGAATACTTACCTAAAAGATGAACCCATCAAGACTCAATCTTTCCCTTGGCCAAAGGGGATTCATAAGAGGTTGTTGTGGTTTTTAAGGATCACTAAGAAAGGACAAAACATCCAAGACTTCACCACAAGACTAGATTCTCCAAGTATAAACCCTAATCTAAGAATTATCAATTATAATGGTGGAAGATAAAATTATAAATAAGTGCAAGTGAATAATAACTCTTTTTTATTGGTAAATAATGATGAAATGAACTTGTATATATATAGGTAGATTTAACCCTAAGCCCTTCCAAAAAATTTGGATAATAGGGTTAACCCAGTCAACCTAGTACTATTATGGACAAGAGTTCACTAGGTCACATGCTATGTCAATTAAGAGCTAAATTAAACCCTAAATTAATTTTACCCACAAGAGTATAGGGTTGAACTAGTTGACCTAGTACTATAAATAGTCAAAAGGGGATTTAGGTGAGGAAAAGAGGGACAAAAGGTGGGAAATGATTGGAAAAGTATGCAAAAGAGGAGTAGTAGCTTAAGGAATTGTTTTTAGGAGTTGGTTGGATTGGTAATAAGTGTAAATAAGGGATACCAATCTTGTGAAGCATGACTGGTCCATCCATACCTTTCCTCATGCACCCTTTAAGGCATACACTTAGAGATATTGAGTCTTGATGGGTTCCTATAATATAGAAAACATCACTATTTGATAAAAGTTTGAAAATATTATGTGTATACATATTCCCCACTTGAATCTCATCACATGTCATGTAGGTATAATATGGGATAGTGCTTTGAGAAAGAACATAGTATCACACAATGTTCATGCTAAAACGAGTTTCAATATTTTAAATCAAAAATAATTAAAAGTAAATAATTGAAATGGAAATAACTAAAAAAATAAATGTATGTGTACCTTGACTTACCTTTATCACTAGATGGTTATCTACTATATTTGTATTTTTGATTTTGTAGGGCACAAAGACTAATTTTGATAGACCTAAGAATACAAAACTAAAGAGTAAAAACAAATAAACATAGGAAATCTAAGATAAATGGTACTATGTGGATAGGACACACTTAGAATTTTTGAAATATGGGGTGATAAGTGCTATGTTAGACCAAATGACCAATTCAAAACTTAGAATAAATCATGTAACTAAAAAACAAAGGCTACTAAAGACTAAGAAACTCAAACAATCAAACCTTAAGTAAGAAAGGCAAATTCACCAAGTCAAACCAAGAATAAATGTCAAAAAGATGGTAATCAAACATCAGTGTAAAAGTAGTAACAATACCTACTTAAACAAAGATGGGAAAAAAATGGTAAAACAATATTGATGAATAATTAGTAACAATCCTTAATCATCAATGGAAAAAGGTGCATAAAATGGAAAACAACATTGTTGAGTGATAAGTAACAAGACAACCTCACTCAACAATGGAAAAATAACATAAATATATAAATAGACACAGGTGTATGTAAAAAGAGTAATTCACCAATGATAAATAGTACAAATAAATCAAGTCATATCTAGAAATGTAAAGTCATGGTATAAAGAAAGTAATCCATAGTCACACAAAAATTTTATTTTGTTCAAAAGATAGATAAAACTGAAAACAAAGTAGTGCTATCAATTTTTAATATGTGAAGAAAAAGGAAGTTTACAAGATGGAAAATAGATTTAGAATCATAGTTTGCCTACCAAGGGGGGAAATAAAATGGGTGGAGGGGAGAATGAAGGAAAAAACCAAGGTACAAGAACTCTTTATTAAATTCAAGACACTCAAATTAGGTTTTTCAAAACAAGAGGACTTTTGACCTTAAAGACTCTAAATAACTTCTCTTAGCCACACAAGTCTTAGGTTAAGAAATAAAGTATATAGATCATACCATGAAGGATATATTAAGGAAAATTAAAATGGACCTACCTTCCCATAATGTGTTCCCCATTCCTCAGGACCCCTTATAGAGCCATTGGTCTACTAAAAAGATTGGGTACTTGTGTGAGAAAGTAGGCATCACCATATAGTTTTTTAATTCTCCTATTCCAATCTACTGGCCTACCACACCCCAATGGACCTTGGATATATTATGAGGCTAACTATGGAGTTTGAGCTTCAATTCGAGATAGGAGATGTGCCTGTAATCACATCATTTGTGTAATTTTTACTTTTGATATTTATATGTTGCCTTTTGTATATCATTACCTTTTATTTTTTATATCTTTTATCTATTCCTCCTCCATACAAATTTAGAAAACCAAACAAGGGTGGTAAAGATGACTTTGATTTGAATACTTAGGACTTGGTTGCTAAGAGAGAGAACTTTAGAGAGGACCTCATCTTGTATAACATAATAGATTAAGGTACCTTAAATTTTGTGATAATTTTATATCAAAATACATACTTAAAATCTTGTTTATGAATGTGAGTCTATTCATGAGAGTCTAAGTTGGGAGGTAAGTTTGGTGTTTTATAAACTGAGTGATGTCTTTTTACCATGGGCTTTATCAGATGGTGACAACCTCAATGCGGTAAATAAGTAAATATTATGGTTGAATAGAATATAAATATTTTCTTATTTTTATAATAAAAATAGGATCAAACATAACTTGGTGCAGATGAAAAAGAGATGTTAAAGAAGCAAGGGCATTAGCAATAGAATTTTATCTTGAGGGATAGGCTCGATAGTGAAAGAGATGAAATATTTGGTGAGATTAGTTTTAATTTGATGATAAGAAATGAGTTTCTCTATTTTGCATTAGCAATCACCATTGACATGGAAATAAAAGAGTTAAGAATCACCTAAGGCATGCATGAATTAGATATATAAGTCAATAGCAGCTCTCATTCCTAAAATTAGAGATTCATACTCTACCATATTTTTAGTGATGTCAAATATTAAGTGAAAAGATGGAGGGATGATTTTTCCAAGAGGACTTGTAAGAATTCAACTTTTCATAGCTTTTTTAAGGCATTTAACACCATCAAAGTGAAGGGTCTAAGTATCCTCATGAAATTTGACATTAATTTTAGGAAGTTCTTAGATAACTACTTTGTGTTTAGTAGTATCAAAGAAGATAATAGATTCATCAAGATTACTTACTTCAAGATCAGAATTGAAGTTATGGAAGTAATCCTTAAGATAAATATCTTAATTGAGACCTTCAATATAGAGAATATTATCATATAGAAGACTATCTTGAAGTTGATTGGTAGCTAGCACAATAGTTATGGCAAGTTGATTATCTATGATATGTCCTTTGACAAATTTTTGAGTAACAATGCAAAGATCAAATTCCATGAGGAAGACCATCTATTTTCCAATTCTATCTCTAGAAATAAAGGATTTGGAGAAAAAGTATCAAAGGGTTTCAAAAAGAATGATGACATAAGTGGTCTGGTAAATCATGTAATGTCAAAGCTTTTCAAATATAAAATATATGGTGAGGAAATCACAATAAATTTTTTTGTAATGTTTCACATAATCAATGAGGCCTTGGCTAATGTAGTAGATGTCATACTCTCTTCTATTATCAGCATATTGGGTAAGCACTGCCTAAACTAATATGGGTGTGGAAGAAGTATATATGATCAAAAGTCAATCATTTAAAGGAGAATGAAGTGTATACAAGTGAAGTAATGATTATTTCATGTTGTCAAAGGCTTTTTGAAAAGGATCCATCCATTCTAAATCATTGCTTTTCTTAAGAAGATAATTTATAAAGTGGATATGGTAAGCCATTTTAGAGATGAATCATCTAATTCCCCTAAATTTTCCTAGATAAGTGTAAATCTCTAGAATGGAATAAGGAATGGGCATGTTGATGATATCACTAATCTTAATAGGTTCAACATCAATGCCATGGAGAGAGACTATGAATCCTAAAAAATTTCTAGATGTGACACCAAATACACATTTGTAAGGAATTATTCTAACTTGATATTTAAGGATATAGTCAAAGATGATGATAAAATTGAAAAGATGAATCTTGTGATTTTTAGATTTAATAATGAGGTCATCCATATGGGTTTTAATAATTTTATGGATAATATCATGGAAGATATGAGTCATTTCTCATTGATAAGTGTCTCTATCATTTTTGAGGTTGAAGGGCATTTTAACATAGTAATAGGTGCCCCATTTCATGGTGAAAATTTTCATATGTTGGTCATCAGGGGTAATGTGAATTTGATTGTATCTTGATAAGCCATCCTTAAGAGATAAAATTTCATAACCAGATGTGGAATTGACAATGGCATATATTGAAAGTAAAGGGAAATTGTCCTTGGGACAAGCAAGATTAAGATTACAAAAATCACTGCAAATGTGAATGACCATAGTGACCTTTTTCCAAATGGGAACTATGTTATAAATCAATTCAAAATAGTCCACTAGTTTGATAAATTTAGCATCGATAAGTTTGATGATTTCCTTGTGACATAAAGTGGAAACCTTAGGTGTAAATTTATATTACTTTTGACACACAATTTTAACATCAGGATAAGTGATGATGTTATGTACCACAATGCTAGGGTTCATACTAGGCATGTCCTCATAGGACCGAGAAAAGATTCATGATATTTATTGAAAAATAAGTTAAAGTTATTATATTCAAGAGGTAAGAGTTTGTGAGAAATTATTATTTTTTTAGGGCATGATGGAGTACCATATATAATCAATTAGGTTTATTTGATAAGCATAGCATTTCCATCTTGGAAGTGGTATGGTGCATTAGGTAAAGAATAAATTGGAATAGTTATAAGATCAATGCTAGCAATGAAGTTGTTGAAACAAGGGGCTTTGGTTTTGAAATTCCAAAGTTTGCAATGTTGTTAAGGATTTTGTGGTTCTTGAACATGAATAAATTAAAAAATAGATTCATCACTAGACAAGGTAAGAATAGGAGAATAATACTAAACATCTACTTCAATATCCATAATTTTATTACTATGGTGATCATATTCAGAATGTATCTTATGGACATTGGTAGCTTTGGCATGTAATGTAATATTAGAACTAGGAGTAGATAAATCATATAGGATTGATGTGTCATTAGCTTTTTTGATAATGGAAAGAGAAAATGTGATGATGGGATCTATAGGTGGTAGAGAAGATGAAATAATTTATGGAGGTTTGAAAGGTATGATTTGTTCTACCACCCAAGGAATATTAAGAAGTAGATAATTGGTATGAGATACATGACCTTCAATATCTAATTCATGATCCATGGAAATAATATAGACATCTCATTTAAAATCATGTATTTGATCTAAGATTTTTTTATAATGTTGAACATCCAAGTCTTGAGATTGAGCTTGGGCCATTATGTAGTTATCATCATGTGTTGGAGAAATTATACATGATTGAGATTAAATGGGAGTTTTAGAAGCTAAAATACAAATATTACTTAATGTACATGGATACATGATGAGATGATCTTGAAATAGTTTTTCCACTCTAAAATCATCACAAGTGAAGGCATCTTCAGGTAAAGAAGGCTCTTGAACATTACATGGACAGGGAAAATTAGTGTTCTCATCAATGAGAGGAATAGTCTGGTCATGAGGTAATAAATAAGGAGGATGCCACTCTAAGATATAAGGAGGTAGCTTGGTAATGTTTAAATTATGTTAAAAATCATTAGGTTCATCATCATCTTAAGTAATAAGATTAACTTGTAAATCAGGATTGATATTGATGAACTCAGGTAAAGGATCACTTTTGATCTTAAGAATGGTAGGATTATGATATTGAGATTTTAGATTAGGAAGTTGAATACTCCAAGGGTTGCGATCATCCTTATGCTTATATTTTTTTCCATTATATAATAATTTAATGCATTATATATTAGAAGAAGTAATGGCCCTCATTTTATGAGTATATGGGTGATCAAGGAATATATTATAAGATAAGGGTAAATCAAGGAATATAAGTTTAGTTTGAATAGTCTTAGGTCTAATTGTTAAGGGAAGCCAAATATAACCAAGTGATTTTTGATTAGTCTTATCAAATCCATGATAAGTAAGGTAGGTTTGATTGAGATAATCCTTGTTATAACCAAGTTGTTGGATAAGCCATAAAGATGTCACATTAATACCAAATCCTTCATCAACTATAAATTTATGAATAAGGGTAATATTAATGGCTATTTTAATGAAAATTGGTAGATCATCAACATGAAAAATAATTTCATTATTGATCATGTTGTCTTTAAGAAATTTAATTGAAGGCTTAAAATAAGGACACATAGTTTCAATGGTATGTACATTGGTACGTTGATGTTTAAATAAGGTGGTTCTTCATCTATAGAATATGGATCTAAAATTTCTTGTAATTGTTTCATAAATAACTTGTAATGATAAGGGGAAATATGGATCAATTCTATAAGTTGAATCTTACAAGATATAGATTTAAGTTCTTTAAGAGAGTTCCAATGAGATTTGGAAGAAGAAACAACATGATGTTTAAGAGGTAACGTATATTTTTAAGGAATATAAGTGGTTGTGGGTCCATAAAGATAAAATGGTTCCTCATGGGCTTCCAAATCTACATTAGTGGTTATAGTATTTTGAGGATCTGTTCCTCTAAAGATGGTTTCATAGGCTTGGTGATAGGATATTTCTGAGTTGGCTTGTGATGTTAATTGACCTTAGCACTATTAACATATTGGGAATTTTTTTAATATTGGTCATAATCAGTGTTAATGTCACAAACATCCTTGGTATTTTTTTAATTATTAGTTGTGGAAAAAGATTTTTGGTTATTAGAAGAAGAAGCTTTAAAAACTTGTCATTTTTTAAAAGCATTGATATACTCTTAATGATGATTATTGATCATGGATTCATGATTAAATGAATCATTAAGAATATAGGAGACAATAGATTTAATGAGCCCTCTACAAGATTTATGGGAGTGACCAATGTTGGCATGGAACTAGTAATATTTATTAAGTTCATACCGCTTAGGATGATTATTAGGATAAGTGAAATGTCTAGAGAGTGGTAAAAATTATTTCTTTTGATGTAAGCGAGTGGTGTGTGAGAAGATGAAGGAATGTCCACTTTGTCAAATCCTAGTTTGGTTTGAAGAGTATTTTTGGTGATAGTATTAGTAGATGTTTGAAAAATATCCTTTAAGATGTTTAGGATTAGGTTCAAATTGTTTCATAAGAAAGTATTGACATTTAGCTTAGTCAAGAGATTAATTAAGTGTTAGGGGAGAAAAAGTTCAAACCTTATATTGAAGAGAAGGAGTCAAAGTAGTTATGAAGAGTTTAAACAAATTATCACCAATCATGTTATGGTCAACTTTATGGTCCAAATATTTCCATATTTTGATAGTCATGAGCTAATTCAGTGGGAGATTACTTAACATTGATGAAGTGGATAAGATAATTTTTAGGAAGATCATTATGTTGATAATATTTAACTTAAGGATTTAATAAATCCTCAATTTTCCAAATGGAATGTTGTGGAAGTTATTTCTAACATTCCAATACATCACCCATGAAGGTTTTGACTATTGGTTTGGTTTTGGTGAAAGTATTAGTTTGGATCCACTTTTTGTAAAGATTGCCAAGGGATTTGAGAAATGAGGTAGGCTCTTTAGTCCCATCATACTTGATAGTTGGAGATATGTTACCAATATCAATGGACACATTAAAGGGAGATAAAGGCTCATTTTTAATAGTTTGAAGCATTTTTTAATTCATTATAGGTTGAGGAATAAAATTGCTTGAGGTATCTCTAAGAGGTGGAGGAATTTAATTAGGATTGGCTTAAGGATGGATAGTTAGAGGTTGATTAACCATATTTTTAATCAAATTACATTTTAGTTACATCATTTGATAGGTGTTAGAGGTTTTCAATATATTCATTTGTTGCATGACTTATGCAATAATTTTTCATATCAACTAGTGGGTTGGTAGTTATAGGAGTACTCCCTAAATTGGTATTAGGGGAGGTTTATTATAAGATGTATTATTATCAATATTATTGGTTAAAATTGTGTCAATTACTTCCATATTATTTTGAAGGTTTTTAAAATGGGAACTATTTTGATAGGTATAAAAAAGACTTGATCCACCTACTTCATATTAAGGTGTGATTTGCACCATGTTACAAGCCATGAATGAAGGAGGGGAAGAGGTGCCCCAAGAGTAAGGGTTCCCTTGGGAGGAAAATAAAAGGAAAAATGAACATCCCATATAGTATTTAAATGTATTTAGGTTGTCCAAGAAGATTTTTATAGGGTAATTCATGATGACTTGAGATAAATGAACAAAATGTTAAGGAGGAAAAATAGAGAACTGAGTTAGTCAGATAAGGAAAGTAGTAAGAGTATGCAGTTTATTAGGTCAACCTAGTATTAAAAATAGGGTTTTAAAACTGAGAAAATAGGGATACAGAGTTGATAGGGTCGACCTAATACTATAACCTTGGATAAAAAATAGGTAGATAAGGATAAAACATTGATAGAGTTAACTTAGTACTATATTTTGGGATGTAGACAAGAATACTATGTCAATAGGGTCGACTCAGTACTACATTCAAGGTAAATAAATAGTCTATAAGAGACTATGTCAAAAAAAATGACTGTGTACTAAAATAGGGAAAAAGATTGCAATGTATTTTGAAATCAAGAAAATAAAGAAACACATAATCAATTGGGTTAATGAGGATGATCCAATTGAGGCACACAACATAAAATCTTGCACCAACACTAGTTAATGCAAGTTTTTTCAATACAACATACAATTGAGCAAAGAGCAAGCAGTCAACTTGGAAATTAAATGCTAACTAAGAGGTCATCTTGAATGTTATTATATTATGAAATTATGATTTTAAGTGTGATGGGAAGTTGGATGAAATTAAAGAACTAAAAAGTAATCCATGGATGGTTTCATGTCATTTAGACTGAAAGGGATCTATGTTGGTAATGGTACTAGCTTGGTATTTGGGCCTACACCCTCAATTCACAATCCTATAGTGATAAGGGTGTCTGGTGATTTTCCAATATATACCATTAACCACTTATTTATACTTGGATAAAAAACCAAGTCAGCTTCCCCCTAGGTGATGAAATCTAAGTAAGTATGCATTGGGTAGACAATTATTTAAATGTATTTTAATATTATATGATTTGGTAGTGTGTGAAATAAAATATAAAAAGTGTAATTAAATGGTATATTGAAAAAACACCTAATTATACTATTTGATCTATTGTAATAATGTAAGCAACTGAAAGTGAAAGTGTGAAGTAATTACTACCATATAGATGTTAATTCCAACTTTGAAACATAGTTCAGTGATGGTTTAGATGACAATGTATGCAGATATTATATAATATAATTGAAATTGTTGCTACTATACTATTGAATAAAGGGTCTATTAAGAAATAAATAAATAGTTTAAAACTAATATTTCATATAGAAGATATAATACAAAACTAGATCGACTAGGTTGACCTAGTTTATTGTATAATGGCAGTTTTAAAGATTGCAAATTATGTAAAAATGGAAATCTAATGAATGACTAAAATGATATAAAAAGAGAGAAATGAACCTTGGTATGTTATAATATGCATAGGAAAGTGAGAATTCTATTAAAGTGCCTTGATTTTTACTTGCAAATTTTGCCAATTATGTCGACCTGGTTCTTTAGTTCCCTATTTTTTGAAACTTGCCAAGATGACTATACTGGCTTGGTTGACCTAGTATGTTTTCTAGAAATTTGGAAGTGTATAGAGGCATTAGAATAAACCTAGTAACCTATTTGGAATTAAAAACCTATATTGTGTTAACCTATTTTACCTGCTATCATATATTTGATGAAGACCTACACAAACAGAACATATTCATTTTTATGTAACTATGTGTTAAACATGTGCATAGAAGTTAGAAACCATACCATCCTTGTAGACTTAGTATCAAAAATATTAAAAAATAAAATGATAAAATAATGAATTTTTTTAAATAAAACCTTTAAGGGTTAGATTCACATAGGGTTCACTAGAATGTTTGCAATCACAAATGTATCATGTCTATAAATCAATCCTATCTCGGATAAGATAGATCATTCTTACACTTCTGATTGGGGATAAATTATATAATCAAGAACATGAATAATATTGGGATCATTTAAACCCACTTAGGGGATCTTTTATCCCAATAAACAATACTAAGGAGGGTTCCAAATCCTCCAGTCAAGCATAATCACATAATAACCCTAACTAAGCCCTATGTTTTCATATTCACTAAGCTAATAAGAAGTAAAGTAAAGAAATCTAATCTAGTGCTCACCAAATCTTGTGGCATAATATGGGGTTTATTAGATGAAAAAACATGCATAGGAGAATCTCAATTAAGTTATGTATGAGTAAGACCCTAATGCTGGAGAAGAAAAGTAATATTATTCGAAGCCAATATGTATGCTACTTCTATCTAATAAAGATATGAACAAAGTTAGAGAATACTTACTTGAAAGATGAACCCATCGAGACTCAATCTCTCCCTTGGGTGAAGGGTCTTCATAAGATATTGTTTTGGTTTATAAGGATCACTAAGAAATGCCAAAGCATCCAAGACTTCTCCACAAGACTAAATTATACAAGTAGAAACCCTAAGTTATGACTCCTCAACTAGAATGGTGGAAGAATATATTGTAAAGCAGCATAAGCAAATAATTACTCTTGTTCATTGGTAAATAATGATGAAATTAACTTGTATATATAGGTAGATTTAACCCTAATCCCTTCTAAAAATTTTCATTGATAGGGTTGATCTAGTCGCCCTAGTACTATTATGGAAAAAAATTCACTAGGTCATGGGCTAGATCATCTAAGAGCTGACCTAGACCCTAAATGAATTTTACCCACAAGAGTACATGATCGACCCAATCAACCTAGTATTATAAATAGTCTAAAGGGGATTTAAGTGAGAAAAATAGGGATGGAAGGTGGGAAATGACTAGAGGAGTATGTAAAAGAGGATTAGTATCTTAGGGAATGGTTTTTAGGAGTTAGATTGGTATTAAGTGGAAATAAGGGACAATAATCCTATGAAGCACTAATGGTCTACCCACCCCTTTCTTGATACACCCCTTAAGGTGTGCACTCATAGAGATTGATTATGGATGGGTTCCTACAAGATATAAAGAATTTATATTTGATAAAAGTTTGAAAATATTATGTGTATATAGAGGATACCAATTCCCTCAACTTGGGAGTCATTAGGATAGATGAGGCTAGATAATGGATCATAATGGCTGAAGAAGTAATGCCTAAATACATAGAGCATGAAACTCTCATTTTGTAGATTCTAGAGGAACTAAATCTCTCATAGGCCATGGATTCTAAAGGTAAACTCATCAGTAAGGCTAATTTTGATCACCTCTTTCAACAAGATTTAAGAATAAATTAAAAGGAATTACATTGGAATAAATAGAAGCCAAGCTAAATTTTACAAGGAAAAAGGTCACAGATGTAGAAATATTCAAAATTAATTTCAAGAATATGAAGGATGAGCATGCAAGGCTCAATGAATAAGTTAATAGGGTGTATAGACTCCTATTTTTTAATATGTAGATCATTATAAACTAGCATGACATTAAAAACAAATACTTTTAAGTGTTGTAAGCAAAGAATAAATTAAATGCTTTAACTTCTAGTTTGGCACAAGCTATAACTTCATCACCTCCAATAGCCAACAATGCCATACAATCACCTAGTAATCCTTAAGTTAAAGGCTAATTTTTTGTGTAGACATGAATATAGAACTAATCCTTATACTTATATTTTACTTATACGTAGTTCATAAATGTAAAATTTGGCTAAACTATTTGTAAGAATGCACACATTGCATTATATTGTATAGGTTGACTAATTTTGAAATAGTTGTAATTGACTATGATCATGCATACATGCAATTTTGGTGATAAAAATATAACTAAGGTTATAATTATGTAATTTAAATATGATTTTATATAGACTTAGAGGATGAGGCAACTGATCCCTAAGTCTATATATTCATTTAATTACATATTCTAAAGGGTTGTAAGTTTTATCAATATAGGAAGAAATTAGTTTTGATTGTCATGCAACAATGTCCATGTTATTTCCTTCCATATATATGTTATTAAGGTTTTATTTTATTGGTTATATTAATACATTAATTTGAAGTTTGAAAAATATATAGATAATCTAGTTGTTATCATTATTTTATGCTAATCTTAGATGAGTAAAAGCTAATGAAATTTAGTAGACTTCATTAATTTTAAGCAATTAGTTAAATTACATTAATAATATGAGTGTGCAAGAGTGTTTTCTCCATAGTATAGTCTTCTATGTGTGTTCCATAGTTACCCTAGAAACCTTTATGATCTAATCTATAATCTCCCAACTAAGGGTGTGTAATATCAACTCAAATAGGAACAACCTTTAGTTGAAACTAAATTTCCTAAACCATTTACCCTAGACTACCTAACTTATTTGTGTATGAGTGTGTAATAGCTACAAACAATAAGCATTAGTACTAGAAAAACTTTTCCACAAAGGAAATATTCAAGGAAGTGACTCCTTGAGACCATTTAACATTAATTTCTGCTCTACCCTTCCCTCCTTTTGAAGTTTGTTTGATTGAGACCTACCCACTCGAATAAATACCAACCATCCTTTCAATTCACTTATGTTTTTATTTATTTAATAAAATTCATTTCACTACAAGAAAACCTATTTAATAATGTACATTCCATGCCTTTTATTCCACCGCAAGGTTATTTAACCCATACCTGCAACTCATGCCCTAAAGTGGGTTTTACCTCCATTGAGATCTTAAAATATTAGATGTTACCTCATCAAATTTGGGGATGTGCACAAGACACACTTCAACATTATTTGTGTTAATGTAAATTCTTTAACTTAAAATTCTAATGTTTAATAAATAAAAACTATCTCCATTGATGTTAACACATGAATGTATGATTTAAAAAATCCACTATTAGGTAATGTGTGTACCATGATCTCAAATTAAAACATTAATGTAACACATATTATAAAATTTTACACATTAACTACAATTGGTAATCAAAACATTAATATATTAGAGGGTAGTCTTCTCTTTGAGCATATTATAGGTGTAATTAAATCATATAATATAATGCAAACACATAGATTGTTTAGGAGTGTGACTACCTCATGGATTGGTGGGTCCAATTCTAAGTGTGAGAACATAAGCAGAGTTATAAAAAAATATAAGCATCAGTGTAATTAGTGTGTGGAATATGCCACCATTAATTGGTAAGGGAAGTGGTTGAGATGATGATGACAAGGAAAAACAAGGGAGGAAGGAAAAATTTATGTTTATAGATGACCAAAATAAAAAAAAAATAGGAAATGAAAATAAAAACAAAAAAATTGATGATAACTCTCCAAAAATGATTAAAAAAACCTAATACTAATATTTTTATGTGGTAATAGTTGATATATATTGATTATTATGGTGGAAGGTACATAGGTTCTTGCATATTATAAATGAGGTATTATCTTACAAGGATCTTAGATAGGAAAAATAATGCTATACTAAAACTAATAAAAATTACACATGATTATATCATAGTTGACCCAAATGAAACACCAAATAATGTGAGAGTAAAATCCATATGTTTTTTCCACCAAATATTAAAAAGAGATAAAAGTTTGATAGGAAAAACTTTGAAATAATTTCTCTATACTAAATCTAGTCATGATGGATTCTATCATAATGAACTTGATATGCATGATTTATATATTGATATGAAACAAAAGTTATGAATAATATATAATTATACATTATTGATCATATTAAATGGGAATGGAAACATAAAAATAATAATTAACTATGATCTAGAAAATAACATTTCAAATAATCTAGACTTATGCCCCCAGAACTATACTAAAGATAATGTTAGACACAAAATAATTTTTATATATTCCAAATAAGCTATATTAAGAATATGGTAATAATTTTGATATAATCCCCATATATTTCATTTAGGATAATTTAAAATTATTTCTTCTAATAATGTATACTTATTTCTATTAGTTTTTTCTAATTGGAATAGTAATAAATCCAAATTATTTGAATGGTCCCTTAGAATTAGATCCCAACATATATATATCTAAAGGATTTTAATCATTTATAAGAAACCATGCTTCTAAATATATGAATTTTAGTGTGGGTATATTTTACAAAGGATAGGATATGTGATACTTTTGGTAAAGATGTGATCTAAAAAAAATATCATTGCAAGTGTTTATGAGAAAAAGAGAAAGGGATTTTGAGACATATAAAGTTGCATAGGAATTATGAGAATAAGTATCTTAGATTCAAGGAAAATTTTACTATATATTTTTGAGTACTTCCAAAGATGATATTAATATAAAAAAAAATTTACAAACTTGAATTAGATGGTGAAATCCACTAGAGTTGGGCTTATATTTTATAACATTGAATAAAATGAAATGGAAAAGGCACATGGTTTTCTACATTATTAAGAAATGACTAAATACTAGGGTAGATAAAAACCACTATGTGGTGTATTATATATATATATATATATATATATATATATATATATATATATATAAACATGCACAATAATATGTCAAATGTGATTTTAAATTTTTTTTTTGGAATTGGAATATGAGCATGGTACTACAAAACATGCATATGCAATTATGAAATATGTCATCAAGGTTTTGAAAGCATGATTTAGTGGTTGTGATAAACATTGAATGTGGGCAAGGACATGCACATATAGAGTAACACACTTACCTTATGCATTCAAATTCCTAGAGTCAAGCTAAGATAATCAAAGGAAAGATATATCAATATAGATATTGATCTAATATAATGGGATAGATAGGTTGGGATCATTAAAATATATGATATTGTTTGAAATGTTTATATATCATTGCATAATTATGAACTATTTGTGCTAAATAGTTTTATCTCCTATGCCAATATAATTATGTTGCTTTGTAATGTTCATTAAATGAAATGAACTATTTAGCAATGAGGTATATAGAATGGTCATATTATAGGAGAGCTAGATGACATAATTTTTTGTCAATATATTTTTTTTTAATGGGTAGAATTCAATTTGAATTAACCTTGATATTTGTCTAACTCTAGTTGGTTGGTATAATTTAGGAAATGTTATCCACAAAGATGATAACAAGGATGAGTCTAGACCCAAGGATGTAAATTTTAATCAAATTAAATGGTTTGATAATAAATGGATTTTAATAGATATTTGGGATTCTAATAGTCTAGTTTTTTCATACATGATCTCAAATTAATTGATTATTAAATGTGGTAAAGGGGTTGAGAAAAATTCTGCTAGCCGAACCTCAGAGTCAATATCTCTTTGTGTGATTTTCACTTAAATAAGGTGTTATATCTAATTTTAGTAACCCTATTTAAAACTTGAAATTATTATAATTTATATGTATGATTTTGTATTCCATGTAACCTAAAAATTAATTGGTAGGGACCAACTTGTTTACATAACTCAATAGTTATTTCCTATGGATATGATTAGATGTGATATAATGTTGTGCTAACTAATTTAAAATGTTCATAATATAATTTAATTAAATAATATATTGTATAACATTATTGATCAATTTATATATAAAGGATAATTATTTGTGCATTAATGGTTGTGATTGATGTCTTGAGAACTATTGTATAATTCATAATTACCAATGGAATGGCAAGATACAGACAATGACTTCATGATGAATTTATGATTTAGTTTTGAAATAAAGGGTCAAATTTGGTAGGAAATGTTAATAAATGACATGAATCCATTTGTTAATACAATTTTTGCATATTGAAAATTAAATTTTTAATTGGTGACCAATTCATCACATTCATTTGGTGTATTTTGTAAAGGTTTTTATTTGAATTTCATTGTTGGTTAATCTATTATTGTGATGTTATTATTGATATATTTCTTAGTGTGTAGACATTGTATCTCATTTGGGTATTCATAAATATTGGTGATAAATTAAATTTCATTAATATTGGTTATGGTTGATAATATTTTGGAGTGAGACTTGTTTGTTTGGTCTTTTAATCACTTTAATCCAAATGCATTTGAATTGAGATCCAAAGATATAGTGAAGTTCATGGATTGTATGAAAGCATTAAGGTAATAAAGGATGTTTGTCCTCACATAAATTTTGGTTTTAGTTAAATTTTATTCAAGGATATAGTGGTAATTCTTTGATGAATTTGATAATTATTTCACTAAGTGTCTTAAATCGCACCAAATGTGTTTCTTAGTGAGTTTTTTAGTGGATTTAATTATCCTGCCAACTTTGGTAACATGTTAAATATAACTCCATTGAATGTATGGATTGGGAGTGAGCTTACCATAAAACATATAGTCATTTTTCATTTATTCATTATTCTTCCAATCTCTGTACAAAACATAAACCCTATAAAATCGAACTTGAAATGTATAAGTAATTATTTGACTTGGAGTTATTAGATTTGATGACTCATAACTTCATTTTATAGAAGGTATGGATAATCAATGTTTTGTTGTTTTTATTAAATCATGGTGTAATAAAATTGTGTTCATAATCTGCATGTCTCTTCTTCATATGCCATATTATGTTTATGATTGATAATGATGAGAAAGTTGGTAAAATGGCAATATTTTAATAATATTTTATTCATTTTAAAGGATATTATTTTCAATTTTAGTTCAAAATAGTAGATAACATTAAAATAATCCTATAAAGGTTATTTTACCTATCTATGTTTAATACTTAAAAACCTATGAACTTGAGTTTGGTGTATGATTAGAGTCATGAATCTAGGGTTTTCATTATGTATTTTTTATCATGGCATTATCATTTGGTTTTCTAGGTTTTTTCGTTGTTTTTGGTTCACTTGATGAAATATCATTCTAGGTGCAAATGCTTGATTTAATTTTGAATGTTTTAATTTGATAAAAAATACAATAGTTTTTATGTTAGGTGAATGTGTGTAAGTTTATTCAACACTAGAATCTTAGTCTCATGCATGAAATAAGTAAGAATTATCTGGGTTAAGCATTTTTTGTTTATTCTTATAGATTATATTAGGGTTATTCTTGCATTTGGGTTATGAGAATAGTTGGTGTTTGTAATATCCATAATAATTTCATGTGTTTCTTGAGCCAGTTACTTAGATGTAAATAAATTTAAAGGAAAACCTAAAATGATGGTATAATTTGGTAAAAAACTTTCTTGTTTCTTGTTGATTTTGACTTGCATGTTGAAACACCTAAGTTGAACATCTAATTTTGTATTACATGTAAATTTCAAAAGTAATTTTAGTTGTTGACATAAACTTGAAAGATTTATCGAGCTAAGCAGGCTATAAAATTATTGTATGTGGAATATTTTTTCTTATTTTAACAGTCTATGTTGTTCAAAACTTATTATGGAATTTTAAATGACTTTTATTGAGAAAAAATAATGAAATTTGTATAGACTGCATAGTTAGATCTTTTTTAACTCAATTTGCTTAAGGAAAAAATATTGATTACTATCACTATTATGTTCATTAAAACATATAGATGTTAGTTTATTATGGTTTATTTTCATTATAAATCAATGATCTAGGCTCAGATGATGTTATCATCAAGTTTTCATTTTTGACTTGTATTTTGAATTTAGAGTTCTTCATTTTGAAATTATGCATATATAAATTTGAAATATAAATATGTTTAGCAATTTTTGTATATGTGGTGTTAATTATTAAGGGTGAATAATATCCAATACATAAGGATTAATAGAAATATTCTAGAGCATGCACAAAATTGAAAAATTAGATAAATGAATATTATGAATTAAAATTTGGAGTTATTCTAAATATAAAAAGTAAACTCAAACCAATAGTTTGATTGCATAAACATGAATAAGAGATAATAATTAGCTTATATAAAAATGTGTATAAATATTTGAGAAATACATAGGTGGAAACAAATAGGGACAATATCAGGATCTAGTTGTTAGATTCTAGAAATATTGTTTCTAGAGGCCTAGACACTTGCATCGACCTGTGGACACTTACATAGGCACTTGTATATAAATATAAAATAAATATTCATTTACATGTTATTAATTATATTTTTAATTTAACACCTAGAGCCTTTTAGGTTTTTTATCACTTTTTTATTGATGTATTCATCCATGCACAAAGGTTATCAATCATTATATATGGATAAAACCCTATCTCTTTAATTTACATATTTGTACCTAAAAATAATGGGTTAGTGGGCTCACAAAGTCAATCTAACCTCTATTACCCTTCTTTAAATGAGTGGTACCTACATAGTCAATACTCTTAGGAGGGACATAGACATATCTAGTTCTTCCCTAGGTTTTGGCTTATTTGTGCGCAAGGGTGAAATATACTATATGTAAAGCCATACAGTGATCTATATTATAACTTTTTAAATAATACTTGTGTGTGTTTTTTTAGTGATTTAGACCTATAATATAATTTTTCTTATGACTGATATAAAAATAGGGAAGAATAAGTTAGTATAACTTGGTTGTGTAATTGATTGATTGATATTGAATATGTGATTGTTTGGTATTTTATAGTTGAATAATGCTTAGATTTACCACACCTTTTAAAAATATATCATGTTAGGGTTAAATAAAACAAATAGGCCAACCCATAGGATTCAAAATATTTACAAATTAGATGACTTTTTAGGACTGGGCACTTAATAAGAATCTAGACACTTGCACCGATGCAAGTGTCCCTATGTGGGATGAAAGTGTCTATTAGGATAAGAAAATACCAAGTATATGAAACTAAAATTGAAGGATATATATTAATTTTTATGATTTAAGTATAGTGTAGGAGAACTAGGTCATCAAAAATAATATCCTCAAACAATAAAATAAATAGTTAGGCATAATGAGATGGTAAATACAATCCTTTAAGTATCAAGGAGATATTTAATTAAAGGGTTGAGATATGATATGAATTTTTCAAGTATAAAATATTGATATACTATATAAATCATATTTTATTATCAATATTCCCCTCCCCCTACCTTAATCTAGCTATTCATAAATATGAAATCACTAGGTTAAAGGAAATAAATGTGTACTTGTGTGTGTATAACACACCTTGCCTTTTCTTAAGATCACAATGATTGTTTTATTAGTGTATTATCTTTAACCAAGAGGATTTTATAGTAAAAATTAGTGCATATAATATAATTTTTCAAATAATTGAAATTCGTAAAAAGAAAGAGAGCATGGAAAGAGTACACCTATGTATTGATGAAACCATGTTTACCCTTAGTACTTTAACTTGGTAAATATGCTTCCTTTGGAATCATTGGATCTGAGAGAGGTTCAAATATAAACCATCGATATTTTTATATGTATTTTGGAAGGTAATTATTCTCCCAATTTGGTGTAAGTGTGAGTTATGACACAAACATTGAGATCATTGAATCTCAATTACACAACTCAAGTGGAAATATGATAAAATATAAGTGGTATATCCAAATTAACCTATAAAATGTAGGTGTCCTAGGCCATTGAGGGTGTTGAATCCAAACCATACTAATAAAGGGACCCAACTACTATGTAAAAATGGTCTCAAAATGGTGCTTCTTAGTAAAGTGTTGGTACTTCTTGGTAAACATGTTTGAATAATTTTGAATGTGTATTTGTATTATTTATTGAAATTGCATGGAATATGCACCTATAATGTGTATCAATTTGAATTATCTATCAAAATATAATTCTTATGTGTAATTTTACATAATATTTGTCATAAATTTAAGAAACTATATCCCAAATTTATAAAAATCAATGTAATGTATAGGATTCTGACCCAAGTGTATATATGAATCATGTAAACTTTAATGAAATTATAAGAATTATAAGAATTGTATAAGTGTGAAGGTAATGTATCTATGACATGACCCCACTAATATTCCCTCCCTTTGATGTGAGGTAAATGGAAAGTGGTATTTTCCTTACCTAAAAAGGATAAGATAATTATATAATTTATGTATGAATCATGTACCATAAAGGAGTAACATGTGTAATTAGATTATAAATGAAGATCATAGTATTTTATCATAAAAATCCACATGAATTATATGTGTCATGGCAATATTTCAAAATTAATAGTTCAAGATCGTCAAAAAATCAAGCACACACACAAGAGAACTCAATGTCACATAAAATGGGTCTAAGGAGACTATAAATAAGGGGCACTTTAAAATATCACACACTTGAATTAATGGCATATTAAATTAAAAATATCCAGATAAAAAAACATACATTGACATAGGGGATAACAGATGAGGAACATATTAACATGTTCCATAATCAAGACAATATCAATAAATAAAAATACACTCA
>JARHVA010005585.1:172500-287500 GCA_037957365.1 Torreya grandis
AATGAAAATATATAGGTGTCTTATAGGGAATTAAAGAATATATGTTAATATACATATGTTTCATAAGAATTTCTAGTTTTGAAGAAGTAATATAAGGGGTATGGGTTCATGAAACCCATTATTTAGTTCAATATGGTTTCCTAGGGACAAATTTAATTAGAAAATTTTTATTTACTCTTAGAAACTAGGTGGACCATGTAGGTGTAGATGAGGATTCCATGAAATACCCTATGTATCTTTGGTTCAATGGTATCTCAAGTATGGGTGACATAGTAAATAGTATTTCTTATTGTTTACCTTTCATGGATGATTAAACTTAGAAGGTTTTTAATTGGTTGTCTAGGAATAAACTTCTCTTGTTCAAGCAGATGTTCATATTGAATTCTAAAAACTATTACTACCCTATTGGTATGAACGTATTTAATACACCCATACACTATGGAAGGTATCCCATGGATTTTATGTATCTAGGGTCATAACAATAATGTCTATAATACTCTTTTATATGGTATAATGGAAAAGTTAGTTACCACATGTGTTGGACTAGCCTATAAAGGTAAATCTATATCACCAATAATGTGATGGTATACTTCATCAAATTCTCTAAACATTTTAGTCAAATGGTATACATCATCATGTGTATTTCTAAAATGTTTAATAAATGTCATGGTACAAATGATTTCACTAGAATTAGTATCAATCATAGCACTATGTATAGGCTGATGATCAAGATATGCTCAGATAAATAATGAATGAAGATCTAAGTCATAATCTACAATTTCAATATAATCAAATGAAATATAAGGTATTTGAATTATAGGATGTTGTGTGTGTGTGTGTGTGTGTGTGTGTGTGTGTGTGTGTGTGTGTGTGTGTGTGTGTGTGTGTGTGTGTGTGTGTGTGTGTGTGTGTGTGTGTGTGTGTGTGTGTGTGTGTGTGTGTGTGTGTGTGTGTGTGTGTGTGTGTGTGTGTGTGTGTGTGTGTGTGTGTGTAATTTTCAATTTTCCCATATAATGGGTGACCATAATGATGGAGGAAGATGTGCATTATATGCCATTTGTAATTCTGGATCTTTCTTAGAATGATCTTGAAATAGATTGTTAAATATCTTCTATTTTTCATGACCATCAGATTGTGAACCTCAATCCTTTATAAGATCATCAAATGTAATCTATTAGTTATCAATAATATATTGGATATTATTTTTCAAGCTATAACATCTATTTGTAGAATGCCTAGGGCCTTGGTGATAGTCACAATATGCATAGAATAATATCCTTTTGGTAGAGGTTGACTCATATCAACCTCTATACGATGAGAGAGATATCTGATATGACACTCTATAATATTATTAAGTATCAAAGATAGAGACTTAGGTAATTTTGTAAATTTTCTCTTAGGTACATTAGATAACATGAGTCGATTAGGTTTTTGTGACACTGCATTAACCATTATGGTTAATTCCATTTTATGCTTTATAGGTTTTACCTTGTATCTTGGTTTAGTATGAAACATGGTAGTAGATGTAGTCAGTATTTTTTCTACATAATTAATCTTGTTTAAGTAAATAATTTTCATTTGATGATCTTGAAAAATATGTCATAAGTTATCAAAATCTTTTAACTTCTAAAAAATAATGGACTAATATAATGGGGAGATAAAACCTTGATTAAAGATGTCTTGAAGCTCCTCATCTACGATTATATTTGTCATTTTTTCCAAAATTATTTTGTATCTCAAAAATATTCATTGATAGGTTCATTGGTTCCTTTTTTATCTTATAAATTTGTGCACATGACATGTTTTTAGTGATGTTGATGGAGAAATGTGCTATAAACTGGTCTACTAGGGGTTTGAATGCCTATAGTGATTGGATTGGTATGTCATAGAGCCATATTAAAGTATAGTCCTTTGTGCTCCTTGGAAATAATTTGGTAAAAATTATATCATTTTAAGCATAATCATGACATGATGTATAGAAAGATCAAAGATGTTATGCAGGATCACCCTTGCCATCATAAATTGTGAACTTGGGTGAAATAAAACTAGTTGGAATAGGGTGAAAAGATATCTTAAGTGATATAAGATTATGTAATACATCTTGTAAATAAATAACATGAGTTTATTTCAAATAATTTTATGCAATGTTGTTAACCTTAGCTTCCAAAGTTTTTATAACTTGGAGAAAATTTCTCACTGTAGACCCATTTGGATTAAGATTTCAGATTTCATAAGCCACCAAAGGGGATGAAAACATCACTTGTGTTGATGTAGGAATTGAAACTAGTAATTGGGTTGACTTATTAATTATTCCCATAGATTATGTGGTAATATGTGTTCCATATAAGGGTTCACCATTATTGGATGTGGTTACACTAGCCTTATCATGGTTATTTATTTCTTCTTGGGTAAAATGTAAGAATGCATTAATCAAATCTTTATTTATATTTATATTATTGACTAAGGATTATTTATCTTCCATTTAAAAATTTTATATTTTATAAAATTATTAACATTTGATAAATGAAATTAAATGTGCCAAAGTAAATTTAAAAAATCATATATATAAATTCTTGAAATTAGAAACCCTAAAAGACTAAAAACCCTAGAGTAAGCTAGGAGTTACATGAAAAGAATAGTGGTCAAGTTCACCAAGTTTGATCCTTTTTATATATGTGTTTTTAAGGAGTAATGGGGTATAATATCATATATGCAAGGATGAATAAAATTATTCTAGAGTAGGTTAATTAATTAAAAACTCAAACAAATGAATATTCTAAATTGAAATGTTGAGTTATGCTAAACATTAAAATTACATTAAAATTTATAGTTTGATTGCATAAACATGAAAAAGATATAATAATTATATTATATGTAGATTTTTAGGCATGTATGAGAAATACATAGGTGGAAAAAGGTAGTGACAAGATCAAGATTCAATTGTTAGATTCTAGAAACATTATTTTTGGAGGCCTAAACACTTTACATCGACATGTGGACACTTGTGTCAATGCTTCTATCTAAATATCAAAACAAAAATACCACATATAATATTAAATATATTTTAAATTGATCACCTATATCCTATTGGGTTTTGTGTCACCTTTCTATAGATGTATTTTATTCAATGTCATAAGTTATTAATGATTGTATGTGGTTCAAACCCTACCTCTTCACTTTAGGTCTTTGTACCTTACCAAAAATAGGTTAGTGGGATCATGGTGTCAATTTGACCTAAAATAAACCTATTTAAATTATTTATACCTACATATCAAATGCTCTCAGATGGGCATCAAGCATATCTATTCTTTCCTTAAGTTTTGGCTTGTGTGTGCACAAGGGTGAAATATATTGAATGCAAAGGCATGTAATAATATAACTTGTAACTTGAAAAATATTTTTCATGGGTTTTTATTTGAGTTATTAAAACTTATAATATTATTTATCCTATTAATGATATGAAAATAGGGAAGAATAGGTAGGTATAACACAATTGTGTAATTGATTGATTGAGTTTGAATAGGTTTTTACTTGGTATTTATTATATGAATAATGAGTAAGCTTAGATTTATATTTATACAACACCTTTTGAAAATATATCATGGTATCGTTAAATAAGGAAAAATTAACAAACCATAGGATTCAAAATATTTCAAAATTAGATGAATTTTGAAAACTCGACACTTCATAAGAATTTAGACACTTGTTTAGATGGGAGTCCCCTTATGTGGGATGCAACTGCCTAACATGCTAGGAAGTTACTAAGGCTATGAAACTAATAGTTAAGGACATAAATAGGTTTATGTATTATGTATAGTGTAGGATATCTAGGTAATTATAAATGATAGTTTCAAACCATAAGATAAATAGTTAGGGACATTAAGATGGGGAATGTGAGCCTTTTAGGAGCAGTGGGGTTTAGAACTGAATGGTATAGTCTTGGTAGGTATTTTAAAAGTATACAAGACTAAAATGATATATAAATCATATTTTAGCATATACAAAATAACTTTTTTCTCAAAATTAAAGGTGGTTACTTTGGTCATATGGTTTATTGTTAAATTTAGGTTTCACATGTCTTTTAAGGTCATTGAATAAGTAATGAAGTTTTGTGTGGAAAAATGTTAAATAAATTTGGAATTTTTGATTGAAAATTTTTCATTTTATATTTTTTAAATCATTTATGATGGGATTATAATTTATAAGTGAAGATATGAATATTTTATATGCTAAGGTTTCATGGAAAATATGTAGTTTATAGTAATTATTTTCTTCATATGTTTAAAATGATTAGTGGGAAACTCGGTATTATTTCATGACTCAAAGTTGTAGAATATTTTTGTTTATTACATGATCACATTTTTGAAATTTATAATTTAATTATATATTTATAATTTTTTTAAATGATCTTCAAATTCTTTAAGAAAATATTTCAAAGTGGTTGTTGAATATGTAAATGAATTTGTGTAGTTTTTAAAATAATTTAGAGTTTATTTTCACTTAGAATTGATACAAATTTATAAATTAAAGGTATTTTGAGTCTTACTTTGAAACTCATAAAAATAGAGCCATGTCAAGTTGGACTCTAGATTCAGGATATTATGATAAGAATGTGTGGGGTATATGCAACATATAACGGAGTGGTGGGACTCCTTCATGGAGTAGTCAACACAGTAAGTGTTTTTTGGTATGTAACGATGAAAATAAAATCCCTTTACCCTTTCAATATAGAACCCATGTATCCATTAATTTTTATGTGAATGGCCCAAAATTTTGGAATATGTTAGATAATATACTATTTTCTTCTTTCAATATGCAATGCAATGTTTTCCATAGGGACATAAGATGAGACACTTGGAAATCACATTCATCAAGATGAAGTACGCCAAGTGAATCTTATAATCATATGCATCCCTTGATTATGTACCTAATACCAATCCAACTTTCAATCATGCTAAACTATTTATTGAACTTAGTCTTGTTATTGTGAATCATAATCCTCCTCTAGTTATTATTCATAAGCCTACAAATTCTACCCCTAATAAAATTTCATCAACTAGTAAAAAGGGTATTGGAAGTCCTATGTCCCAACCTATGGTCACCCATGTCATGAATAAGGTCATGCTTAATATATATTATGATTGTGGTGGCACCAATACATTCAATTTTCTTTATTCACCACTAGAGTATACCGAGCACCAAATAGACAAGGGATCCCCTTTGATATATATGGTTTCTGAGGATGATTCTAATTAATGTGATCTAGAGTATAGTATTTTTTTGTCTAGTTATGATGTTTATATTATTGGATACTTTAGTTTCTTTGGAGATTTATTATACTTCTTACTGGTTAGTTTTATTCTTTATAATTATTTGATGGTGATTTTTTTTACTATCAATTTTGATAGTGATGGTTTTAGTATGCTTATTTAATGGTATTTTGATGTTTGGATCAGTTTAATTACTTGGTTATTTTATCATTTTATTTTTAGTTGATGTTATGTTATTTTATGAATTATGATGATTATGTGTTGTTTAAATCAAAAACATAGTGTTGGGTCCAACACATCCCATTACTTAAGTTTATACAAAGGAACCCTCTTGTTTTAGCATGGTTGTTTTCTTTTCATATTATTACATACTCCAATGACTTCATTAATGGATTACATTCACATTTGTTAAGTAAGAATTTCATTTTAGTCCCTAATTCATGAGCCAAATTTGTTTTGATGACTATAGCATAGCTTCACTTTATCATTCATTCATAAAGATTAGACTATCCTTATCAAGAGCTCAGACACCAAAAACTAACCTTTTTAAGTTTTATTAAAGTGATTTAAGTTTATATGCATGACCGAGTTGTATATTTATTGCAATTTTAAAGGTCAATTCAAATGTACATTCTTGTATAATCATTGGACCAGTCTACAAGCATCTAACTTTAGAAGTTTGAATTAATCCATGTCATTGGTCATTTATTTGAGTTTCCTTGTGTTGAAAACATTGGATATTATGATTCATTAGTGCCTTTTTGGACTTAACTATGATCTTGAATCATACATAGTTGGTTCAAGATCTAATTTAAATCATAAAATTAATGAATTTGGAATGTTAATTTAGCTATTAAATTGGTTTTTCTCATTCATAATGATGATATTTTTATCAAGTATTCATTTGAATTTTACGTGTGTTTTAGACTTTTATTAAATAAAATTTCTTGATTAATCAATATGTTTTTGCATTTCTCATAGTTAATATTGATTTATTTCATGCTTTAATTAGGATGTGTTTATGCTTAAATGGATTTTCTTTGAATAACATGTTGATCACTTCCCTAAGTTTCCTTGATTCTCTTGGTTTTTTAGTTAAGTATTTAGTTCCATATTATTTGACAACTAAGCCTTTGGCCTTTGGTAATTCAAAAAAATTAGATCTGTAGTCTTCATTTCCCTTGATCATGACTTGACATGATTATGTCATGTGGCATAATATAGGATAGTTGGGGCTTAGGTTAGTAACCAATAATTAGCATTTTCATTTAAAGATTTTGACAAACCTATATTTCTTGAAGAGTGAAAAGTGTCACAATATCAGACATTTACAACTTAGGGAAGAAATGAAAATTATATTTTAGGTCTTATGACCCCAACCTTATGATATTATGCCATGTGGAATAATCTTAGGTAGTCATGGTATATATAGACAATCCATAGTCAAGATGCATTGATCAGTTAGGCCATCCATGTAGCATGGTATTGTGGAGTATACAAAGTTAGTTCTACAATTCAATATTGGTTAAGCCCTCAACTACTACAATTATTCCATGTGGAATAATACTAGGTAGTTAGGGCCTAAAGGATGATATTTAATAGTTAAGAATTTTTGAATCCCCTGACCATCATAATTGTGACATTGGTCACATCATAGGTAGTCAGAGCCTTTAAATTAGGCACAACTGACTATTATAGATATATTCCATGCCTAAAGGCTTGAGATGATGCCACATAGTGGCATATCATGCATTCAACCTAGAGAGAGTGATGAAAAAATAAGTATCTTAGTCAAATGATAGATTATGCTAAAAAATAGTAATCCCAAATTTGATGGATAAGTAAAAGAGGAGATGAATGGATGATAGTCTTGTTATGTTCTCAATTGTAATATCTATATCAAATCAAATGCAAAAATGATCATTTGATCAATTATAGAGCTTGAGTGTTGAGTGATTAGGATGGAGATATCATGATTAATTATAGCATAGCATAATAATAACATCTATCTCAATATAGATGAGTAGACATAAAAGAAGAAGGTAAGAATGTTCAAACTATATAATCTAATACTACAAAGGTGACTACAATGCTTGGACCAACCAAAGCACTGACTTAATTGAGAAATACTATGATTTCAAGGACTCCTAAACTAATCACAAGAAGTGAGTGAGTATGAAGGTGGAAATGAATGGAGTATTGGTAGAAATCTAGGTAGAGGCATAAGCTAAGATTAAAAGACTTTTCACAACTCCTATGTAAAATTGACTCAATGGCTAGAGATATCAATGAAATTGAGAAAGAGTTAGAATGAACCAAATGCATATATTTATAGAATTAGAACAACCCATTATTCCAATATTTTCTCATCATCAACATTTAATAATAAATGGTGCATATGTAAGGTGATTTTTTATTTTGTAGATAATCATGAACATGGGGAATGTGTAAAGCTATAATAAGAACTGACAACTCAATCCTTAAGATTAATCTAGGATGATGTGGTTACTCATTAATGGGTTTATAATAAGTAATTTGAATAAATTGAATACTATAAAGTCATTATTTATCATTGTATCTTGGAGTGTGTTGTATATTGAATCCACTTTCATCTTGTAAATTATATCTAAAATTGTGTCATAACTAGATAATAATCCTTTCATGATGTGTTATCATAAAACACTGAGCTCTAATCATTTATTTCATTTAATGTTTGTATTAAGAGAATTTAAGTTATGGTTTTACATCATATCCATGATATATTATCCATGTATATACAAAGAAACATTTCTTTCCATTTTAATGTTTGACATATTTAAGTACCAAAGCTCTATTGAGATTGAGCTAAGATTTCGCCTACCCTTCTTACTAGTTTTGTGTTGATGTTTTCCAAAGATATTTATTTGAGAATTAATATATGCAAATAATTTTGATGATGTTTTTTGTGTGTAAGTGGATATAAAATTAGATTTTTTAGCATATACCTTAATTAGATTTGAGAGCTTATTTTGGTTATTTTTTAGGCTTACATCAGTCATGGTGTGTAAATAGCTACAGGCTTGTTCAATGGATTTATTTATAATAGAGTTATTTAAGTCATTTTCACATGATTTTCCTTTAAATATTTCTCATTGTGGTTTTATAATTTATGTAATACCTAGACTTAATTCCCAATGATTTGATTACCACCCAAACTAATCTAATTTCTAAGTCCTAGAAGATCTATCTCAATCAAGAGATTAACTTATTTTCTTCCCTACTCTCTCCCTATCTTTTTATATATTTTTAATGAGAAATGATCTACTGATTACATTGTAAATATTCTATTTGTATAGGAAACCAACTATGATATATTGAATATCTCGAGGAAATAAATTAAAATTTTAGTGAAAATGATCATAACATATCCATGTTATATCATTCAAAGTTTCTTAGCCCTTGGATCACTAGTTGGTCCTAAAAACAAGGGGACTCTTTATCCCATGAGATTTTAACTAATATATTCACTTAGATGAGTTAGTTTTTAACTGTCTTTTAGTCAGTCACAATTTTATCCTTATAGAAATTGGCACTAGAAAGAGCACCTAAAGCTCAAAATTGTTTATTGGATTTTAACCTGATGCCCTCTCCTCCTGCTTCTCCCAATTTTCATTATTACTTAGTGAAACTAATATAAATTATCAGTATAATGAAAACTTAAAGCTCCAAATTACTTATTGTATTTTAACCTAATGTCCCTTCCTCTTATTTCTCTCAATTTCCATTGTTATTTAAAAAAAACTAATAAAAATTGGTGCTAGAATGAGGGACATCCTAAGCTCCATATTTTTAGATCCAGTGGTCTTTCTGATCTTAAACCCTTAAATTTTCAAAGCTTAGCATTAATCATAAACTATAAATTCTTTTTTTTCATTTTTTGTGTTCTTAAAATCCACGCTTATAAATATTAGTGTTTTATCACTCTGGAGTCTTCATCAAGGATCACATGATCTGGAATTAGGTTGGGGTATAGAAAATTGATTGTTTTTCCTCTCCAAGCCCATAGATGTCTTAGATATAATTGAGGTAAACCTAAAATTTTATTCTACCCAGCCACATCATCCCCACAATCTAACACCAATAGACTAATATAAATGGCTACATCTTGGCTAGTTGGATCACATATGTATGATTTACTTAGAAATTATGAGTGTTATCTTCCAAAATTCACTCTAAACACTGGAAAGAATGTATAATAACACATTCCATATTAAAAACATCCCTCAAATTATTTAATGTTAAACATGAAGATGTATCTTGTAAGTTATTTCCCTTCACTTTTCTTGATCAAACTTATGATTGGTTCCTTAACCTTAAAATTCAATCATTGGATGGAATTAATTGAATACCATACTTTTTACCTAGTTTGGATATGTATTATATCCAAATATATTATACCATTAATTTTTTTTCATGTGAATGAAATATAATGGGCCTATACATAATCTCAATGCATGTTTTCAAAATATGTATAGTAGGGTAATTGACTTGTATAGGTTAAATGTCCTATTATCCTTAGATATGTTCAAAAATGACATAGATCCTTGAAATACCACTTTATTAAGGATATATCCAACCATTAAAAATTTTCCTATTGCATATGTAAAAGTGGACATGCAACTCAATCCACAAGGACACATGTTGACTCCCATTCCTAATGTTCTTCTAAACATGTTTGCATTGAACTTAATCCCACTTGAAAATATGAATATTTCATTACCATAACCTCTCCTAATCATGAATTAGCTATGATTATATCATGCTACCCCTAATCATAATTTGGTATTTTTAATTCCATCCAATAGTGAAGCAATGCCTCAGTCTTACAATCAAGCCTTAGTTTTAGTTGTAACCAATAATATGCAAAATTCCCCTCAAGGCTTATCCAAACTTAAATTAGATGAAATATAAATAATGGTCCAAATATTTATAAATGATTATTTGAGTTTGAAAAAAACAATTATGTATTTTTATTAGTGTAAATACAACCCTGAATTTCATTTACCAATGCAAGTATAGGACCTTTAATAGAGATGGTAAACAAGTTGAGTTATCATTAAAAAAATTGCCTCAGATCAATATCATGGAAATTGCCTTGCATAATTTGTGTGTCATACACAACACAACACAACATATAAAACTCCATTGTGTTGAGTTTTGTCTATGCTTTGACATTTTATAGAAATAAATTTATGACTATGAGGTTGTCCCAAAATATTAGATTACTTCAAGTAGTTTTGATGTTTATAGTTCATCCAAACCTCCTGATATATCCATGGTCTAGAAGCTCTATATTTTCATAACTTATAATATAATAAACCTATAGATAACACCAATGTTATCCAAGCTTTCTAGTAATACTAGAGAGGAAACTATACTCTTAAGATTAGAGCACATCATCCTTTGACTACTTCAGCTCCACCAAATAATGCTTCTATGACTCATGATCTTAAGGCTAGAAATGAACCACATCCACAAAAGCCAATTGACAATCATCCCTCCACTAGTAAAATAATTTACAACATTGTGAAATAGATGAAAAATATAAAAGTGAACATAACCCTAAATGAACTAGCACAAATCACTGAACAAAGGGATTTACTTCTTAATTCTCTTACAATATTAGTCAACCCAAATAAAATAACCCAACTAATACCAATTTGTTAATACATAATACTATGGCTGATGTTCCTACCTTCCTTATTACAACCATAATTTTTGGTAATAATATCCATAATTATCTTGTATATTTTGGTACATTAGCTAATATTATGCCTGTAGGTATTTTCAAGAAACTAGGATTGGTTATTGTGAAATTAGACAAAGTGGTGGTTTAGTTAGACAATTATAAATTCAAGTTCATATGTGATTTATTGAATGTCTATATTCATTTACAAATTGAACCAAGATTATATCAATTTATATGCATACAATTAATTGAGATCCTATAAGGATATGGCATGGAGAGGAGTAGTAAGTCAAACTAGAATTGATAGAAATCTATGAATGAAATTTATGATAACTAAGCACAACACAATAAACAAAAAATTTAAATTAAATTCTATATATTTAGGTGTATATACGTTGTAAACCACACCAAAAAAGAATAATAGGTCTAATCATGATCAAAATTTAGGTGTGTTCACTATATTTATATGGATCACACTCTAAGCAAGGAACTAAGGATGGTATTTTCATCATTTATCTCAATGGTAAGAGAAATGTTTCATATTTTAGATTATAGTTTCATTGTAATAACAACATGAAAGATTATGAAGCCATAATCTTGGGTATACATTTTGTAATTAGGTTTGATGTCCACAAATTAAGAGTTTTTAGTGATTTTAAATTGGTCATCAACTAGGTAAATACAAAATTTAGTGTAATATTTCCTATTGAAAGAAGTAAACATATAATGTTTGGGATTTAATTTAATATTTTTATGATTTTAATATTAAATTCATCTCTAGATAATAAAATGCAATGATTTATTCATTAGTTGTCTCAGCTAGTAACCTCACACCATTAGGCAACACAAACTTTCGAAAGTTTTCTATGAATTCCTTGTCCTTATGTTTTTGATAATGTTAAAAAATTTCAATTTTTTTATGATTATAATAAAATTATTGATTTATTATCTAAATCCAACACTTTTTATTCATAGGTAATTGATGAAGAATAAAAACTTGATTTCAAAGAACAATAATATAAATATGGAGTGCTTCAACTGAAAGACAACCATATCCCAAAATGAATTTTGTTGTTAGAGAGATTATTTGATTTGGATATTATATTAATAAAATTTAAAAATAAGCCTCAATCAAGTTAAATGTCATGAATTATCAACATGGGAATTTCAAACAAGCTTAAAAACATGGTGGTCAGACATGAATGAAGTAATGAAGAGATGAAAATGATAAATAAGATGTTATTATGATATCAAGATATCATATCATGGAGATAAAATGACCTAAATATGTTTGACACTCATGTTATGACCCATAACATTCCTTTGAATCCTAATCAAAGACCCTTTAGACAACATCAAAGGCTAGTAAATCTGGTCTTAGAACCATTGATCTTGAAATAAGTCTAGAAGATGTTATCAACTAGTATTATCTTTCTTATGTATCATTCAACATAGGTGTAAAAATTAGTAACTTTGAGGAATAAACATGGATAAATCCATATTTGTGTGGATTTTATAAATCTCAATCATGCATCTGAAAAATACAATCATACCCTACCTTCACTCGATGAAGTCATCCAATAAGTCAATAGTTTAGAGATGATGTATTTTCTAGATGGATTCTTTGGTTATAACTAGATCTTAGTGGATAAAGTAGACAAATATAAAACAAAACTTACCACCAAGTGGGAAACTTATGATTACAATAAAATACCATTTAGTTTACTCAATGTTGGTTCCACATTCCAACAAGCTATGGACACTACTTTTAAAGTCTTAATTGGTAAGTGAATATTACTATACATGGATGACCTAACTATATTTACTAAACATATATCATATCACTTTAGTCATATAGAGAAGGTATTATAATATTATATAAGGTTAGACATATCACTTAACCCCAAAAAATATGTCTTTTGCATAATTTGATGTAAGCTTCTAGGACCCATTATCACCAAACAAGGTATGTCAATTAACCCAAAATGAGCTAGTGTAATTTCCAAAATTCATATACCAAATATTAGGAAAGAGATGAAATCATTTTTTGGAAAAAACAATTTTATATAAAAGTTTATTTATGGTTTTGATAAGATAACAAAACCTTTAAACTCCATGTTAAAATAAGGAGTTAATTTAGAATGGGATGCTTCTTATAAGAAGGTGTTTCAAGAGATCAATAATGCAATTATGCAATATCTAGTGTTGGTTATCCCAAATTACATTAAATAATTTTATCTTTAATCTTTTAATTCTGATCACATTATCATATCTATTTTGACATAACAATTTGAAGATGGAGAGAAACCCATGTCTTTTATGAGCACATATTTGAAATAAACTGAACTAAAGTACCCTAATCTAGATAAATATTCCTATGCATTGGTGAAGATAGTCATAAATTTTTGTCATCATATAATGAATAATAAACTACATGTCATATTTTATGATCCTACAATCAAGTAAATTATAAGATAGAACGAGCTGGATGAAATAAGATGATGTTGAGTTTCTAAGCTTCAGGAATATGACATCAAATTAAAACCTATAAGATTGGTATGTGTTCAAGATTTGCCTAAGATAATTTCATAATTTGATCCTAACATCTACATTGTAGAATTTGATTATTTTGAAGTTCAATTTGGTCTATGGTATGATTCAATCACTCATTACTTACTTTGTGGAAAGCCACCAGTTGATTTTGATAAAATGCAAAGAATAGCACTAAGGATGAATGTTGCATGTTATGTTACATATAAGAGTTTTATAACACATGAATAGTGATGGTATTTACTTAATATGTTTATCTGAGGAATAAGCACAAGAGGTAATGAACTCATTTCATGATAAATTGGGAAGTGGTCATCCTTTTGATAATGTCACATAACACATAATTTTGAGAGCTTGCTACTATTGGAAAACATTATTCAAATATGCCTATGCACATGTGAGGACTTGTCATTCATGTCATATTTTTATAAAAATGAGACTCATGCTCTCATGCTACTAAAAGTAATGATTATGGAATGTCCATTTACTCAATAGATATTAGACTTCATTGAAGTCATAGATCCCAACTCATCAGTCAGTCATAAGTTAATTCTCACCACTACTAATTATTGTATGAGATGGAATAAATATATATATTAATATATATATATATATAGTTGAAAAAACTATTGTATTCCTATAAGAATACATTATAACTATTAGTGTAGGCTTTTTCCAACTTTTGGTTTTACCTACATGGTTCTTATTCAGCTTACTTAGGGATATTAAGGTCTTTAGGGTAAATGCACTTTTATGTGTTTTGTAATATTGAGTTGAGTTTTTACCTTTATGGTGACCTAATATCTCAATATATAATATACCTCCTTTTTACTTTTTAGATAATTAGCTAATGAATCAGATAACTAGCTAATGAAGCTCTCATTTGCTTTGCAGTTATTCTCACCTATTATAAGGGTTTTAATGTAATATATTATGTTCAAATATATTTGATTAATCAAAAATTAAAATGATTTAGGACTCCTCTATCACTTTTATGTGACAACAGACCTATTTTATAATTAGTAAAGATGACTAAATGGGCTTACTATAATGGAATTACATTGAAGTTATCCTCAAACTATTATCTCCAATGAAAAGGTTTGGTAGAGTATAACAATAATAATTTTCTAAATTACATAAAGAAATTAATTGATCAAAATATATGTAATTGGCATGTGTTTCTCAAATATGTTCTATGGGTCGATAGAATAAGGCATAAACTAAGATTTAACAATTCCCCTTTCTTACTTGTTTATGGAGTAGAGCCAATTTTACCAATGTAGCTCAATAAACCCACTTATTATTTTATACAAGGATACATGGAAGAATATCATGGAAGATAGTCCAAATTTTTTGACTTGATCCAATTAGAAGATAGACGAGATGCAGATTTACAAAGTTTTATCAAATATCAAGCTATTGTAAACAAATGGTTCAATAAAAAAGAAAAAGTGAAAGCCATATGTGCTTTAGACTTGTTCTTGTTATGGTGAAAATCCCATGAGATAAAGTGCCAAGATGATAATTTTAGTTCTTTGTGGATTGGCCCTTACTAGGTATTTCAGCTTTTGGGACAAAATGTAGTCAAGCTAAGAGACCTTCAAGGCAAGGACTTTCCACTAGTTATTAATAGATAGTACTTGAAGCATTAATTATTGGATGATCTATAAAATATAATTTATAAGTTTTAAAAAAAAGGTTACTTTGTGTATATATTTTGTATATAAATGTCCTATTTTCTTAGTTAATGTTTACTTTCTTTATTTTATGCTTTAGTTTAGATTGTTTTTATTGTTTTGTTTTATTTTAGCTAGTTTGCATGTTTAGTCCTTTTGGTGACTTTTGGTTTATATTTTTAGAGATTGATTAATATATGATTATTTTTTGTATCATGAATTCAATCCATTATATTTTTTTTTGGAATCTTCCCTTGCATTCTTCGTCATGCTCTAGTTTTGAAAAAGTAAGGTTTGTGCACAATCAACACTTCTAGACAATCAAACTTTAGAATAATAGATGATAAAATGATAGACAACATTATTTCAAAGCAATAATGTGTATTTATTCTACTATAGGTGAGGAAATTAAAATGGTAGACAATAAATTATGATCATTTTTAGTTTTTTGTAAATTAGAATGTGAATCATCTTTGAACAATTGCATAGGCTATTGTAATTTTCTTTGTACATTTATAGAATTTGAAAACCTATGATTCAAAATGGAATATGTGAATTGTATAAATGTTTTAGGTTATTTTTAAAGCCATAAAACTTCACTTAATATAACATTTGAATCAAAATGAAAAAACTAAATTGAGTTAGACATGTCTTAATAGTTATGAAAGATTAGAGTCGATCAGTACACCCATGGATTGGTCCCAAACCCTCAATGGATAGAAAAATGAAATCTTTTCAAAAAAAGAAATAAAAATGAAATTTAACATAATTAAAAATATGAATTATTTATTTGAAAAGGAAAATCAATCAATCTCACAAGATTTCCAACCTGGTTGGTAATGGAGCAAGGCCTTGAGTGGAACTAGAGGTATCTCTATTAGGTATATAGATTCTTGACTGACAACAAAGCAATGCTCATGCCATTTCCCCCAAGACAAACATTCAAAATTGTCCCTCTCCTAAATTATAATTATTTTAGACATGTTTTAATTTATTTATGTGAATTTAAGAGTTATAACATAATAAATCACTTTCAACACACATTGATGGTATTAGGTAAATATGAAACTTAGTATGTCACATATTAATGTAGAATTTGATGATTTCATTTTTTGGGTGTGTATGAAGGATTCATTTGTGTTTTTATATTGTTTATTTGAGTTTTATGGTTTGTATTTTGGGTTTTGAATTTTGAGCAACATTCTCCTTATGGAAGTCACCATTTATTGGGTCTAATATGCCCCATTACTCAATGTTTCACATGGGGACCCTCTTGCTTTATCATAGATATTTTTTTCATATTCCTGCATACTCCAATGACTTCATTATGGGACCACATTCACATTTTTTGAGTAATAATTTCATTTTAGTCCATAACTCATGAGCTAAATTTTTTTTGATGATTGTAGCATAGCTTCACTTGATCATTCATTCATAATGATTAGACTATCCTTGTCAAGAAATAAGACACCAAAAAATTACCTTTTGAAGTTTTATAAAAGTGATTCAAGTTTCTATGCATCATTGAGTTACATATTACTTGTAATTTCAAGGGTCAAGTCAAATGTATATTTTTTATAATCTTTGGACTAGCCTAGAAACATCTTATTTTATAATTTTTAATTGGTCCATGTCATTGGTTATTTATTCAAGTTGTCTTGTGTTGAAAACATTGGAATTGTGCTTCATTATGGCCCTTTCTTACTTAATTGTGATTTTTAATCATGCATAGTTGGTTCATGTTCTAATTTAAATCATAAAATTAATCAATTTATAATGTTCATTTAGCTATTAAATTAGTTTAGTTAATTTAAAATGATGCTTTTTTAATCAAGTATTCATCAAAATCCATCTTTACTTATGTTTTAGACTCTATTTATAGAAAATTTATTGATTAATCAAATTTGGTTTTTCATTTCTCATAGCTAATACTAAACCATTTCAAACTTTGATCGAGTTATGTTTATGCTTAGAAAATTTTTATTTGACTAACATATTAATATCTTACTTGATTTTCCTTGATTATCTTAGTTTTACAATTAAGTATTTAGCTCCTCAACACTCCATAGCTAAGCCTTTTTCCTTTGGTGATTTGGAAATTTTTGATATATAGTCTTTATTCTCTTCAAGCTTGACTTGTCATGATTATGCCACAAAGCACAATCTTGAATAGTCAAGACTTGGGGTAGTAACCAATAGTTAGCCTTTCATTTTAAAGCTTCATACCAACTCAACTTTATTGATGAGTGACAAGTGTCACAATATTAGACATCTAAAGCTCATAAAAGTAATATAGATCATATTTTAAATCTTTCAACCCCCAACCTTCTAAAATTATGCCACATGACACAATATTAGGTAGTCAAGGTTTGGAAGGACACAATACACAATCAATATGTCCCAAGAACTATAGGAAGTCCACATGGCATGATCTCATGGACTTATCCCTTGGAGTATACAAATCTGGTTACACACTTCAATATTAGTCAAGACTTGACTATCATGATTTCACCATGTGGCATAGTATTGAGTAGTCAGGGATTGAAGGATGACATTTAGAATTTAAGAAGCACTGAAGCCCTTAACCACCATGATTATGACATGTGGTCATGTTACACTTAGTTAGAGCCTCAAGAGTTGGCACAGTTGACTATCACAGTTGGCTTCCAAGTCTAAAGGTTTAATATTCTGCTATGTGGTGATATCTCATGCATTCATCTTAGAGAGAGAAATGAAAAAAATAAATATCTAAAGCACATGACATATGACATCAGTAAATAACAAGCCCAAATTTGATGTCCAAGTGAAATAGTAAATGGGTGGATGATGGTCTAGCTATGTTCTTGATTGTAATATCTAGGTAGAATAAAATGTGAAAATAATCACTTGATCAATTATAAATCTTGAGTGTTGAGTGACTAGGATGGAGATCTCATGATTGATTTTATCATATCTTGTTAAGACTATTTATAAAAATCTCGAGGAGTAGACACAAAAGAAGAAGTAAGGAATGTTCAAAATGTATTATAAGATAGGATTACAAAGGTGACTACAATGTGTATACCTAAGCTTGGACTAACTATAGCATTGACTTAATTGAGAAAGCCTATGATTTAAAAGTCTCCTAAATTAATCAAAATAAGGGAGTGAGTATGGAGATGGCAATGGATAGAGTATTGGCATAAATTTAAGTAGAGGAATAAGTTGAAATCAAAAGACTTTTCACATCTTGTATGTAAAGTTGACTCAATGGCCAGAGATATTAATGAAATTTAGCAAGAGTTAGAATGAATCAAATGTATATATTCATATAATTAGAACAACCCATTATTCTAATATCGACTAGTCATCAACATTTAATATGAAATGACACATATGGAAGGTGTTTTATTATCTTGGGGATAATCATGAACATGGGTTATGTACAATTGACTAATCCATCCTTGGGATTAATCCAAGATGATGTGGTTGCTCATTAATGGGTTGTTGATTAGTCAGTGGAAGAAATTGAATACAGAGAGTCTATGTTGATCATTAGATATTGGAGTGTGTTGGAGATTGAAATCAATTTCATCTTATAAATTTTATCTAAAATTATGCTAGGACTATATCACTATCATTTCATGATGTTTTATAATAACACTTTGATATCTAATTAGTTATTTCATTTAATATTTGCATCAAGAGAATTTAATTTATGGTTATGCATCATATACATGATGTATTAGCCATGTATACAAGAGTATCATTTATTTCCATTGTAAGGGTCAACATATTTGAGTACCATAACTCTATTGAGATTTACCCAATATGTAACAAACCCACTAGGTTTTACTAGAATAGAGTAGTTTTTTTAAATTAATTATACATATTCATAAATCATATTTCACCATAAGAAATTTAACTAGTAATACATAATTAAACTCATTAAATAAGTTAAACATAAATAGAAATGTAAAAATATATTTATCTATATATCACCATGATAATGATTAAGAAACATGAGTACAATTCTAATAAACCCAATTAAACTACTTTTATCTAAAAGGCAATTACAAAATTTCAGCCACAGCTGATACAATATTACATCCACTCTTGTCAATGTACAAATGAATAAATAATTTAGTTTTAGTAAGAATAGTGTCACAATAATAAATAATTTAAGATACAAAGCTCCATGGAGCATGAATATCAACAAACTCAAGTATCTTATGGTAATATCAAGTGTAGTCTTCAATGAAGTATTGTTATGAGGAGGGAGAGAATCATCTAAGTGTTTTTACACACCAACCATGGACAATAAATCCCCCCATAATCTCCCAACTAGGGAATGGCCCTCCCTTCACATATGGGTAGATAGTAATGGTGTGATAATCTAGAGAGACAAAATAGTACCCATGTGTTGTAAGATAACTAATAAATAATGTCTACCATAAATAAAAACCATTCTAACATAATATCACACAAATGTGTAAATTATATCAAATACATGAAATGACAATGTTTAACTAAAACATTACTTTGGCCAATGTTTCAAATTGTTATTGATCTCTAAGATTCATCAAATTTATACAAACCACTTGATTGGATTTCCCTCATCTTGCATTGATGATGCTAACTAAGTTAACGAAGCCCATCTCATTGCTAATTTGGTACCATAAATGTGAGATTTGGTTAAATAACACATATAAAAAAAAATAGATTCAATAAAATTATTTCCTATTAGTAGACATAAAATATGATAGTAAAAAAATAATCAAATATATGCATTTATTCCTTCA
Organism: Torreya grandis; assembly: GCA_037957365.1. Classification (NCBI taxonomy): domain Eukaryota; kingdom Viridiplantae; phylum Streptophyta; class Pinopsida; order Cupressales; family Taxaceae; genus Torreya; species Torreya grandis. The sequence continues at coordinate 192,506 of JARHVA010005585.1, forward strand.
AATGTAATACAATGAATCTCAAATAATATTATTTATTACATAAATAATAAACAAAAATAAGTACATTCCTCAAAATAACATACCATCTATGATCATAGGAATCCAAGAAGTGAGGTTCATAATATATTAATTTAAGCAACAAAAAATTTAAGTAAGACACTAACACTAACACTTACAAGCCTAGATCTTAGGGGTGAGATTAGTAACAAAACCAAATGAAAAGCACAACTAAAATTCAAAAGAAACAATCTTTTACCTTCCTTGGGAGATCCAAATGCATTTTTGAGTGGCTTGCTTAGTTTGTGCTCAAGAGTCTTTGTCAAATGAAGCTTGTTGGCTCCTTCTCTCCTTGTCACTATGGCTTGTGTTGTGGCTTGATGTATCTTAGCTCAAGATTTTGGCATTATAACCTTGCTTGTAACAAAATGGGCATTATAACATTATGTCAAAAGAGCTTTGAAGTCATTTGTGCATGATAAATTTACACCAAAATAACTTTAAATTCAATAGGAAAGGCATTGTATTTATAAAAAATGGATTAAACCCCAACCTAAAGTGAGTTAAGGTGGAGTTTAAACATGGAATGAATTAAAACCTAACCTAAGTGAGTCAAGACTAACCCTGATAGAGTTATTAGTTGTCAAGTAAGTAATTATTTGAAATGAATAGGCATGGGTCTGCAAAATGAGATATTTTAGGATATTTCCAAAGATCTTGACAGCTCACAAAGGTAATCATGAAAGGATATGATATTTGCATTTTTAGATTTCCTTTTAACTTATTCATTAATTTCACATGGATGATTCAGCTAGGTTCTTAATTTGGTTTAGATTTTTAATTAATAATAATTGTCTATTTAACTCTTTCAATATTTTATATTTGTTCATGTGCCCCACTTAATAGGTCCATAGACCAAATTGACTATTGTGATGCCGAAGGATGCTTAGGGATGAATCCATGAGAGGTTATTATTGAGTACTATAGGATAACCCAATTATGGATGTCTCAATATGATTTTAAACTTTGATAAATGATGTGAAATCAAATTTGTGGCATTTATTAATTCCTATGCTTAATCTGAAAAGGTTGGTAGGAATCAGTCTAAAGTCTAGTTGAAAGCTAGTTATGGCCATTTTTAGTTGTTTACACCATCTAAGAATATTTACCTAGTCTACAAGTTAATAAATGTTAAAATTAACTCCAATGTATTACTATATATGACAAAAAACATTTATCATAGCTTATTTCATTGTACATATTTCTCAAATTACAACAAACTAGTCATAAATAATTTCAAGGATCAAAAACCTTATATTTAAGGCCTTAACTCATATTGAACAATAATCCAACTTCTATATTAAATTTTTGTACATTTAACGAGTTGTATGCATATATTCATGGTATACTACATCATAGATTTATAACTCAATTAATAGTCATAAATATATACCATATTTATAAGCATATATCTCATTCATATAATTATATGTTACACACACACACATACACACACACACACACACACACACACACACACACACACACACACACACACACACACACACACACACACACACACACACACACACACACACACACACACACATCTCATTCATACAAATATATACCTTATGCATGTATATGTACACATTTTATCCTTTGACATTATACATATATAAAAATATTGTAATACCATAAACTAAGAGTGTATTCATTATTCTCTAAGTATTCAACTATTGTGCATAACCTTATAGTATAATGTATACTATAATTATACATTATAACTACAATTTTTAATTATGAACTCCATATAGTGAAAAAAAATCCAATTATAAGTACTTTGAATACCTACTCTATAAATTTCATAACTAAATTAGATATAAATATTTCTATTCACACAAATCCACTATTCTCATTTCCTTTATACTAACTTGAAAGACATAGTCCATCATCAATGAAAACTATTCAAAATCCATTCACCTTCATTAACCCATAAATATGGGTTTATTTAAAATAGGAATACCATTCCATGATGTTTGTCAAACAAGTTACAAAGCTATAGGTTGAATTTTTTAAACACCTCCATAGTATTAATCGATCTCTCATCCCCTTGAATGTTTAATAATTTTCATATTTATATACATATACACTAGTTATTATATGTTAACCCTAATTCCATTTTATTTCCAAAATGACTTAATTGAAAAGTCAAAACTAATATCTACCTAATATATCAAATAGAAGGCCTAATAATCCTTCCTTAAAGGGTTTTGAAAATAGTTATAACATAATCCACTATATACACTAAAAACTGATAGTAGGATTGCAAATCTCATGGCTAGTCTTGTATTGTATTCAGATAAGAACACATAGAATTTCAAGACCATTCCATCCATGCAACAAACTTTACATATTCCTTTTTATATGAGCTTAGAATTTCAAAAACAAATATACATAATCCTTTTTATATGAGATTAGTCTTTCAAAACAAATATACATAGTCCATTTTATATATACTAAAACTTGATTATAGTAATCATAATTTTATGGATTGATCTTTAAAGTAATCACACAAAACTTAAAGACTATTCCTCCTATAATAACTTTAGATAGTCCTATCTAACAAACTTTAAGGGTTTCATGGATAAATATTTAGTTATGTGAATGTTTGAGCCATCCACAGGGATGAATCATTATCTAAAAATATTCATGATAAGGAAATTAACCAAAAACCTTTATAATACAAACATACACATAACTCCCTATACTAAAACACCAAGAAATGAAATTGTATCACCAACCTTATTATATCTTCCAATTTTGTACATTTTACTCTAGAATAATTCTCCACCCCTTCTCTTTGTTCACTATTCCACTTCATTTCCATGTCATTCCTCCTTATGATTCTCTTCTTCATACTTATTTTCATTCCCTTTGAGATGTTTCCCTCCTTCTCAACCAATATTTCCCACTCATTCATGCATTCAACTAAAGCTAATAGGTCTCAAAGTCTACCTTCATTTCCACCATGAAAATAACTCAATATCTATAAATCAGTATGCAAAATAATTATTAACTCAATTCAAGGCCAAAAAAATCCCTAATTATCTTGAGTGTTCCCAAAACAACTAATCAATCATTATTTTAATCATTAAATATTTGCATGTTTATTTGCTCAATATTTTCCTATGCATCAAATTTACAAAAGTCCATTAACACTATCATTTCCAATGATGTCGATAAACTAACAAGTATAAAAAATAATAAGACTAATGCTAATGCATTCAACCCTCTAGCTAAGGTTAGATCCATAGGATTTCAAAAATAACTATTGACATAAATTTATAAGGGTTATCAAACATTATGACTAGGAATGATAATGTGACAAGTATCAAAATCAAAGTAGAATACTATAACACATTATAACCTTAATCAAACACAATGATGTTGTGGTTAACATTAAATTTACCTAGGTTATTACTAATTCCTTCAACTACCTCTTATACATATTAACTCTAAATCAAATTAATGATTTTTTATTGAATATCATTTAAACCAACCAATGAATTAAGATGTTTTGAAGACATTCTAGTAAATCCATAGATAGAAGTAATTACAACATATCAATAAGCATAAAATAACATAATTATAGAAAAAAATTACATATGTACTACAATCATAAATCAAATCATGCAATAAAATTAACATAAACACTAATCATAATAAGATCACAATAAAAGTTTACTAGCAGTCATATAAATGTAGATAATTCAAAAGACATACTACAAATATCACAAAACAAGCAATAATCACAAAACATGTTATTCTAATGTGGTGGTACGTAGGTATCTATATTTTTCTCTATTTCCCCCCAACATCTCCATATATGTGACCCTCTCTAATGATGCTCTCCCTCAGTCATAATTTAAGGGATGGGTATATCCTATATCCACCTCACAATAATGAAGGTAGTTATCCCGAAACATAATTATATCCATAAAATATTTTTTTATAAACTAACAACATGATCATAATATACATAATATAAAATTATAGCTAACTCATAGCAATTTAATCATGTAATCTAAGCAACATATAACTATCCCATAAATAACATATGGCATAAAGCTTGATTATAAGTAATTAATATACTAATATTCATAGAAATCCATGAACCAAAGATTTTATTTATCTTGGAGAGAAATCAAGATGTAACATCTTTCCCCCCTAAATTTGGTCATCATCAATGACATTTATTCAAAAACAAGTTCTAAAATTTAAACTTTAATCAATAGAAAAATAAAATAATATCCAATAATGCATCAAGTAAACAAATGTAGAAATAATCTATAAAACTCATCATAGTCCTCCCAAGTGGCACTATACTCAAAATATTAGTCCCACAAGACCTTACATTGTGACACTTATCTAGAACTAGAACTTACAAATCATTCCAATCTAACACATGTGAAGGATAAACTATATACTTTTTAAGATAAGGCATATGGAATACATTATGCAAAAGAGATAGAGATGGTTGAAATGCAAGCCTATACTCTATACGGTTGATCACTTACAAAAATTTGAAGGATCCCATATATCTCAATGAAAATTTTGATGACTTCTTGATTTTAATCAAGCTTTTTTAAGGTTTAACCCAGAAAAAACACTTTGTCACCTACTGATAATTGCCTAATTGTTTTATTCAAATTAGTATAACTTGTCTATGTATCATTGGCCTTATCTAACCTCCAACTAGTTATCCTAACTTTATCTTCCATTTCTAAAAGCATCTCAAGTTCAAATACTACCCTATCTTCCAACCTATCCCAACTAATTTATGTTCTACACCTTCTTCTGTATAATGCCTCAAATAGAGGCATATCCAAAGTTGATTGGTATGAGTTATTGTAAGTAAACTCAAATAATATTAGGTAATATTCCCACTTGTATTACTAATCTATAAAATACATATAAAGGAGATCTTCTAAAATCTAATTAACTCACTCTATATGTCCATCAATCTATGGGTGATATGTAATGTTGAAGTTCAGATGTATACCCAGAGCTGAATTTAGAGTCAACCAAAATATAGAATTCATCTTTAGATCATGATCCAAAATAATATTCTTTAGAAAACTATGAAAATAATACACTTCCTTTATGAATCTCTTCACAAGATTAGGTGCATCATTAGTCAAGTTGGCTGATATAAAGTGAGCTATCTTGGTTGGTTTGTCAATTACTACCAAGATCATGTCATGTTTATTCTATGAAAATGGTAAACCTTGGATAAATTATATACTAATCATGTGTTACTTCCATTATAATATGTCATGTGGATACAAAAATCAAACTAGATGCACATGTTCAACTTTCACACACTGACATTCTAAAAAATGAGACACAAAATCCATTGCATCTCTCCTAAATCCTTTCTATAAGTAGAGTGGGATAAGCTCATCCAAGAGCTTAGTTATTCCTAGATGTCCTAAATATGGGGCATTGTGTAGTTACATTAACACTATGCTCCTTAGATTATCTCTATCTATTACATACATATTATCATTATATTGTAAAAGACCATCATTCTCTATTTTAAATCCTTTATACTTAAGATTCTGAGCATTCTTAGACAATAATATCCTAACATGATTGTAGAATTAATCTATTAGAGAGAATTTTATGTCTTGATCCCTGAATGTAATCCTAATAGTAGTCACAACTATTATGTACCTCTTAACGTTTATGGAATCAACTACTCTTTTTTCCTTACATTTGATATAGTTAGTATCAAAATCATAATTAGACAAGAACTCTAACCATCATATTTTATGAGCATTTAGATTTGGTTGGGTGAAGATGTACTTGAGTCCTAAGTCATTAGTCTTAAGTTGAAATGATTTTCCCAAAAAATAATGCCTTCAAAATTTAAAATCATTCACAATCACTATAATTTTACGTCATAAGGGGCATAATTCAACTCATAAGGCTTTAGTTTCCTAGATTCATAGGCTACCACTACACCATCCTGCATAAGAATGCCTCCAATTCCATCCCTAGATGTATTGGTGATCACTAAGAATTGACCATCTAGATTATGAAATATTAGTATTGGTACTGAAGTAAGCCTCCTTTTGAGTTCCTAAAAGGATACCTCACACTTATTTGACTAGATGAAACTTTGATTCTTTTATTGTAGATAAGTAATTAGATTAGCTATCTTGGAAAAATTTGGAATGATTTTTTTGTAATAGCCTACTAATCCCATGAAACTTATTATCTCATGCCATTCTTTGGTTTCAACCACTCCATAATGGATTTTTATCATTATTAGATATAATAAAATATTATCTAGAGAGATAATATGTCCTAGATATTATGCTTTCTCTTATAAAAATACACACTTAGATAACTTACCATATAACTTGTGTTTTTGCAAACATTGTAAAACTAGCTCTAGATGTTGAAGATGATCTTCCTCACCCTTAGAATATATGAGGATGTCATCCCAAAAAAATTAAAAATAAAAGTGATCCAGATAATTTATGAACACACTGTTCATTAGATTCATATATTCTATAGGAGCATTTGTCAACCTAAAAGGTAACACTGTGAACTCATAGTACCCTTATTGAGTTTTAAATACTTTTTTTGGGATATCCTCATCCCTAATCCTTAGTTGATGATACCCTACTCTATGATAAATCTTATAAAATATGATTTCCCCTTGCATATAATTAATAATATCATCAATACAAGGTAGTGGATATCTATTCTTGATTGTGACCTTGTTCAACATTTTGTAATCAATACATAGGTGAAGAGTACCATCTTTCTTCTTGATGAATAATACTAGTGCACCCCATGGTGACAAACTTGATCAAATCAACCCTTTTGATAACAAATCTTGAATTGAATACTTTAACTCAACCAATTTGATGTTTTTCATCTTGTACAGTACCTTAGAATGTAGTTATATTCTAGGTAAAATATCAATCAAAAAATCAAACTCACATTTTGGTGGTAATCCTAGAAATTCCTTTAGAAATACATCATGAAAATTCTTAAGAAAATGATAATCTTCAATGGATGGTTCATTATATTCTTCCATCTCATTTATCTTGAAAATAAATGTTCAACACCCTTTCCTCTGAGCCTTCTTGAGTTGCATTACACAAATCTACCTAAGCTTCAACTCTCTTTTCTCACCCTACATTTGTGTCTAATTTCCAAAATCATCTTAAAACTCAACCTTCTTTAGATAGTTGTCAACCTTGGATTTATGCTTTTAAATCCAAATGAATCCAAGGATAACATCATATGACCCTAGTAATGCTACATACAGATCCACTACTATTATGAATTTAGGCAACCTATTATCAACTTTGACTAAATACTTGTTATCTTTGACCTTTGACTCATTCCTATACTATAATAACCATGCATTTTCCATAACTCTATATTTTATAAATAAATTATTAAGCATTCTAGGATCAATAAAATGTTTTGTAGCCCCTATGTCAATCAAAATAAAAACTAGATGATCAAAAAAATACTTGATAGTTTTATGGGTGAAGCTTGGAATTTATCTTGATGATTATCAATTGTTGCTGAATCTTCTACTAAAAAATTCCTTTTTATAGAGAAAAACCCTTATTATTTGACTTATCTTCAGTAAAATCATGATAAAAATGGTCATCTCCATAAATGAAGTAGACTATAGGTGGTCATTTCCTATCAGACTATTAGTTTCCCTTGAAACCATTACTAGATTTCCTATTACCTGAGCCACTATTGAATCTAGTATTTTGGTTCTTGAATTTACTCTCGGAGTCTCCACTACTATTCTTCTATATCTTCTTTTTGAAAGTCAATTTAGAACTTCCAAACTTTTTATTCAACTTATCTCTAACCTAATAAAGATATTTTAGCTTATGCTCCTACTTGACTACCTTTTTGAAGACCTGATCCATGGTATATGGCCCATGCATGTCCACCTCACAACCAATTTGTTGTTTTAATCCCATGATGAACTTCCTAATTCTAAACCTCTCATCTAACTATTACTAAGGTACATACTTTAGAATCTTGGTGAACTATTTCTAGTATTAATTCATCGATAGGTCTCCTTGCTAATGATTCTAAAAATATATAAGCATTTGATCAAATTACAACTATGGAAGTCATCATGATATAAACAATGTCATAAATTGCTCCTAAGTGGTAGTGTTAGAGTTGAGATTCATTTCTAAATTTTTATTATCCCACCATATATCTACTTCACCGACCAACTGGTAAGCTCCACAAACTAATTTAGTGACTTTATACTAGTTTTGAATCTCAAAATACTTTTCCATCTCTACCAACCATTGTTTAGATATGTATCCCAAAATAATTCCTTTGAACTTCGGTAGATTAACCTTTCTCATATCCCTAGCCAATTTTTTAGTTACATGAGGTCTCACATCCTAAGGCACTTCCTCATGCCTCTGATCTTGAGGAATTTCTCACTCGATAGGATGCTCTCTAGGTCCAATTTTATTGGCTTCCTCTTCATGGCCATGAACTTCCTATTCTAAGGCTGTAATTTGATCCCTAGTTTTAGTCATGGATGCAATAATATGATCAAACTTTACTTAGTTGCTAGTAACAAATTGATTAGGATCAAATGGAGGGTTATTGTTATTGTCATTCAAAAGACCCTCACTAGATGCTCTACCTCACACCATTCTTCTTTCTATTTAAATAGAAGGATAAAAATACATTAGTGGACTCATTAAGTTCTAGAGTTGAGCCTCATCTCTGAGACCATAATGTAACAACCCCACTAGGTTTTACTATAATAGAATTATTATTTTTAATTAATTACACATATTCATACATCAAATTTCACCCTGATAAATCTAACTAGTGATCCATAATTAAACTCATTAAATAAGTTAACCATAAATAGACATGTAATAATCCATTTAGTTTTAGATATCCATGATAACGATTAAGCAAAATAAGTATAATGATAATTAACCTAATAAAACTACTTTTATCTAAAAGGTAATTACACAATTTCAGCCATGACCAATACAATATTATAACCACTACTGTTAATATATAGATGAATAAATAATATGGTTTTAGTAAGAATAGTGTCACAATAATAAATAATGTAAGATGAAAAGCTCCATAGAGCATGAGTCTTAATGAAATCAACTATCTTATGGTAATCTCAAGTGTAGTCTCCAATTAAGTACTATTATGGGGATGGAGAGCATCATCTGAGCACTTTTCCATACCAACCATAAAACATCAATCCCTCACAAAATCTCCCAACTAAGGAATGACCCTCCCTTCATGGATGGGTGGATAGTGATGATGTAGAAATACAGAGAGACAAACTAGTACTTATGTGATGTAAGATAAATAACACATGATGTGTACCATAAATAAAATCCATTCTAACATGATATATCACAAATATGTAAACTATATCAAATAAATGAAATGATAATGTTTAACTAAAACATTACTTTGGATAATGTTTTCAAATAGATATTGATCTCTAGGATTAGTCAAATTAATACACACCACTTGATTGGATTGCCCTCATCTTGCACTGATGACACTAACTAAGCTAGTAATTCTATCTCACTACTTATTTAGTTCCATAAATTCAATATTTGGTTAAATATAACATATATATAAGCTAATCGATTCAATTAGATTATCTCTTATTAACAAACATAAAATATGCTAGTACATAAATAATCAAATACATACATTTACTTCATCAAATGTAATGCAATGAATCTCAAATCATATTATTTATTACATAAATAATAAACAAAAACAAGTACAATCCCCAAAAGAACATACCATCTAAGTATATTTCATATTCAGTCTACAAATTACTAAATCTCAAAATTAACTCTAATGTAGTATCATCTATGACAAAAAACATTTATCACATCTTATTTCCTTGTACATATTTATCAAATTAAAACCAATGAGTCATAAATAATTTCAAGGATTAAATACCTTATATTTAATTCATTAAATCACATTAAACAATAATCCAACTTCTATATTAACTTGTTGATTATTTAATGAGTTGTATGCATATATTCATGGTATACTACATCATACATTTATAACTCAATTAATAGTCATAAATATATACCATATTTATAAGCACACATCTCATTACTATAAGGTATCTGTACACATCTCATTCATACAAATATATATCATATATATGTATATGTTCACATTTTATCCTTTGATATTATACATATATAAAAATATAGTACTATCATAAACTAAGAGTGTATTCATTATGCTCTAAGTATTCAACTATCATACATAATCTTAGAGTATAATTTATACTATAGTTATACATTCCAATTACAATTTTTCATTATGAAATCCATATAGTGCAAAAAAAACCAATTATAAGTGCTTCAAATACCTACTCTAAAAATTGCATAACTAATAAAATATAAATATTTATATTTACACAAACTTGCTATTCTCTTCTCCTTTATACAAACTTGCAAGACAAATTCCATCATCAATTAAAATTATTCAATGTCCATTCACCCTCATTCAGCCATAAATCTAGTTTTATTTAAAATAGGCATACCATTCCATGATGTTTGACAAACAAAGTTACCAAGCTATAGGTTTCATGTTCAAAACACCTCCATAATCTTAATCAATTTCTTATCCCCTTGAATGTTTAATAATTTTGATATTTACATACCTATACGATAGTACATATATGTCAACCCTAATTTTGTTTTATTTCTAAAATGACTTAATTGAACAATTAGAACTAATCTTGACCTGATATATCAAATAAAAGGCCTAACATTCCTTCCTTAATGGGTTTTTGAAAATATAACACAATCCACTATATAAACTAAAACTTGATAGTAGGATTGTAAATCTCATGGCTAGACTTGTATTTTATTCTAATAACACACATAATTTAAGGACCATTCCATCCATGCAACAAAATTTACACAATCCTTTTTATGTGATCTTAGGATTTTGAAAACAAACATACATAGTCCATTTTATATGAGATTAAGATTTTAAAACAAATATACACATTCCATTTTATATATATTGATGTATATTCATGGGGATAAGTCTCTTTAAATCATCATTATCTGGTTCTGAATCCAATTGGTCACTTGATCTTGCTTGGTTTGGTCTTCAAGATTCCATCTTTAGTTCAATCTTTCTCTTTATCTTTTATCTCTATAGTCTGTTTGACACAAGTACCTATTTATTTTAATATTGGAAGAAATTATTTATGGATATAACCTCCATCATATGTATCACAACTCATACTTTATATCATACAAGTCATTCCTTTCATTAACTCATTCTTATGCATTCACTAGTTTTTCCACTAGGTAACCTTTTTGGGTTTCAAATGTTAATTTTTGATATAGGTATCAAGGAGTTATTATAATTTAATTTATGGTATTAATTTAATAAAACATACCTTCATTCACTTCTTACAAGTGTCCAAATAGACTCCACCCTTCAATTCCACACCCAAGGTTCACCATGCTCTCATAAGGCTTGTAACCTTCTTTAAGTAAATTTCTCTTTGCTGAGTCAAACCAAGAAAATTTCCCAAGATTTAATTACATTTTTATTCTCACTTTTTCCCATTTAAGGTGTGTACAAATTTTCATTACCTAATTCATCTTCTAGAGTATACTTCCTTTGTAAATCAACCTTCTTTTAGGCCTATTTAGCCCTCAAACCTTACTATAGTCTTAAAATCCTTACATATCCATAAAATATCAAACCCAAACCATATTTTTATTTTTCCACATGATAATATTGGTCATATCACAAAAATTTATTATTTTTCAATTGTTATAACTCTCAAAAACCTCAAAACCCTAAACCTAGGGTTTCTTTGATCTTACACAGGACGTGAGCATTCAAAATCCTGTGTCTTAAGTTATATATCATTTTAAAGGACCAAATCACCACTAAAATTTCTTTTTTTACATCCTATATCTTTCAAAATAGGTCTAAATCTTTAATAAATCAATTAATGGCTTGAATACTACAAAACTCAGTCATAAATGCACTCTTTTTACTAATTATGCAATGTTTCCATAGTCAAAACTCTTTCAAATCCTTTAAAAGCTTCACCTAGGTTGTTATAAAAGTTAATGAAACATTCACCATGCTAAGAATTAAAAAAAAAAACCTCTACTCACCATCCATATAATGTAATCTTGACATAAAGTGTCAAATGCACTTGAGACAACATTTGTGAGAGATTGCCTTACTCATAACATGTTTTATACCACAGAGTACTCTTTCAAGAATTTTTATAGCTTTGGGATATCACAAAATAAATCCTACATGTTATCTTACCATTGATATCACTTATTGATGATTAAACATACCTCATTCTCGCATCAATATTTAACACTCTTATCAATTCTCTTCCCTTTTCTTGACTGTAACCTACAACCCATTGGTTCAACCTTGCAAACTTTATAAAAAATACAACTTAACACCAATATTAATACAATAATGGCCTCAAGGGATTGTCTAAAACAATATGAATTTGATTCATTCCCACTCATAGAATGGAAAACACATATATTAAACACATTACTTTATTCATTATATCATTCTCTATTACATAACAATCCATTCATGGATTTGAGATTTTTATTGAGGAGTTTGATACAATTTTTTTCACTCTCAAACTCTCCTCTCTCTTCTTGAAGATCTCACACACTCTTCCTCAGTTGGATTGGGAACTAGATAATGATGATTCAAAGGTAATTCTCCCCATGCCTATGTATCATATACTAAAACCTAATTGTAGTAATCATAATTTCATGGATTGAGATTTAAAGAAATAACACCAAATTTAAAACCTATTCGGCCCATAATAGCCTCACATAGTCCTAGCCAACAAAATTTAAGGGTTTTTGAGATAAATATTTAGTTATATGGATGACCAAGCCATCCATAAGGCTAAATTTTTATCTACAAATATTCAAAGTAAGGAAATTACCCAAATGCCTTTATAAGACAAACATACATAGAACTTCATGTACTCAAACAACCAAGAAATGCAATGACATCACCAACCTTATTATAGCTTCCATTTTTGTACTTTTTTCTCTAGAATAATTATCCACCCCTTTTCTCTACTCACCATTCCTCTTCCTTGTTGTGTTGTGCCTCCTTTTGAATCCCTTCTACCTCCTTGTTATCATTCTCTCCAAGATGTTTCCCTTCTTCTTGGCCAAGATTTACAACTCATCTAATGCATGCAACTGAAGTTAATAGGACTCATAGTCTACCTTCATTTCTATCATGCAAAACCCCCAATATTTGCAAATCTATTTGAAAAATCATTATTAATTCAAGTCAGGGCCAAATAAAAATCATTAATTGTCTCAAGTGTTCCCAAAACAACTAATCAATCATTATTTTAATCCTTAAATATTTACATGTTTATTGACTCACTATTTGCCCATGCATTAACTATACAAAATTCCATTAACACTTTCATTTCCAATTATGTCAATAATACAAGTTGTCTAAAACATCATAAGACTAATGCCAATGCATTCAAACTTTTATCTAAGGTTAGATCCATCGGATTCAAAAATAACTATTGACATAACTTAATAAGTTTTATGAAAAATTATGACTGGGAATGACAATGTAACAAGTATTAAAATCAAAGTAGTAGACTATAATATGTTATAACCTTAATAAAACATAATGATGTTGTGGTTAACATTACCTTTACCTAGGTTATTACTAATTCCTTCGACTAGCACTTATAGATATTGACTCTAAATCAAAATAATGCCTTTTATTAAATATCATTTAAGATAGCTAATGAATTAAGACATTCTGGTAAATCCATAGATAATAGTAAGTACAACTTCTCTATAAGCATCAAATAACATAATCATAGAACAACATTACCTATGTATTTCATTCATAAATGAAATCATGCAAATAGATTAATATACACATCTAATTGTATAAGATCATAGAAAAAGTTTACTAGCAATCATCTAAATGTAGATAACGCAAAAGACATACTAAATATATCATAAAAAAATAAATAACCACAAAATATGTTATTCTAATGTGGTGTGTGTGTAGGTATATATATTTTCCTCTATTATACCCTAACATCTCCATGTACATCACCCTCTCTGATGATTCTCTCTATCCATCATACTTTGAGGGATGGATCTATCCTACATCCACCTCACAATAATGAAGGTAGTTATCCTGAAACATAATTATATCCATAAAATATTTTTGTATAAAATAACAACATGATCATAATGTACATAATATAAAATTACAACTAACTCAACAATTTAATCATGTAATCTAAGCAATATATATCTGTCCCATAAATAAAATATGACATAAAGCTTAATTTAAAAGTACTAAATCAACTAAAAATCATAAGAATCCATGGACTAAACAAACTATTTAGCTTAGAGAGAAATTGGGATGTAAAACAAGATTTCACTTGCCCTTCCTACTATATTTTTCTTGATGGTTTTCCAAATATATTTATTTGAGAAGTAATCTATGCAAAGAAATTTAGTGATGTTTTTGGTGTGTGAGTGGATTTTATACACCCTAAATTAGTCAAGAAATAACACATATCTTGTTTTTTCATAGTCCTTTTACAAGAGACTTCGATTGGATAATATGAGATTTTGTTCACATTTATCCATGTATTTTTTTTTAACTCATCTTAGTATTATTTCAAGATTGAGTCACCTTTTTCCTACTCCAAGTCATCCCAAGCCTTTCAAATAATCATTTCACCTCAACTAGGTTAGATTTTCCATGCTTATTCCATACCCCTAGATCTTTAGCCTGTAGGATAGGAGCATTGGGATTGGACTACAGCATTGGACCCTAGGGTGTCCTATTTCTAGTGCACCTATCTAAAGTAATTTTGAGATCTAACAGTCATTTTCTTTTTCTTAATGAGTTTGATCCCCTTTCTTAGCTTCATTCTTAATTTTTCCAATGTCATCCAAATATGATTAAAAGCTCCCAAATTTTAAATGAAGATTCTCTTCTATAAAGGACTACACAAGGCATTTTATATCCAGCACTTACTACTTTAGCAAATTAGATAATTAAAAATCAGTTAATAATATATCTGAACATTCTACATCACACATATAGTTGCATGCTTGATCAAGGAAGGGCCTAAGTGAAAGTTCATTCTTTCATCTACCATGCACATTAATTATGCATGTTCCCTAAGGGAGAACTACATTTGATCTGAGATCCTAGCTTAGGGGTTAATGTAGGTAGTGATTAGGATAAAAGGGGTTCTAGATCATGTGATCATTCTTCCCCTAACCCAATTTTTACCCTTTTTTCTTTTAATGTATTTTTTGCTTCATGCATGTAGATAGACTCAGGGTTTAAATATTAAATCATCTCTATAAGGATATTCATTGATAGTCAAGATATAAAATTTCATAGGAAGATCAATATAGAGATACCAAATAAAACCCAAAAAGACTAGACCTCTATGACTAGTTGGACAACAATGGTAGGAACTGTACTATAGCACTAAACACTAGGGTGTCTTTTTTTCAACACTCCTATCCTTTCATCAAATGAAAGTTATATTTAGGCTTTAGATATCTTCCTATCCTTGTACCTTAGTTTTTAGTTTCTATAATAGTTGTATCAACCTATTTTTCCCAGATAAGTTATTTCCTTATCCTATGTAGTTAATTTTACAAAATTTGTATTTTATCATATTAAATCAAACTTTCCTACTTATTCTAGACCCTTTATTATTTAGGAACTAAACACTAGTTTCCCAAAATAATAAAACATTTGGTGAACCTGACTTACTTCAAACAAATCTAAAACCCTAGGTACACTTAGGTTTTTTCCTTAAAATTTTGTACACAAATTTAATTTCAAATTTTTTATTTTTATGTAAATTTTTATGTATTAATTCTTCTCAAAATTATTTTTAGAATTAAAATTATTGTCATAATTTTCAAAAATTCTAAAACTCTAACCAAAAAATCTAGATTTCCAAAATAGGTCCTCCAACCCCAAGCCTACTTCCTTTGCAATTTTTAGAAAAATATTTTGGAATTTTTGTGAATTATTTAAAGTGTCAAAAATATTTTCAAAATCTCAGAATTAGTAGTTATTTTGTGAAAAAAATTAAATTTCAAATTTTTAATTTTTGTATAATTTTTTATGCATTAATTCTATTCAAAATTATTTTTATAATTTAAATTATTGTCATAATTTTCAAAAATTCTAAACCCTAACCAAAAACCCTAGATTTACAAACTAGGTCCTCAAACCCTAAGCCTACCTTCTTTACAATTTAACCCCACCTAAGATAAACCATAAGAATATTAAGTACCCTCACACATATACCTAAGAAAATATATAACTTGGGAGGTAGAAAAAGGGCACCAACAGTCAAAAATTGAAACCTAAGAATCTTTAACAAACCTTAACATTGGAAAAAAACCTTAACTATTTCTAAAATTGACTAAGTGAACTTTGGAGGTAAGGTAGGTGGTTATATGCCTACTGAGACTACCATGGAGGTTAAGATAGTTGTTTAAAATGGTATGATGATGATTTATTATCACCTCAACACTCCATTCTATGTTATGAGCTATGTTTGAAAGATTTGAAGGTGCCAATGAACAATATACAATGTTCACCACAAAATGAACCTCATATGCATATGACCCCTTCATTACAAACACATTTTTAGATGATAATAGGTTGATGGACATCAAAATTTAGAAATGGGTCATGGAAAAGGATGAGACACTTAACCAATCCTTCAATATTTCCAACTCTTTATGATGAAAGCACTCCAACACTCTACTCATTACCCAAATCTACCTGTAGATTGCACACTATGCTAGTTTTAAAGTTTTGTTGGTTCCAAAAGCTCACACATGTGATCCAAATACTTAAAATTCCATTATATGTTCCTTTAAGACCTAAATAAATAAGATCACTCATTAGTTTTACCAAACAAGCTAAGAATCCATCAAGACTGTCTTGTTCCATTTAGCCTGTGCAAACATGGGTGACATACAGATCCCTTAAGTTATTAAGGAATGTTCATAAAACTTAGTGGACCAATCTAGAAAAAAATGACCATGTATTAAATCTAAATAAGTGTACTTACCCTAGATAAGAGCTTGGGCCTCCATCCTCTCTCCTTCATATGGTTTGAACATAAACTTGAAGTGCTCTCTAAGCCTACCAATGATTTCAAAAGGAAGGTAGGTCAGTTTTGAGATACCTTTGCACTAAAAATTTATTATTTACATCTCTCTAAAAATCCTTGACTCCACCTGAGTTAGTCTATACTATACGAATCTATACCATTCAAGAAACCTATGCAACCTACAATTTATTTTGCATTTTCTCTTGATTTAGAAAAAAATACATAATTAGCCAATGTTATGGAGGTAATATAAGAGTCATGTGATGTTTTTAAGTTGATTTTACAAATTAGGGGAATTGAAAAGTCATAATTTATCATGTATGGGGCCCATTAGGGAGGATCTAAGCATTTACCATGGTGGTAACGGGATCAATGGGGTATGAAATGCTTTAGTGATGGCTTAATGAATCTCATGAGGCCTACTGAAGGCATGGAAGGTGACTTAGTGGCCTATTAAGGTCAAATTAGTCATAATTATGATAAAAAAATATATTTACTTTCACACACACTCATGACCTTAAAAATACATATGAAAACAATATCATGTTAATATATATGAAGAGACCTTTATGAGTTAAAAAAGACCTAAATTAGAACTCAAGGCACTTCTCATAATGTTCTTGAATTTTTTCAAGATGAATATACCTTATATAATTGGACATATCAAAGGTGCTTATGAATCCTCATTAGACTTACTTCTCAATTCACCTTTAGCATGACATTTTTTAAATGTTAGAGCCCCATAAAATTGACCAAGGACATATAAGCATGTTCAATCATCATGAAACACTTGATTCAAGTTTAAATAGAGGTGTGGAGGTTAGAAATCAAAGTTACAACATGAAAAGATAGTGAATTACTTGAAAAACATGACCTCATAAGATGAATAAAAACCATGAGGACTAATGACTTTGGATCAAGATTCAGGGACTTGAAGTTGACCCCTTTCTAGGTCTAAGGCTAGAAAGTGGTCAAAATTTTTGGTGACTCAGCTAGTTTGACAAACCTATTGGTCAAGGGAACTGAAAACTCTTTGACTTAATCTTGACTTAGTAAATAAACCTTTGAATTCACATGGACTTTGCTTAATACCTTACAAATTTTGAGACTCAATAAGACACAACAAGACGAAAAGAAAAATACAATAAAGGACAACAAAAAATAACAATAAGACAAAGTAACAAACAACCAATCATGTGTGAAAATATTTGGATGAAGGAGACAAACACTAACTAATATGTACAAGAGGAAGATGATGAAGACAAATAGAAAAAATTGAGGAACATCCCATTGGTAGGGATGGGGAGTTCCTTACCATTATATATAGATAGTTGGAAAGAATTAATTTTATTACATCTAGTGATGATGTAATTCCCAATATAAATACTATCAAACTTGGAGTGTTTCCCTGGCTTAGAATGATCTTCATCCCACTTAAGCACTATAGCTCATTATTGGAAGGTCCTAGATCGAAGATATTTTATCAAATGACTTCTTGAATTGATATTGACTAGACCATATGGTATGCATGGCACTCTACCTTGTCTCCTCTAACTCTCTCAACTCATTAATTCTCACTTACATTGCATCACCTTCAAAGAGCTCAAGTTGGTGATCAAGCTCTAAAGTTGGTAGTTCAAGGGAAATAGGTATTTTTGCATATCTACCATAAAAAGGGAGCTATGGGGAGTTTATATTATACTTCTTAGGTGTGACTCTATCTACCCATAAGGTAGTATTAAAATTTGTTTTCCATTCTCTTTTATTATCCTCCATGGTCCTCTTAATGATCCTTATCAAATTTTTATTTGTGGACTCTGATATCCCATTGCCCTGTGGGCATTAGTTGGAGGAAGCCTTGAGATATATTCCATGAATAAGAGCCCACTCACATAATTTATCACTACTGAAGGCCAAGGAATTATCTAATATAATTTTTTAAGGTACACTAAACTTGGTCACAAGACTATCATAAAATTCAAAGACTAAATTCTCATTAGCTTTTTTAAGTGAAATTGCCTCCACCCACCTTGTGAAATAGTTAGTGGATATTATAACCAAATTATTATGAAAAATATAATGGGAATGGATCATGCCTATGAATTCTTATCCCTAATGCATGAATGGATTCTCAATTTGGATTGGTTACAAGGGTAAGGTAGCTAACCTTTATTTTTCAATGAACATGGCACACTTTAAACACTTCTTGACCCAGGCATGTGCATATATAAAAAAGGTGGTAAAAAATAGTCCTAATCTAATGATCTTGGAGGATTTTTTATTGGAATAAAAGTGCCCACCTGTAGGCCCATCATGAAACTACTCAAGTAACTTGTTAATTTTTCTTAAATCAATATACCTTAAAATCATAACTCTTATATCCTTCTTGAAATTCACTCCATCCACCAAGGTTTAAGGTATGGTATTAAATGTAAAGTTTCTTATTTTGGTCATATCTAATCCCATATGACATTGGACTATTTTGATAAACTTGACCACATCATTGGTCCAGTTGAGAGGAGTTATGTTTGTAGCTTCATACTGACTATCATGGACTAATAAAATTATAACTTTATTTTATTTAACCTATTTTGAAATGTGTTCACAGATATATTTTCCTATGAATTTTTTTTTAAATATTACTTCAATTTCATACTTCATACACTTTGTCACCCATCCATCTCTCTTTTCACTTAAGTCTCTGCTAAGTATGAAATCTTTTATGCTTGGGTACATCACCATCACTATGACTTTATTATTAGACACCATGTGTCTAAATTTATTAATCCCTATCATAATAACAAGGAAATTATTTTAAATAAAGGTTTACCTTTCTTCATATCCTTATAATCCTTTATTAAATAAGGAAATTGGTTGTTCAAGTCCTTCATCATTCTGTTGCATGAGCATATCAGAAATGACATCAACTATGGAGAATGCATATATGAAAAAATATTTTTTAAAGATAGGTTTAAGGATGGTGGGGGATTGAGATATGGAATAATTCATGGCAATAAATTTTATCTTTCCTTCCTTTCTCCATGTGAGCTCTTTGTGCTTCTTGAGCATATGAGTAAGTGATTTCACTAACTCTACAAATTTCAAAATGAATTTCCTTATGAAGTTAATATTTCCAAAGAATCTCTATAAGAATTTATTATTATTGGGAAGGAGTAAAGATAATATTTATTAAATACTCTTAGGGTCAATGGATATTCTATCCTTTAACACAACATGTCCTAATAATCTACCCTCATTGACTGGAAAGATACATTTATTGGGGTTTAAAGAAACTCCAAACTACCTACACCTTTCAAAGACCAACCTTAAGTGTGCATGTGATCTTCAAGATCCTTTGGAAATATAGTGATGTCATCAATATATATGAGAACCATATCATTAATTATCCTTTCAAAGGCAACATTCATTTCCCTTTAGAAATTTGCCCCTGCATTGTACAATCCAAAGGGCATCTTCATGTATGCATAGGTGCCCCACTTTGTTGTGAAGGTGGTATTATGTTTATCTTCCTAAATTATCAATATATAATTATATATAGAGTATAAATATATTAAATATAACTTTTGATATCTTATAATATTCTAATGTTTATGATCTATGGATGGTAGTGGATAATGGTCTCTTAAAGACACCGTATTAAGGTCTCTAAAATCAACACATAGGCATATATATACATTATTATTTCTCATAGGCACAAGTTTTTCCATAAAAAAGGAATTATTTATATTTAATATGATCTTGGATTCAATTATTTTATTTAATTCCCTTCTCATCATCTCTTTAACCTTAGGGTTGACTAGTCTTTGCTTCTACCTTACTAGTTTTGCATTGTCCTCTAACTCTATGGTATGTTGGGATAACTTTGGGTCAAAACCTTCTAGATCATGTTATTCCCATGTAAATACATTTTAATACTCCTATAATAATTATATGAAGTTACCTCTCTCTTCTTTGGTGTTAATTTCCCCAAACTTAAGTAATTTATCTTTGAAAATGGCTACCTTCTCATAGTTTTCCTCTTTTGTTGAGATGCTCACCTTGTCCTTCCTTAAATGATCATCTTCATTGAATATAATATCCAATTTCACCAATCCTTTGGGTAAAGTTTTATTTCTTATCTATAAAATTTCATAACTAAAATAATGTTATAGTCAACCTTGGTTCTAATTACATAATTTTACATCATACATGAGAAAACAAGCAATCAAACTATCATTGTCAAAAACTTGCCAACTCACCTCATTGTTAGATATAGATGACCTACACAAAACCTTGATTTTTGATTATCCTTGAGTTCCTTTTAATGCATCATCAATGTCATATTATGCACTAATGGAAAATAGTGTATTTGCATTATGATTGGAATCCCTTGGTATAGAATGGATTTTAGATGTTAGGAAATCCTCTAAGATATCTCAAAATTGGTCCTTATAGGTCTTAAAAAGAGGATTTTTTACTATACTAACACCTCTCACCTACTATACCACTAACTCACTATCTCCTTTCAATTTCAAAATATTGATTCCTATTCTCCTTTCTTATTGTAGCCCATGTATGAGAGATTCATATTATACAATTTTTGAAGTACATCTAAATCAAAAACCTAGTGTATAATAGTACCTCTGATTAGAATGGGAAACGAGCATCACTCTATCCCTACTCCCATTATTTGACCTTGATCTATCAAAAAATAAGGTCCATATGCCTTCATGCTCTTGAGTTGGGCTTGTAAGACTAAGTACAACATCTCCTTCTTCATGCATATAGTGCACACCTAGGCCTACCTCCTCAATAGTCTTGTAAGGGTCAAAACCATGGTTATCATTTACCTATTCATTAAGGAGTAGATTTTAAAGGCATTTAAGATGGTCTTTATGCTCTTGATCATTGATATTTTCATCTTCATCTAGTATAGTGAAATTCACATTAGAAAGGTTGGTCATGTAGCATTCTAAGTGGAACCTAGAAATAGGTTTAGACCTAATGGTGACCCTTGTCTCATACATAGTCCTAAAGACCATGTATGACCAGTTAGAAGAAAGATACCCCCCAATTTTTGTATTGAAATCCCTAGATATGCATAGGGTAAAATATGAAGCTAAACTACCATGACATCTTGGGAGATAGTACAATTAGGGTAGGAAGCCAACACAATATTAAGATATTTAAGGATACCTATTGTATTTCTAGGAGACCCATCCAATTATAAAAATCCCTTCTCATTGGGTTCATACTTAAGCTCTAACTTATTAGATATTGATTTTAGTATGATTGAGTAGAATCACCACTATATATCATGAAATTATGGATAAAGGCATCTCCTATTATGACTGATAAGTAGAATGAAGGTGGATTAACTACTTTAGGAGCTTAGATTTCATTAGGTTGACTATCATTAGCATAAATTGCACTCACTTTATCATTTTTCTTATTTATGAGTGAAAGCTTGGAGAGCTCTTGTTGAGGGAGGTATTTCTACCCTAGAATTATTATATCATCTCACATATGAATATTAGCATTGGAATTCTTCATGTAATATATAATTTTGAAGGGAGAGCTAACTACCTTGGGTTACATCTTTGAAGTAGAGGCATCACCTGTAGCTTCTATAACTTGATGAATGAAAGGACTCTTTTATTGTTACCCATGTCTTTGTGATGTCTTATATGTTGGAGGTGTTATATGTACTATAATTTGAGTGGTAACCTCTTGAGTTATTTTGGGGTGTGTTGTAGATGCCTTATACTACCCCAAACTATCTTTAACCACCCTCCTTTTAGCCCTTATGTCCGATGCAATTGATTCATCTACCTTAAACACATTTTACACAAAATTTGTTTTCCACCTTCTCAAAAGAGTGTTCATCTTTTTAAAAGTTAATAAAGGTGGTCTCATTATTAATATTACTTACATTTCCTCCTTATTGACTTGGCACTTTAGTTTAGGTCATGAAAGACATGTCTCCATGAGGCACTTCCGAACCTTCTTTATGTTGTGGAGGAGGCATGTTGTCATGTGATTGAAATGAAGGAGTCTACTAAATATAAGAAGTCTGACATCCTTCCCCACTAGTATCAATTATCATCTCACTAATTTCCCCCATGGATCAGACCACTATCCTTCTTGTGCATAGTTATTCTATGTTGGCACAAATGCCTTTGAACTGCTAGCAACATTGGGGTTGAAACTATTACAAAGTCTAACATGTTTAATCTACCCTTGGCCTTATTGGTTAGGTAGATAAGGAGGCCTATTATGTGGGTAGGATTTATATGGGTCATGGTAAGGGAATTTATAAGGTTTATAAGATGTATTTTTTACTTCTCTAAGGCTACCAATTTATTGTTTTAGGATTTGAGTAACCCCTCTATCTTACCAATCGTATATACTTGGCTGCCGTTAGATTGATATTGATTGTTTGGGGTTGGTAATGGAGTAATGGTGTGGGATTGAGGTTGAATTTATGGAATTAATTGCATGAGGGGCCTATGAGTAAGATTGCATGTCTGGATTAGGAAATTTTATGCTTTTATGGAGATCTCATATGCTTTTGTCAATGTGGTTACCAACATGGACTGTATCATCATAGTAACATTAAAATTTAAGGCCCTTAAATAGTATAGTAAGGAATATTTAGGGGTATTCTTAATGATGATAGGAATCCTATCCCAAGTTTTTTGGAACCTGTAATTAAAATATACCATGGATTCTTGGGGGGGATCTCTTAACTAAGGTGAGTTTTTCTAATAGGAAGACATGGTCAATTTTATCCTCAAAATCCTTACATAGAAACTCACCAAATTAATCCCATGTATTTATAGAGGTAGGAGTGAGACAAATGCTTAACCCATCAAGGATGTTTCCAAGAGTCTAATTGACACATTCTCTTAGGTTATGTTGTTCATTGAGTATAGGTTGGCTATATCATCTATATGTTCCACAAGGGTGGTGGAGTTCTCTAATATGAAGTAGGTCAAATGTTTGAGGGAAACATTTGGGACATCATTAAAATGGTTAAGGTTCAAAGGAATACCACCATTAAAGGGTACAAATTCTTGGATTATAGGTCTCACCATTAGGATTAGAGGACTTGCAACATACTCTTTGTGGTATGAATTAGGGGAATTGGGAGGTGGAGGATTAGGGTTAAACTTAGGAAACCTATTTATTCTTACATTATCCAATGATATCTCAATAAATTCAATCTACTTACCTTTTGAAGATGATATAATGGATACCTTTTACATGAAATTACCTATAGATCTACCACTGATTATCTTTAGCCTTCTAGATGTCCTCCAAAGTTGTCAAAACATGTCAAATTAGGTCTCAATCCACTTGATAGCTAGTCCCATCAGATGTGCCATAACTATTAGCTACCCAAGTTACACCCTTTTGAGGGGGATGCTCAAACCCCATCAAAATTAGACTAACATGAGACTAAGCTATAGGTTGTGGGTTACCTATTGTATACAAATAATAATCTCAAATGTTATCAATTACTAATGATTTCTATCTTCTAAGAACCCATCTAGTCTTAATCTCTTTGTGTGCATGCCTTAAAAGGAAGGGTATAGAAATAAATGGGTGGTCCAAACATTATAATTCATATGATTATTTTCTATTATTACCACTTATAACCAATCCCACCAACTCCTAAAACCATTCCCCTAAGCTTTGTCTCCTATTTTGCACACTCTTATAGTAATTTTCCACCTTTATTAGCCCTTTCCCTAACCTAAACCCATTTCTGATAGTTTACATGACTATTTTAGTTGTGTCAACCTTGTATTATTATTGACAAAACTTATTAAGGGTCTAAGTTGGTCCTTGGATAACCTAGTCCATGACTTAGTGAGTTTTTGTCAATTGTGATACTAGGTCAACCAGGTTGACCTTGTTAGATGAAAATTTTGGAAGGTTTTATGATTAGATCTAAATATATAAACACATCCATTTTTTCATTCTATGAGAGTAAGTAAGAGTTATTATTCATTTTTTCTTCTTTATAATCTACTCTTCCACCATCTTTCTTGAGGAGTCTTAGTTTAGGGTTTCTACTTGGAGAATAATCTTGTCTTATGGGGAAGTCTTTGATGCTTTAGCATTTCTTAGTGATCCTTACAAACTAAAAAAAACCTTTTACAAATCACCTTTGGCCAAGGGATATATTAATTCTCAATGGGTTTGTCTTCCAGGTAAGTATTTATAACTTTAATCCTCTCTTTAGGAGATAAAAGTAACATAAGTAATTATTTTTGAATAATATTCTCTATCACCATGCATTAAGGTTTTAACTATACATAGCTTAATTAGGATTATCTTATGCATGTTTAATTTTATGTTTACTAACACCCATGTTGTGCCACATGATTTTATGAAAACTAGATTAGACTTTTATTTACTTATTATTAGTATAGTGAATATGAATACATAGAACCTAGTCAGGTTTATTGCATAATTTTACTTGATTGTAGGCTTTAGAACCATCCCTAGTAATATTATTATGGTAAGAGATCCATTTATTAGGTATATTGGATCCATATTGGTGATGACCTTAATTATCTAATGTATCCCCAATTGGAAGCATAAGTAGGATCTATGTTCTCTGAGCTAGGATTGATGTGTAGATATGTTGCATTTCCCATTGCATACATTCAAGTGAACCTAATGTAAAACTAACCCTTGTACGGTTTCCTTAATACCTTTCATTTCTATCATTTTATTATTTTTATATATTTGTGATATTAGGTTGATTAGGCCAATATAGTTCTAACTTATGTGCATAGGTTTAACACACATCCACATTAAAATGACTCTATTCTTTCTATGCAAGTCTTCATTAGATATATTTTAATGGATTGAAAGGTTGACATAGTACTCTATTTATTCCTAGATAATATACTATGTTTAACAGGTCGACTTAGTCTCTCAGTTAACATCTAAAATAGTAAACTAATTTGTGTAGGTCGACTTAGTCTTAAAAACAACTTCCAAATAATAAAATAAGTCAACTAAGTTAATTCATTGATCTTAATAGGATTTAAAAAATAGGGCTTCTTAGAACTAGGTTGATCTAGTCCACATAGTTGGTAGAATTTGTAAGCAACATTCAAGGTACTTCAATAAAAAATTTAAAATCTTTAGCAACTTCTAAACCACCAATTTAGTACTTCATTTATAGTTCTATTTTCTACAAGTTTGTAGTCTTTGAAACAATAATACTACAACAAACTAAGTTGACCTAGTTGACTTAGTTATGTAGTATATCTTCTGTCTAAAAGACAAAGTGGACCTAGTCGACTTAGTTCTTAATGACTCTTGATTCTATAGTATAGTAGTGACCTTGTTGACTCTGACCTATAATTTTTCATATAGTTTTATCTAAAATGACTCTATACCATTTTCAATTTGGGAATTAAAAAATATATGCTACTCATTAATTCACACTTTCATTTTCATTTGTTTGCATGCTTAAAGTAGCTCACATAGTCTAATTAGGTGGTTTTTTAATATATTATTTAGTTGTACTATTTTTCTCTTTTTTGTGCACACTACCAAATCACATAATTTCAAAACCCATTTAAAATTTTGTCTACCCAAGGCATACCTACTTGGATTTCATCACTAAGGGGGAAGCTGACTTCATTTTTTGGCCAAGTATAAACACATGGTTAATGGTATATAATATCAAATCACCTAACAACCTTAGCATTACATGATTGTGAAATGAGGTAGTAGGCCCCAATACCAAGCCAGTACCATTGCCAACATAGATCCATTTTAGCTTGAACATCCTAAAAACATCAATATATTGCTTTCTAGTTCCTTTTCTTTAGCCAACTTCCCTATTAAACTTAAAATAACACTTTATAAGAATATAAAAACACTCAGGATGACCACTTAGAATTTACTTTTTAGTTGAATACTTATTTTTTACTCATTATATGTTGTATTATATAAACTTGCATTAGCCAACATTGGTGTAAGGTTTTGTTTTGTGTGCCCCAATTGGTTCATTCTCATTGATCTAATTCTTTGTGTTTTCTTTCGCATCTTGCTTCAATTACATTTCAAAATCTTTCTCTAATTTTAGCACACTATCATTCAGTTCGACACAATATTTTATAGACTATATTTTCCCCTACTTATAGTACTAAGTTGACCTAGTTGACCTATATCTTTATCATATTGTGTTTTTCCTTATCTACAATACTAACTCAACCTAGTTGACTCTATACCCTTCTCAGGCCCTGTCTAGCAATACTAGGTTGACATAGTTGACCATATACTCTTATTGTTACCTTTACTTTGTTTATCGCCTATCTATCTAGCTTAGTTCTCTATTTCTTATTCCTTAGCATTTTGTTCATTTCCTCAAAACATCATGAAGTTCCCCATTATATTATTCTTAGACAACTTAAATCCATTTAGACACTATATGGGGTATTCCTTTCTCCCTTTCTTTACCTCCTAAGAGAACCCTCACTCTTAGAGCATTTCTTACCCTCCTTCATCTATGGCATGTAATATGGTTTAAGTCACACCTCAAGATGAAGTAGGTGCATCTAATCCTTTTTGTACCTATTAAGACAATTATCATATTCAATATTTTCAACATAATGTGGGATCAATTAACACAAGTATATCCAATAATACCATTGATAATGCACCTTCCAATAACCCTCCTCCCAATACCAATCTAGGGATTTTTCCTACAAACACCAACCTACAAATTGATATGACTCAAATTCTTGCACAAGTCATACAATAAATGAACATAATATAAAATTATAACACCTCTTAAATTATGTAATTACATTTCCATTTGATCAACATGGCTAATCAACCTCTAGTTTTCAATCATCAAGCCAATCAAAATTTTATTCCATCTCTTATATATGCCTTGAGAAATATTATTCCTTGACCTATCATGAGTAAAAAAATGCTTCAAAACATCCAAAATGAGCCTTTATCTCATTTCATTATACCCATTGATATTGGTAATATATCTCCAACTATCAAGTATGATAGGACTAAAGACCTTACACCCTTTCTCAAATCATTTGCTAATCTTTATAAAGAGTGGATCCAAACTAATACTTTCACCACAACTAAACTTGTAGTTAAAACCTTCACTAGCAATGTATTGGAATGGTAAAACCAAATTCCCTATTTCATTTAGAAACTTTAGGATCTATTCAATCCTCTAGTTAAAGAGTTTTAACGTAATGACCTTCCCAAAAATTGCCTTAGCCATTTCATCAATGCCAAACAATCTCCCACTGAATCAACTCGTGATTTTATCAAATGATGGAAATATCTAGCTTGTAAGGCTGACCATAAAATGAATGAAAATAATTTATTCAAACTCTTTATAACATCTTTAACTCCTTAACTTTAATATAAGTTTCAAAAAATTTCTCCTTAAAAGATTAACAAAGTTCTTGACCCTCAAGACTTCCTCATGAAGAAATTTGAACCTAATACCAAATTCCTTAAAGGATCTTTTCAAAATTATACCAATGCCATCACCAATGATACTCCTTATATGAAATTAGGAATTTCCAAAGCTTATACTCCCCCATATTATCACATTCAACTAATTGTATAGTAAATGAAACGATTATTACTTCCCTCTAAACCCTTCACTTATCCTAATAATCCTCTTAAATGGTGTGACCCTAATCAATTTTGTTGGTTCCATGCTGACATTGGTCATTCCCATGAAAATTTTCAAGGGCTTACTAAATTTGACATCTCCTACATGCTTGGTGATTCCTTCAATCACAAATCCATGACCCTAATTCATCATCAAGAGTACAACACTACTTCTCAAAAATACAAGCTTCCCAAGATTCTTCTTCTAATAACCAAAAATAATTTTCCACATATAATCCTAAACAAAATACTGTTGATTTTTGTGTTATTGATGCCAACTATGATCAATATTACAACAATTCTCAATATGTTAACATAGCCAAGGTCAATTATTATCACAAACTAGCTCACAAATATCCTATCACAAAACCTAAGAAACCATATTTTGAAGAACAACTTCTTAAATATACTATAACCACTCGTTTAGTTTTGGAATCCCACAAGGAAACACCTCCTTCTTTTAAACCCCAAATAACTTCCATTATTTAAAAATATACCTTACCTTCTAAACCTTGCATTGGTTCTTCTTCTAAATACCTTTGGAATTTTCTCAAAGAACTTAACTCCATGACTTGCAAGATTCCACTTATGGAATTAAATTTTACTTCCCCTTATCATCACAAGTTCCTCATGCCATAATTATGAGAAATTAAATATCCATCTTCTATATATTTAGAACCATCCTCTATTGAGCCTTAACCTACCAATGTATATACCATTAAGTCCATTTGTCCTTCTTCCAATACTTATATTTAATTTCTTGAAGAGGACATGATTAATGATGAGATCCTTTTTTGCATCGATGATCCACCCCTATTCATTAAAATAACCATTAATAATACCCTTATTCATAAATTTTTAGTTGATTAAGGGTTTAGCATTGATGTCACATCTTTGTGGCTCATCTAAGAACTTGGCTATAATAAGTATCATATCACATTACCTATTGTGTATTTGATAAACTAATCAAAATCCATTTAGTTATATTTTCCTTCCTTTAATAATTAGACCTAAGAATGTTTGAACTAAACTTATGGTCCTTGATTTACCACTATCTAATGACATACTCCTTGGTTTCCCTTAATCTCATAGAATTAGGGCCATTGCTTCTTTTGGTATCCAATGTATTAAATTCCTACATATTAGAAAATGGTATAAGCATGAGGCTGATCCCAGCCCTTGTAGTTTTCAAATTCCCAATCCAAAATCTCAATTTTGCATTCTTGCCATTCGTGACAACAGTAATGCTCCTTTTCTTGAATTTATCAACATCAATCCAGACTTATAGGTCACATTCATTGATTCAGATGATGATGTACCTAATGACTTTAAACATACTTGCAACACCGCTAAGCTACCTCCCTATATATTAGAGTGGCTTCCTCCTTATTTATTATCTCATTACCACACTATTCCTCTCATTGATGAGATCACTAATTTTCCCCCTCCATGTAATTCTTAGGAACCTTCTTACCTAGAAGACACCTTTACATGCAATGACTATGGATTGGCCAAATCATTCCAAGATACTCTAATCATGTCTCCATGTAAGTTTAGTAATCTTAGAATTTCACCTCTTAAAACTCGAATCTCAAGCATGTACTATTTCTCCAATCTATGATGATAACTACATCATATCCCAAGCTCAATATTGAGACTTGGATATTCAACATTATAAAAAAAAATTATCTCAAATACATGCTTTCAAATGGGATGTTCACACTATTTGTATGGATTTTGACTTATCTCCTGAAGGTCATGTACCTCCTATTAATTATCCACTTCTTGATACTCCTTGTGTGGTTGAACAAATCCTAATTTCTAAACCTCCAAAAATTATTGCATCTTCTTTACCACCTATAGATCACATCATTACATATGATTCTTCCCCCATCAAATAAATTAATGATACACCAATCTGATCTTATCAATTTAATCCTCATACTCCTAAGATTACATTAGATGCCAAGGTTATAGATTTTTTTTAGATACATTTTAAATATGATAGCCATGGTAATCCAATTCTCAACCTCAAAGTAGATGTTGAGAATTATGGTCCTCTTCCCACTTTTTGTAGTGATGAAGCTATCCTTGAATTAGTCCATGCCCAAGAACCTCAACTTCCTTGGAAATATCATAAACTTGAGAATTTCAAAATTAGATCCCCTTATTTTAACAACTTTGTTACTAGAATTAAGCATAAAACTAATCCAAATTATTCTTTACCAAATGCACCATACCACTTCCAAGATGGAAATGTTATGCTTATTGAAGATACTATTCATATTTAATATGGTAATCCATCATTCCCTCGACCAATTATAGTTTTTTACAAACTCACACCTATTGAACATAATAACTTTAGCTTATTATTCAATAAATTTTATGTGATCTTTGATCAGTCTTATGATAACATGCCTAGTATTAATCCTATCATTATCATACACAATATCATCACTTATCTCAATGCCAAACATGTGCATCAAAATCAATGAAAATTTCCACCTAAAGTTTTTGCCTTATGCCATAAATAAATTATCAAACTTCTTGATGCTAAGTTTATCAAACCAGTGGACTATTATGAATGGGTTTATAACATCATCCCTATTTTGAAAAAAATCACCATGGTCATTCACATCTGTATTTATTTCCATATTCTTAATCTTGTTTATCCCAAGGATAATTTCCATCTACCTTCAATAGATGCCATTATCAATTCCACAGTTGGTTACAAAATGTTATCTCTTATGGATGGATTCTGAGGATATAATCAAAATCACATTACCCCTAAAGATCAACATAATACAACTTTCACCATAGAATGTGGCACTTATTAATATGTTGAAATTCCCTTTATCCTCAATAATGTTGGAGCTACTTATCAATGAGAAATGACCCATATCTTCCATGATATTATTCATAAAATTATATAAACCTATGTTAATGACCTAATTATTAAGTCTAAATGTTTAAAGAATCATATTTTTGATCTTTCCGTCATCTTCAACCACTTTCTTAACTACAAATTTAGACTAAATCCATACAAATGTGTCTTTGGTGTCACATATAGAAAATTATTGGGACTCTTAGTTTCTATCTGTGGTATCAATGTTGACCCTATCAATATTAATTATATCATCAACATGCCCATCTCTCAATCTTTTTTGGACATTTGTACTTATCTTGATAAACTTGGGGATATTAGATGATTCATCCTAAAATGGCTTACCAGATCCAGTCCATCAGTTCTCTTCTTAAAAAGGAAACGCTCTATAATGGTGGATCCCTATCAAAAAGTATTTGATAATATGAAATAATCATTGGTTCATCCACGTAATCTTAAGCCCCTTTCAAATGATCAACCTTTGATCTTATAAACCTCCTCCACACCTATATTAGTTAGGGTAATACTTTCCTAATAAGATAATATTGGAAGATAATATGCCATCTACTATATTAGATGAAGCCTCATTGATTATGAGAAATGTTACATGAAATTTGAATGTGATTGCCTCACCATATATTTTATCACTAAAAAACATTGGCATTATATGATTTATCAAACCACTTGTGTTATCATCCATTCCAATCCCCTTCATCCCTTCTTATCCAAATCCTTTCTTCCTATTGAAATAATTGGTAAGTGAATGGTCCTTCTCATGGAATGTTATCTTTAATTATTAATCTTAAAGCTATCAAAGGACAAATAATCATTGATCAACATGTCATAGCTCCTATTCCCTCCACCTACCACCTTAAAGATAGTATTCTTAATGAAAATACTATCTATATTGAAGGTCTCAACCAAGCCATATCTATTAAATATTACCTCCATAAATTAATTGATAATATTGAAACAAGTAATCTCAATGAATATAATATACTCTCTGGTACTTCTAAACCAAAAGTAGTTATTAAAAAGGTTCCTAAAATTAATGTCAATTTACATGAGGATACTTGGACACTTCACTTTGATGGTGATAAGTTCCTTCAAGGAGATGGGGTAGGTTTTATTCTTCTTATCCCTCTTAAAAAATTCATCCCTTTAAATTTTTACTTAACATTTGATTTTAGTAATAACATGTCCAAGTATGAATATTTAATCTTAGGTATGAGAGCTGACCTCAATTTTGATATCCAATACCTACATGCTTTAAGTGATTCCAAACTCATTTGTCACCAAATCAATGGTGATTACCAATGTAAAAGTGAGATTCTCATTTATTATCATCAAATTGCAACTACTCTCACTCAATATTTCATTTCTTTCACCACTGAGCCTATCCCTCAAGATCAACATTCTATTGTTGATTCCCTTTCTTATTCATCATCTCTTTTTCATCTACACCAAGTTCTCACCTATCCCACTTTTCTTATCTAAATAAAATATATATTCATCTTCTACTCAACCACATGATTTTATTATCTACCACATTGAAGTTATCACCACTATACAATGCCCATGGTATAAAGACATTATTCAATTTCTAGAACACCAAACTTATCCTCTAAACTTAGATTCCCATAAAAAGAATTACATTCATAAACAATATTTTAAGTATATATTTAAATATAACATCCTATATTATCACAATGTTGAAGTGACATTGCTTTGTTTTTTTATGAAAGATGAGGTTCCTCCTCTTCTTAAACAAGCACATGGGGGAATTTGTGGTGGACACTATAGTGGACATGATACATCCCACAAATGTTTACATATGGGGTAATTTTGGACCAATCTTGAAAAGGATACCATCAAATTTGATAAAAAAAAATGTACTCCTTGACAACTTCATGATGATTTAATTTCATTTACCTCAAAATGAGCTTCAAACTATAAGATCTCCCTGGCCATTCTCCATGTGGGGATTAGATCTCATAGGAAAATTACCTTGATCTCAAGATGGGCATGTCTTTATAATCATATCCATCAAGTATTTCACCAAGTGGGTCAAGGTTATGCCCCTTGTTAATTTCATAAATACCATCATCTCCAAATTCATCCTTAATCAAATCATTTGCCACTTTGGTGTCCCTCATACTATCATTTTAGATAATGGTGGTAATTTCAAAAATAAAGATGTCCAATAGCTCTATGCTAAATTTAAAATCCATCACAAATAATCCACACCATATCATACATAATTTAATGGCCAAGATGAATCCACCAACAAAATTATCTAAAAGACAATTCATGAAACCTGCATGAATTGACACCATCATCTATATCCTACTCTTTGGACCTATCACACTAACATATGTATTTCCACTAGGGAAATGCCATTCTCTCTAGTCTATGGTTATGAATCACTCCTTCCATTATAAGTTGATATTCCCTCTCTTCATATATCTCTTCATGGTATAATACTTTATGAATAATTACGTGAAGCTCACCTTCATGATCTTGATCTCCGTGATGAACACCATTTTTATTCTTTACAACATAATCACCAATACAAGGCTCATATTTCCAAACAACATAATAAACAAATTAAAATTAATGCATTTAATATTGGTGATCTTGTCCTTAAATTAGAATACACTCATGATAAATAATGTAATTATTCCCAAAAATGGTGGGGCCCCTATTAAGTCAAATATATTCTTGGTCTAAGTACATATCACCTTGAAACTAATGAAGGGAATTTTTTCAAAGAACCCACCAATGCATAATTCCTCAAGAAGTATTTTTACTAAATCCTTCCCTTATTTTAATGATTTATATATGCTATCTATCTAACACTTTTTATAGGATACTTACATGGGGCTCACCCTCTACAATAGTTCTCTCTTTTCACAAACCTTAATCCTTCCTTCCGGTCTTTTGGTTTCCTTTTTTCTCATGAGTTACATTGTTAAATTATAGAAAATATCTGATATTCCTCATTGTGTAATTTTATCCTCTTTATTTTCATAATTTTTACACACTTTTTAACACCCATTAGGTTTCTTGTTTGTGTGTTTTAGTGTAAGACCATGGACAGGATTTGACCTTCCTCTCAAATACCATATTTTTTTATCCCATTTATTTTTTCCAATACTTTTTTCACCCTCGTGGGTTTATATTTTATGATTTATAGTGTAATACCATGGACAGGACTTGGGATTCCTCATGAAATCACCATCTCTTTACTCCTTATGTAAAATGTGTTTTGTAATGGTTACGAGTAATTGATCCTTTATTATCAGCTTTAGTTCTTACTTATTTTGATACATGAAATTTTCACAACCTATGTTATCATATTTCCCTCATTCTTATGATAAAGAATAACATTTTTTTTTCATTGTATCTTTTTTTCACCCTTCATCACATTTTTAGTGATTTGAAGTAATTCAAATTGTTTCATATTTAATTCCTCTTGATTTCTTTTCCTTTCACTCCATATTGGATAAAACAAAGTCAAAGTCAATATATCACTTTTATTTCACTTAAATCTATGAGACTCTTAAACACCATGATTTTTGAGTTTTCTCTTAGTAACCAAGTCCCAAGTATTCAAATAAAATTCATCTTTAGCACCCATGTTTGGTTTTCCAAATCTATATGGAGGAGGAATAGAAAAATCAATCAAGAAAGTTAAAATATAAGTAATTTGAAATAAAAGGTAATGATATAAAAAGGCAACATACAAATCTCAAAAGTTAAAATCAAAAAAAAATATGTGATTAAAAGCACATCTCCTATCTCCAATAAAATCTCAAACTCCATGGTTGGCCTCATGATAGAGCCAAGCTCCATTAGGGTATAGTAGCCCAGTAGATTAGAATAGGATAATTCAAAAAACTTTATGGTGATACTTACTTTCTTGCATAAGTACCCAATATTTGTAGTATACTAATCGTTGTATAAGGGGTCCTAAGAAATGAGGAACACATTATGGGATGGTAGGTCCATTTTTAATTTTCATACATATAACCTTCATGGGATGATCTACATACTTCATTTGTTTACCTAATATTTGTGTGGCTAAGAGAATTTCTTCAGAGTCCTTAAGATTGAAAGTCCTCTTATTTTGACAAACCTAATTTAAGTGTCTTGACTTTTATAAAGAGTTTATTTACCTTGGTTTTTCATTCATTCTCCCCTCTAACCATTTAATTTCCCCATTTGATAGGCACGTGTGATTCTAAATCTATTTTTCCTCTTATCTACTTACTTCTTCACACCTTAAAAACATGCTAGCACTACTTTGTCTCATTTTGTCTATCCTTAGAGAAAAACATGTCTAAGAAACTATGTAATACTTTATTTACACCATGGCTCTATATTTATAGATATGCCTTAATCTGTTTTTACCATTTATCATTGTTATACTACACTTTTTTAAACACCTAAGTCTGCTTCTACTTTCATGCACTTTTTCCATTATTGAGTGAGTTTGGTTTGTTACTTCTCACTCACCAATGTTATTTTCCCTTTTATGCACCTTTTTCCATTGATGATTTAGTAAGGATTGTTACTTCTCTATCCTCAATGTTGTTTTACCATTTTTTCTTGACTATTTTTGTTTAACTAAGGATTGTTACTACTTTTACATTTATGTTTGATTACC
Source organism: Torreya grandis (assembly GCA_037957365.1). Classification (NCBI taxonomy): domain Eukaryota; kingdom Viridiplantae; phylum Streptophyta; class Pinopsida; order Cupressales; family Taxaceae; genus Torreya; species Torreya grandis. The sequence goes on from JARHVA010005585.1 coordinate 229,022, forward strand.
ATCTTTTTTACATGTATCCTTGGTTTAACTTGGTGAGTTTGCCTTTCTTACTCAATTTTTACTTGTTTGATATTTTTGGTATGTATTTTACTTGGATTTTTAGTTACTTGATTTAATCTAAAATTTGACTTGGTCATTGGGTCTAACAGAGCACTTGTCACCCCAGCTTGCCAAATTTATAAGTGCATCCCAACCACAGAGCACTAGTTATCTTGGATTTCCTACATTTGTTTGTTTTTTCTCTTTAGTTTTGTATTCTTAGGTTTTTAAAAATAAATATTTGTGCCATCCATAGTCAAAAATATAAACACAATAGATAACCATCCATCAATAAATGTAAGTCAAGGTACACACATATTCACTTTTTAGTTATTTCCATTTTAGTCATTTAAAATTTTAGTTATTTTTTGTTTTAAAATACTGTAAATTTATTTAGCCTCAATGTTGTGTGTTACTATGTTCTTTCTTGAAGCACCATCCCTAATTTCACTTGAGTGACACATGATGAGATTCAAGTGGGGCATATGTATACACATAATATTATCAAACTTTATCAATTACTGATGTTTTCTATCTTGTAGGAACTTGTCAAGTCTCAATATATCTAAGTACACATCTGAAGTTGTGTATCAAGAAAGGGTTGGGAAAACCATTGGTACTTCATATAATTTTTGTCACTTATTACCAATCTAACTAGCTCCTAAAACCATTCCCCTAAGCTTTGTCTCCTATTTTACTAACTCCTCTAGTCATTTACCACATTTATTATCCCTTTCCCTGACCTAAACCCCTTTTTTATAGTTTACGTGACTATGTTAGTTGTGTCAACCTTGTATTCTTATTGAGAAAACTTATTAAGGGTTTAAGTTGGCCCCTGGTTGACCTAGTCCGTGACCTAGTGAATTTTTGTCAATTGAGATAATAGGTCGACTAGGTTGACCTTATTAGAAAAAACTTTCAAAAGGGTTTAGGTTTAGATCCACCTACATAAACAAATATATTTTCCCATTATTTGATATTATTTAAGACTTTTTATTCATTTGTGCTTCTTTATAGTCTAATCTTACACCATTTTACATGAGGAGTCTTAGTTTAGGGTTTCTACTTGGAGAAGAATATTGTCTTGTGGAGAAGTCTTAAATGTTTTGGCCTTTCTTAGTGATCCTTATGAACTAAAACAACCTACTACAAAACAAATTTGGGTAAGGGAGAGATTGAGTCTCATCAAGTTTTTTTCTAGGTAAGTATCTCTAATTTTGCTCCTCTCTTTAGTAGATAGAAGTCTCATAAGTAATAGATTTTGAATAATATTCTCTCTCTCTCTCTCTCTCTCTCTCTCTCTCTCTCTCTCTCTCTCTCTCTCTCTCTCTCTCTCTCTCTCTCTCTCTACTTTTATGTTCAAAATACAATAATATAAATGCAATAGAATCAAATTGCCAATGCATATTTCAAATGATGCATCTCATTCTCTCAACTCTACTTTATCAAAAGAATGTCCAAATGATAATTATATTACTCTTGCTTCTCATGTTACAAATATAAATAATGCATACACTCTATCAATAGGATATAATGGATCCCACTGATGCCTCACCCATGATGTGACATATGCCTCTATGTATCCAACATCATCTACACTAAGCATGTCTATAGCTACATCCCACACATCCAAGGGTAATGGTGCTAACTCAGCCTAGATTTATCACATGCCTTAGTAGGGATCCCATGAGATCCTACCCTTATTGGTGTCTATGTACTCCTCACCCACACCCATGCTATTGGAGGCACATCCTATGATACCCCAAACTATCTAGTCACATGTTCAAACTAGAATCACTCATACACTCCATCCCAATGGTCATGTAACCAATAATTGACCCTCATATACTAAAATTACACTCCATCCTTGAGCCACCAATAAATCCTCTATAAGCCCTCCATATGATGTCACCAACCACCAATCTACTTATCACCCACCTTAATGGTTCACCCCCAGGGGATCAGATAGCTAATGAGCTCATCCAACACTCCCCATATGGTTTTGGAGGTGCCCACCTCTCCTTTGGCAATCATATCAGCCACATAACTGCTATATGCTCATAAGCCCAATAATGCAATAAGGTATCTGCACTCACACCACCACTGAATGCCTCTTAAGTAAACTAGTAAAGATCCCTATATAAGTTGGAAAGCATAGTCCTAACCCATGAGAACATAATGCCATACACCTCTATGTTTTGCATGATCATATGCATCTTATATGCAATCAACACCCCACTCCCATCTATAGCAATGAATAAATCCAACAACATGGTTAACCAATTATACAAATACAAAACACTCAACTACATAATAACAAATAATAATGAATTGCTATCATTGCCTCTCTAATGTATGCCTGAGGACACACCAAAAAAATATAATGATGCATGATCAATAACATCTACACCCATGTCATCCTACAATATCACACACTTTCCACTAACTTGTAAATGTAAAACATGGTACACATCCTCTAGAGTAATAGTAATCTCCCATGTAAGAACCTAGAAAGAATAAATGTTTGCATTACACCTCTCACATAAGGTGGTAATCAGATATCTATCCCACTTCACAGTACCTAGTTCACACACATGACTGAACCCTTCCCTATCCATCACAAATTTCTCATCAACTAACAAAGGTAAAAATATCAATGTCTCCATCACCTAGCCTCTACAAAACTCCCTCAACCATACCTCACCCTAAAAAATACTAATAAATAACATATATATCAGTCAACCATGACAAATCAATATCTAAGCTACACAATAATAAGTAACAACTCAAAGAAATCTAGCCCTAGTGGACAATAACACTACATAAAGGACACCAAAACTAGAAAATAACACTAAACACTTAAAAGGAGTGTTAAATCCTGGATAGGAGCACTAGAACTAGTCAAAAATTTCCTAGGGTACTTAAAATAACTCAAAAAAATAAAAAATTGGCTTCCAAACAAGCAAAAAATCAAACATTAACATTACTTACTAGGGTAACATCACAACTAACCTCCACTTGGGCTAATAACTACTCAGACTATGTTATGGTAGGTGCTCATCTCCTTGGCATATCTCCTACCCTAGAGCTTAAAATATCAAACTAGTTAATGCATAAATGAATCAAGAATCAATCCAATTTTCCTATATCAAACAACTTTTTCATCCAAATAAATATACCATTTTTCTTATAACTTGAACCTCATAGCTCCGTTTTACAAACTATTTTGTTCCACAAAATCATGACAATGATACCTTCAACATCATGTAAGACTTGTTCTCTTACTACATCATCCACTTACTATGGAACACACATATCTATACCTCTTTTATATTCAGACATACAACTTGGTCCTAACCAATCTAAACTTGTTCTAATTTCAGCAACTCGGTTTCATCAATCAAGTAACTTCTCAATCAATTCAAACTATACCAACCTTGCTTCTATTATTATGCCATTAGCCATCACTTTTGGCTCAAACTCCTCTATCATGAGATCTTGTCCCTAACCCTAAAAGGAGGGCATCATTCCTACTATTCCTATTTTACACTTACCCAGTATGCCTATCCACTCTTATAGGTAGATAAACCATGGTACTTACACTTTTAATAGTTAGATTATTAGATAAAACTTAGATTATTCAAAATATACAATGATTCAGACTACATGGGTCACTCAACATGGTTTTTACACCTCCAATATTTATATTATTAGATTCAGCTCAGATTGGTCAAAATATACAATGATTCAGATTACATGGGCCACTCAACATTACTTAAGACATTCAAATGGATACACCTTTAGTTTAAAGATACACAAAATATTTAGATACAATGGTTTAGATCATATGGATCCATAATGATTTCAGCTTATAGGTGCACAAACTAATTAGATACAGTGGTTTACAATATATGGATTCATAGTGACTTGAATACATATTTAGACTAGATACTAGATTTGGGTGCATGTACATACTACACATTTCACACATACAACTTTATATAACATTGTATGGTTACAGGACTAGATAGTAGATTATAAGCATAGTGTAGAGCACATTGTTTTAATCTCTAGTTTTGCACATGGGACATGACATGATCAGTCATATCAAATGTGGTTATAAAAATTTATAGATTATACACATGCATCACTCACACACCAAATTTAGGGGCATGGCATAGATGCTCATGTTCATCATCCAGGATTATATAGATTGGAATGGAAAAACATACAATTCTCTTCTCACACATTTACCAAAGTTGTAATTACACCCAACTATAACTAGGTTGTCACTAGGTTGGACCATATGATCATCTGTAGTGGTTGGTCCATAGTATTACCCAGACCCAAACTACCCAAGTTTATGTGGGATAGAGGACACACATTGGTTTTAGGCCTCTAAGCATTTCTTAGTTCTACTTCAGATATTTAAAGTGGGGGTATGATAGGTTTTTTCTCTTCACAAGCATATAGATTCTATACACACACTCTAGATTACATGAGTTTATGTGGGATAGAGAGCAGACATTGGTTTTGGGCCTCTAAGAATTTTTCATTCTAGTAAAGTTTAGCACAAGGAGCAAGCATTGTCCTCCTTCTTCATGTTATATATATTCTAATTCCAGATTTAGTACAGGGGACATCCATTTTAGGGATTCTTTCTTTCTCTAGGCACTATTCATCTCTTCATCCACTTCCCTGGCTAGGAAGTGGGTTGGACCCTTTTTCAGTACATTCATCTCCATGTAGGTAATTTTAGGTACACACTTTCTTCTTCTTACTTTTACTCTATTACTTTATTTCATTTCATCACTAGAATAAAAGGGGGGGAAATGTATACACCCTAAATTGGTCAAGCAACCACACATATCTTATCTTTTCACAATCCTTTCATAGGAGACTTCAAATGGAGAAAGTGAGCTTTCATTCATATTTATCCATGTCTTTCATTGTACTCATCTTAGTTTTATTTCATTCTTGAGTTACCTTTTTTCCTATTCCTAATCATCCCAAGCCTTTTAAAAATGGTCATTTTACCTCAGCTAGGTAAGATTTCCCATGCTTATTCCATCCCTCTAGATCCCTAGCCTATAGGATAGGAGTGCTAAGATTGGACTATAGCACTGGACCCTAGGGTGTCCCATTTCCAATGCTCCTATCCAAGGTCATTTTGAGCTCTAATGGTTAGTTTCCCTTTCTTAATGATTCTCATCCCCTTTTTAGCTTTGTCCTTAAGTTTTCCAATGTCAACCAAATGTGATTAAAATCTCCCAAATTTGAAATGAAGAGTCTCTTATATAAAGGACTACATAAAGCATTTTATATATCTCACTTACTACTTTAGCACATTAGATAATTAAAAATGAGTCAATAGTATAACTTAGCATTCTGTATCACACATAGACTTACATACTTGATCAAGGAAGGGCCTAGGTAAAAGTTCATTCTTGCATCTACCGTACATATTGATTATGCATGTTCCCTAAGGGAGAACTACAATTGATCTGAGACCCTAGCTTAAGGGTTAATGTAAATAGTGATCAGGATAGTAGGGGTTCTAGATTGTGTGATCATTCTTCCCCTAACCTAGTTTTTACCCATTTTTCTTTTAATGTATTTGTTTCTTCATGTGTGTAGATAGACTCAAGTTTTGAATATTGAATCAAATCTACAAGGATCTCTGTCGATAGTCAAGATCTAAAATTTCATAGGTGGATCAATATAGGAACAATGAACAAAACCCCAAAAGATCAAACCTCTATGACTAATTTGGACAATAGTGGTAGGAACTAGACTATAGCACAGACACTAGGGTGTCATATTTTTGGCACTCCTATCCTTTCACCAAATGAAAGCTATATTCAGGTTTCATACATCTTCCTAGCCCTGCACCTAAGTTTTCATCTTTTATAATAGTCATATCAACCTATTTTCCCATATAAGTTATTTCCTTCTCCTATGTAATTAATTTTACAAAATTTATATTTTATCATATTAAATCAGACTTTCCTACTTATTCCAAACCTTTATTGTTTATGAACTAAATACTAGATTCCCAAAAATAATAAAACATGGATATACAATTAGATTATGCAACAACTAGTTTAATTGGATTTGAATGCTTATTATAATTATTTTTTAGGATTACATCAGTCATGACATATAAATACTTATATTCTTATGTAATTTATTTATTTTGAATAGAGTTATATAAATCATGTTCACATAATTTTCCTTTGACTATTGCTCATTATGGTGTTCTAATTTATGCAGTAGCTATTCTTAATTCCCAATTATTTGATTTCTACCCAAATTAATCTAATTTCTAAGTAATGAAATACATGTCTCAAAAAATATATTAAATTCTTTTCTATCCTACTCTCTCCCTCTACTTTTATATTTTTTAATGAGAAATGATCTACCCATTACATTGTAAATAGTCCATTTATAGAGGAAACCAACCATGAGATCCAAAATATCTTGAAGAAATCAATTGAAATTTTGATGGAAACAATCACAACCTACCCATGATATATTATTTATAGCTTATTGGCCCTTGCATCACCATCAAGTCCTAAAAATAAGGGGATTATGTGTCCCATAAATTTTTGACTGATTTTGCTTATGTAGATCAGTTAGTTTCTAATTGTGTTTGAGGAGTCATAATTTCAGCCTAACATAGTATTGTTGATCATTTAATTATATTTGCATGTAAATTATTGGTTAAGTAATGCTACAAAATATATTATCCCTCCCTCACCTCATTCCCCATACCCCCCTTCATTAGATAATTTTATATAATTTTATATTAAAATAATTCTAAATCTCATGAACTTAATTTTTTAAATTTTTAAATTGTAAAGTTAAGTTATAGAATTTATAACTTATAAGTAACTAATTATAAATAAATTAAATTCATTTTAAATTTGATTAGCTTTATAACTATAACTAACTAAATGTTAATTAAAATTTCAAAACATAACTTTATTTAATATATATGCTTTATAAGGAGATTGGAAGGATATAACAACAGGAAAAAATGTACATGTATCAAGAGTTATTTGATTTCAAAGAATTCACATCTTTCTTCTTTCTGTGTAAACATCTTTGAGATTGATCATCACTTGAAAATATATCAAAACCATATTATTTGACAATGAAGTTTTATTCTTGAATAATACAGGTATATCTGGGTTTTCTTTATTGATTTATAATTTATTTGAAGTTTTCAAGTATCAATTCCTTTTATGATTGCATATACACAAACATATGTGTAAAACCATTTTATTTCATCTAAATAATGATGAACACTTTGTATTTTATGGTATATTGTAATAATTTCAATTTTATAATGATTGTTTATTTGATGATATGATTGTAATTAGTTATTTATAAATAATTTTCACGATCATTATTCTTATTCCAAATTATCTTGAGTCGACTCTCTTTCTTAAGTATTTATTCATTAGTTTCAATTAGTTTATTTTCTCTTTCTTATTTTATTTTATTTTATTTGTTTCTTATTTATTATATAGTTTGTTTGTTTTTTAATATTATATTTAATTTTTTTTTCTTATTTATTTAGTATTTGAGAAAATTTCTATTTTTTAGAGTTGTAGCCATTAACTTTCAATGATTTTGTAATTGTTAAATGATAATTTTAACTCTTAATCATAGTATTAACTTAGACTTGCTTAGTATTTAATTTTTTAATCTAAAAATTATTTGTTTCTTTGGTTTTGTAGATTGGATAAATTTTAGTCTTAGTTGATATTTAATTTTTTGTTTTTCATCTTCACTTATTTTATCTTTCCTTTGGATTCTTGTGTTAATTTTATTTTAGTCTATTTTAATTATGTTATGATGTTAATAATTTGATCATCAGAGACTCAATCACTGATTTGAAAATATAAACAATCATAATCCTTTCCTTTAAGAGATTACCTCTTACATAGGCTCTACTCTATTGGACATGTTAGATTATATATAGAATATGGTTCTAAGTTGATATATATTTAAATAAAGTAAATTAATTATCTCAATAATGAGTTTTGATTTATACTTTTAATTGAACATATATATTCCAATCATTATTAAAAAAATAATCATGTCTTAAATATTAATATTTTAGTCCCATAGTTTCCTACTATTAAACTAGTTTGATTCCACCTTGACCATCATGATTAGAGAATAACTTGATTCATTGACATGATATTTTTCACCATAAAAAAATTGGTGAATCTAATGGGGTGTTTAGAAATAAATTAATATTTATTCAAATTTAAAATCTCTTTCTTTCCCATGACCATTACCAGTTGCCCTCCTATCATCCAACCTAGGTTTGATAATTGTTGAAGATCAATTTGACATAGCCTCTAATATTGTCTACTTATTATAGTACACAAACCCCAAGTAATTCATCATGTCCTTTGAGATAGATAGGTAAACCATGATCTATTTTCAAACTCAATTTCATATTAAAAATGAAATCATCACATTCAATGAGAAAGAGAACAAACCTTGTCTACTAATCCTTGCCTAGAACTAAAATTATTTTTGAGACTTTACCTTTTGATAATTTTGTTGAGCCTAATGAAACTAATAAGTATATAGAAGCATAAATCCTATTAAAATCATATATCACACTAAACATTCCAATGGAATAATAACCTAGAGATAGAGTTAAGGACCTCATCCCTATTCTGCTAATTAATAGAGACTAAGATGAAATTATTGATAATAAATTTGACTATGATGTTAAAAATCAACAACCAATAGTAAATATTTGCATTCATGTAAATATAATTAATATTGACAATCATATTGGTAAGCATTCATCCCTTAAGTTATTAATTTACCAAAATTTATAGGAAACCTTGGTGATTCTTGGGAATATCATTTATATGCCTTTAAGTTGATTTATGTTACCCTTCATATAACTAATGAAAAAAGTTTCTCTTTGGGTATTCTCACAAAATTTATAAGGTAAGGCATACCAATAATTAATTAGTCTACTTATAAACGTCATCAATACATGTAAATATATAGAATATTGGCTATAACTCTTTTTGCTAAACCTAAAAAAGATCTAGAGTTAGTCAACAAACTTGTAAATATTTCCATTAAACTTGATGAGACTATTTAACATTTTATCACTAGGTTTACTAAATTACATCAAAAAATACCACATGATGTGAACATTATAATAAATTATTAATATTTCATTTTGGTAGTGTTTTACCATTAAATTAAAAAATGGATTTATAAGATAAAGGCATTACTAAATATGATGCAATAATTATTTTATGTATTAGGATATGAAAAGAGGTTGAAACATATAAGTTTTAAATAATTATCTTCTATTTATTTACCTTTTGATAATGTATAAATATTTAAATCCATTCATAAACTTGGTAATGAATTGGTTGTCATAAAGTGGAAGTTAAATGATAAACCATCAACATTAGGAAAAGTTCATAATCCTCAAAAAGGTAAAACCAAATAAAAAGTTCATTATTATCATGTTTATGAAATAGACCATGATCCTAATACCTATATATTTGTTTTAAAAAAATAAATGAGAAGGAAAATATAGTGTTGTTATTAACTTGGATGGTAATATAAACATATGTGGTTCTGATGAGTCTTCTAATTACATCAAAACAACTAATGATTATACTTTTTAAACAAGGCAAAAGGATTATAATTATGTCTTGAAAGATTAATTTAAAATATATAATAATAAAACATCTTCTTTTAAACCTTCCTTACAAAATAAAGGTAAAACCATTATGCATAATAATATTACTGCAAACACTTCTACTACAAATTCTCAAAAATCTAACCCTTTACCTATTGTATTTAACAATGATCGATATACTCCTTGTAAATCCAATAATTATACTCATACTCATCATCTTTAATAATATCATTGATGATTTGGAAACCATTAAAGTTGGTTTTTCTATGTTGCATGTTGTTTGTTTACCTAGCCAACTTGAAAATATCAATGATGATATTAAGAGTCTAAATCCTAAGAATATATTAGGTTTGTAAGAAAACATAATAATAATGGAACTAATTCTATTTTTCTTAGTATAATGATCATCCCATTGATTATATTCCTTAATTATATGTATCTATGAGAATTTTTGACATGGTTATCCATAATTATATTCTTGATATAGGAGCTTCTACTTGAACATCATGACTGAATTTATTGTTGATCAAATAGGAATATCTTATGAAACTAAAAACAATAAACTTATTAATTATGATTCTCAGCAATCCAAAAGTTGCAAATTTTTTTGTGATATTGTTATAAATATTACTCATTATGAAAGAATCAAATGCATTTCTAATGTTAAGGTTTTGAATATCCCTAATATTATGATATGTTATTATGTAGATATTGGTCTAAATCAACTAGTACTTTCATACATAAGGATACCATGTGGGTCCCTATTGGTAATGAAATTATGTGGATGCATAAAGAGGAATGGAATAATATTCCTATCAAATTTGTACCAACTAATGTTGTATATGTTGAAACTAGAAATGGTAATTAGGAGTTACTAACCTTGGATGAACTTGATCAATAACAATTAAGAACCATATCTTAGGAAACCATCTAGTATTTGTACTTTTATGGAGCTTATTTACAACATGGGAGTGGTGCTATAATTTTTTAAATTTCTCTTATAGGTAAAGTTTCTAGATAAAATTGTAAAATTATCATTTAAAAACACTAATAACATATCTAAAGTTGAGGCTCTTAATTTAGGTTTTGAAAAATAAATATAGTTGAATATCAAACAATTAGATGTTTTTAGGGATTTTGATTTAATTATAATACAAGTAAGTAGAATTTATAAAACCAATTAAATTCATATCCATAGCTATACTTATAAAATTTTGTAATTGACTAAAATATTTGAAGCATTTAATATCATTCATATTCTTAGAGAATTTAATTCTCATGCTGATAAGTTTGTTTCTTTTTATTTTAATCCTAATTTAAGTGATATTGAACTAATTATAGATTACCATTTTTAAAAAAATTAGACTTAAATTTCCTAATCTAAATAATAATTGGCCTATATTTGATTGTGATAATCACATTTATGTTTTTTTAAAGGTTAATTATTTTTATCATGATGATTATGTGATAAACTATGGTGATTATATATATTTAAGCATTAATAAACTACCTATTAGTTTGGTCAATTTGGAATCCATGTTTACACTACATGATCAACATAGGATATCATGAACCAAGTAACCATTTAAGAGAATTGTAGGTCAGACTGTTCCCATTAATCTTGGCACTGAAAAGGATACTAAATTTGTTTATTTATGTATTCATCATATTGATGAGGAAAAGGTTAAATTTATTAATTTTATTAAATATTTCATAAATATATTTGATTATACTTACAAAGACTTAAAGGTTTATCATACTAATATTATTAAACATAATATAACTATTAAGCTTGGTATAAAACTAGTTAGGTAGAATGTTCAAAGAATAATCCCCTTATTATAAGACACCATCAATCAAGAGTTATATAAATGTTATATGGTGGTGTCATATTTCATATAAGAAACTTATATTGGGTTAGAAAGATAGTGACATTAATATTTGTGTAGATTTCAAATATTTAATCAAGCTAGTGTTAAATATAACTTTCCTTTACCAAGCATAAATTAGTTTTTGTAGTAATTTTTAGGGTCTAAAATTATGTCACTTATATATGTATTTTTTTTTATAATCATATTTTTGTAAATATAGAGGATATACATAAAACTACATTTATCACACGTAGAAGCATATTTGCCTATAATAGAATGCCTTTTGATTTAATGAATGCAAGTGGCACTTTCAAAAGAGTTATTCATGTATATTTTAATGGATTGATTGGAATCATCATTCAAGTCTACCTAGATGATATTAATATCCATTCAAAGAAGAGAAAGAATCATATTGATCAATTACACAAAATATTTACTAGATGTAGAAAATATGTTATTTCTCTAAATCTCAAGAAATGAATTTTTGGAGTTACTGAAGATAAATTATTAGCTCATATCATTTCAAACTATAGAATTTAAATTGGTATTAAATGAATAAAATATATTAAATATTTACCATCTCCTAAATACCAATATTGTCTTAGGTCTTTTTTCATAAAATAAACTTTATGTGAAGGTTAATTTCTAATTTTGTTAACAAATCTAATCCCTTACATATTTTACCTTATACATATCATAATTATTTATGTGATGCATGTTTAGATTTAACATTTTAATGAGATAAAAATTCCAATGTGAGTGCTCGTGTAATTTCTAAACCTAATCCAAATAGACCATTTATCTTATGTCATTGTAACCAAAAAAATCATAGGTGATGTTATCACTCAACATGATCATGATCATGATCATGATCATGAAGAAACACCTATTGGATAAATGAGTTAAGTAATGAAATATGTTGAAGTCAAGTACCCTTTCATTGAAAATTTTGTTCTTATTAATCACATATTTAAATAGATATTGATATCTTTTCATTGAAAACAAATTTATTATGTTAAAATGTACCTATTTTGTCTTATTTGTTAAAGCAATGAACCATTCAAGGTAGATTATAAAAATAAATTTTCAAAATTCAATAATTTGATATTAATTTTTAATATTCAAAAATTATTATTAAAAATTAGTTAGCTAAACATTTATCTAAAAATGTGACCTCTAGTATAAATGTTGTCCTTTTAGTAGATGATATTATTTATGCTAAACCTCATTTCCAAACCATGAAGGTTATTAATCTTTAAAAATAGTTAAAAATAGGAATTGAGATACATGATTCGGATTGATTTTTTTCATAATATTATTGGTATCATGACCTAGTTTACTAATTTTAAAACCAATCTGGGCCTGATGTATTAGATAAGCATCAAAGAAGATCATGTAGGTTACATGACTTGAAATTTGTCTTGTTAGAAATTTGTATGTTCTATATGAATAAATATGGTGTGATATTATTTTGTTTAACCCATGATAAAACTCAAAAGGTTATTATATTTTTCATAAAGGTAATTATGGTGGACACCATGTAAAAATAAATACTTCATATAAAATCCTAAGTATGAGATATTATTTTCCTACATTGTTTCACAATGTGTATAAGTTAGTAAGGTCATGCATGCCATGTCATAATTTCACTGGTAGAGATACAATACCATAAATGACTTTTAACCTTATCATACTTGAGAAAATTTTCATTAAATAGGGTACTGACTTCATCTATGACATCCATCCTCCATCTTTAGCTGGTCATTGATACATTTTAACTACTAATAATTATTTTACTAAATGTCTTGAAGCTATATCATTAAGAAGTTTTGTTACTTCTAAAGTAAATTCATTTTTTTAAATATTTTTTTGTTAATATTTGGTATTATTATGATATAATATATGATAATGATCTTAGTTAATTTAAAATGAATATTTATAGTTTTTATGACATTATTTGATCATTTCAAGTCATTATTTGAAGTATTATCCTCAAGGGAAAAAACACACTGAAACTACTAACAAAAAATTGATTTCCATTATGAAAATTATAGTCTATGAAAATAATATAGATTGACACATTAATTTTTTTAAAGCTTTATGGGTTGATCATATAATGGTGAAAGTTACAACATGTTATTCTCCATTTAAGTTATCATATGGTTTTAATTCCTCTTTTCCAATCAAATTACAAATTAATTTAGATAGTATTTCCTTTCAATATTTAACTAAAGATATTGGTGTTGTAGAATAGAAATGTAATGACTTCTTAGTTCTTGATGAAGCTAAACCAATAACTATGCAAAAACTAGAGAGAGATATGGAAAAAGTCAAGAATTTTTTTGACAAGAAAGTTTTTTTTTAAAATAATATCAAGGTGATTTAGTTTTATATTGGGATAAAGCTTGTGAGGAACCAAGTGAACATCATAAATTTGATTCAGTATGGCTTGGACCTTAAAAATAGCTATTTTTCTTAGTATAAATGCATTTCACTTATAAGTGTAGATGGAAATTGGTTATATAGTTTATTCAATGATCATCATTTGAAACTTTTATTAAACTATTTTTCCTTTATTTCTTTGTTCATTTTCTTTTGTTTTTTTGATTTCCTATTTTCTCTCTTTTGGTTTTTCTTTCTATTTTTCTTATTCTTGTTTTAGTTTGTGTCTAGATTTTTTTTGGTAATCCATGAGTTATTGATCATTATGAATAAGAAGGAAAGACATTTTTTATGTATAATTATTTCTTATCAAAGTCTAAATAGTTTTTTAATTTTGGATTAATCTTTTATAATCAAGCAAATACTGAAATATTATTATTATGAGTATTACTTGTTTTCAAAATTTATGTTTTAGGCTGATGTAGTGATGTTTATCTTGATTTAATTTCCTTATTTCAATAATTATATTCTTTTTGAAATTGTAGCCACACAATCCATCCATTAAATGGAAAAAAAAAATGAGTTCACACAAAATTTCTTACGAAATGATTGGCCTAGATCACACTCCTAAGTTTTAAAATTTACATTTTGATTACAACTCAATTTTATAAATGAAACTAGATATAAAGGTCATTAGTCTTAAAGAAACTTTTAGTACCCCTGTTTAAAACTTGAAATTATTCTATTTTTTGTAATATGATCACTTGTGACGTGAACCTAAAATTGCATTGGTGGGGGCCAACTTGTTTACATGACTCAATAGTTATTTATTATACATATGATTAGATGTGATATAATTATATGTTAATTCATTTCAAATATTCATAATATCATTTGAGTAGATTAGATATTATATAACGTTCTCAATCAATTTATCTTGAAAGGATCATTATTTATATATTAAATGTTATGATTGATATCTTGATAACTATTGCAAATTTGACAATTACTAATTACCAATGGAATGCTAAGATATAGACAATGAATTAATAATGCAATTTTTATTTAGTTTTTTAATAAAGGCTTGAATTTGGAAATAAATTCGATAAAATGACATGACTCCATTTTTTATCTCAAGGTGTACATTTTATAACTTGAAGTTTTCACTGATGACTAATTCATAACATTCATTTGTAAAGGTTGTAGTTTAAATTATAATTATTGGTTAGTATCTTATCCCCATGCTATTGTTTATAGATGTCTTAGTGTGTTTAAATTATATCATGTTTGGTTATTTATAGACATTGATGATCAATTAAATTGTATTCATATTGGTTATGACTATAATAAGTTGGAGTGAGACTTGTTTGTTTAACCTTCATAACACATTAATTTAAATGCCTTTGAATTAAAAGCCAAAGATATAATGAATGTCATAAATTGTATGCAAGCATTAAGTTAATAAATGATGTTTGTTCTCACATCAATTTTTTTTGTCATTAAATGTTAGTCAAGGATATAGTGGGAATACTTTAGGGAATTAGATATATATTTTTCTAAGTGTTATAAATAATACCAAATGCATTTCTTAGCAAGTTGTTTTATGGAATTTATTATCCCACCAAATTTTGTAAAACATCAACTATAACTACATTGAATTCATGCATTGGGAGTGAAGTTAACATAAAACATATAGATATTTTTCATTACATTATTCATTCAAGTTCTCTATGAATCTCAAACCATGCTGAACTAATCTTGAGAAGTGGAAGTGATTGTTTGGATTATATTTATTATTTTAAATGTCTCATAGCTTCCTCATTCACTAATAGCTATGGATAATCAATGTTTTTTTTTTTTTTATTAAGTTATGTTTTGGTTGGATAAATTTGTGTTATTTTCTTTGCATAAATGTTAGAGACTACTTGTGATTAACAATGGTGACAAAGTTGGTAAAATGGAAAGTTTTTAGGATATGTTATTCATTTTGAAGAATATTATTTTCATTTTTAGTTCAAAATATAGTAAATAATGAAATGGTGGAACCATCCTCCGTTCCTTTGGATACCCAAACAAAGGAAACAACCACCTCCTTTCCTTCACTTGATGAGATAACAAAATTACCCACTTATCCTTTGATTGAAATAACTAAGAAAACAACCATTACCATCACACCTTCTTCCCCCATCATGGAATCACCTACTCTCTTTGGAAACCATTCCACAATGAGATATCACCTTACCTACTTCTTCCATGTAGGAAACATTTTCCCAAACCTTGGAACCTTTCATCAAGGACAAAGGTGAAGATACCATTCCCTTACCTCAACCTATGAGCCTAATCTTTGAATCTCATGCCCAAGGAACCAAACCAGTTTACAAACCCTTCTCTAGACTGGTCCAAAGCCTAGAATTTTTTTCTCAACCTGATTTGGATCAAGCCACCTTTTGGCACCATCTTGGGTTCCCCTATAAAAAAAACATGAACCTTCGACGTCAGTTTCATCCACCATTAAACCTATCATCAACTCAATCCCTTAATCAAACACCTCTCCCTCCAAAACTATGGAAGAACCATCCAAAATCATCAAATCACCTTACACCTCTCTAATCAAACCTATCAAAAACCTAGGGGTACTCCTAATCCTAACCTTACCTACCCATATTTGAAGTTTGAGTTAACCCCATCTCTTCCACCAAAGAAAACCTTAACCAAACCAACCAAAAATGTGGAACCACCTAAACTCCCACTTAGAACAAAAACCATACCACCCCTTTCCCTCTTACCTATTATCTTGAGAACCCATCATTCTTCCATTTTAGGAGGCCATCCTTCCATCAAGAAGGCCAAGCCTCCCAAAGCTACCTAAACCAAACTTCCTCATTTTATTCTACCTTTACCTTTCCCCTCCAAGACATCAAACTCCCCATCATTTTTAGACAAACTATTTACCTCTACCTACCCACCTATATCCAAAATTTCATCATATCAATCACCCACATCCAAATATTTCACCTTTAAACCCTCCACCTCAAAACCATCCAACACTGAATAACCCAAATCAAACTCACCTAAAAAAAACCATTCTACCACCCATAACATATGTGGAAAAGCCTAATTCTATGAAGGCTCCCACCCCAAAAACAAAAATCCCATCACCCTTAACACCTTTGCTCAAATATTATTCGACCATTGTACAAAGGTTGTTACAAATTTCCTTCTAAAACATACCACCTATCAAGCCCTTTGACCCTTCAAGTCCTAAACCATCTTGGTTTAATAATAGTTTAATTTTTTCATACCATAGGACACTTGGACATGACACAAATAAATATAAAGCTCTCTAGGATCTTATTGATCTATAAACTTGAGAAATAATATGCTTGCATATTTTAATTTTGATTTACAAATTAATTCAAGAAAATCTTAAAACATAACACATAATTTGATAAAAGAGTTTGAAATGATGGCCTACATCTCTAGGTCCTATATCAACTGATGTATGAAGAAAAATTCTTGTAAAATACTTAATAACATCTCCAAAATGAAAAGTGAACAACTCGAAAGTTGTTCCTTGGGAAAAAATAATATAAGTCCCTTATCAAACTTTTCCCCAATTTTGTTTCAAACTCCTTATGCAAGATTCATAAGATCTTTAGCTATAACCTTTAATAATAGTTTCTAAGATTCTTCAAATGCCCTCAAATATAAATTCCCAATGCTTTATATAGTGTTTACACCCATGGGTTCACTAGTGGGGATGTTATCTTTTTATCTGTGAGGATAAGGGTTTGAAACCCGTTGCATAAGCTTTAGCGGTTGAAGAATATCAAATATCCCACAGTGGGGTGGTGGTATGGTTTTAAAAATTGAAATAACATGAATTTGGTGGTTTTAATTTCGAAGTGATTGGTACTAATATGCATTTTGTGGGGTTTGGAAAGTATGTGGTGGCATGTGGAAGGAATGTGGTGACATGTTGGCTTTTTCATGGGTATTTGGGTTTCTCGTGGATGTTTAGGCATGAAACGTGGATGTTTGGGCATGTAACATGGCATGTATGGTACAAAACATAGTGACATGGATGGATCACATGGAAATGGTATGTTATATTTGGATTATTTGGAACATTTAGGAAATAATATAAAATTGGACCATGGTAAAATAATTGGTGGCAAACCATGTGGTGGCTTGAGGACCCACCAGGGGGTCCAATCTCCACTCACCACTTTTCATCCACTTGCTAATTTTTGACCACTCACCACTTGTTGACATTCAACTAGATGTTTTATCTAAACCCAATTTTTTTACTGGCCCTATTTAATCTTTTATGCATGATATCTTGTGCATATGGGAACCATTTTGAAAACCATGAGATACACCAAAAATATCTCGATGAGATCTTCATCATGACAATGATCAACCTAAAATTAAAAATATTATTTTTTAGGGCATATTTGGATCCTCACAGATCAATCCTCCCTATTAAGAAGGCTTTTTTCCTCAAAAAGCTAGTACTGGACCTAGTACTCAATATGAAGATCATTTCATGGCTCAAGCTCTCGACTCTGATGATCATTGAAGATACTTCATAAATTATTTAGATATAGAAATATTTCATGTCACTTGGTGTTATAATAGTCACCATTTTACAATTTTCCTCTTAGGGTTTTAGATAGCAACACAATTTACACCTTCTTGGGCTTTACAAACACTATAACTATTATAATGATTATAAACATTTCCCATACTTGGGTCTTATGTATTTATGAAAAATGCCTATATTTAGGTCTTACAAACATAATTCAAATATGTATTCATGTTTTCACACTCTAAAATATACAAATTAAAATTTATAACCTATCTTTTAAGTTATTCTTGATGCTTCTCATGACGGCATCTTTTTGTTACCCTACGGTGTTCCTATCTACAACATAGATGAGTAAAATAACACTAAATACACCATTTACCTATAAAATTTCAAGTTATTTCCAATTTTCTTGCATGAGATATTCTATCCCATCTTTCACAATGCTATACTAATTTTCCTTTTTGGAAAAATTTGCCTTTATCGGAGATAAATATGGTTTACCTAGGATAATGCCACTAAATTGAAGTGGAACCACATGTAATTCAACTTCATCTAAAAATTTCGTGGTAATTGTAAACCCTAATTTACATGTTTTAATTACATGTGCATTATTACCATCATCTATCTTATCCAATAAATATGGTTTGAGATGTGGCTTAGTTTTCAAACCTAGGGTTTCTACAACATCTTCAGATATTATATTATTTTGATATTTTTAATCAAAGATAACATATATATTAAAATTATTAGCTATTATTCTTTTAAATAATTTTTTATTACCTTTTCAGGGTGATAATTGCAAAATTGTCAGCTTCTCATTGACTATTGTCTCCCTTGCTGATGTTGTCTCTGATTCTAACTAAAAAGACTCTGTCTTTTGCTTGGTTGAAGATGTAGTTACAACCTTCTCCTTAGGTTGTGGATAAATTTTCTTATCTTATTTTATAATTTTCCCCTTAGCATTAAAGTAAAAACCCAACTTCGTGTCTTCTTTTGATAACTTCATTTTAATAGTTTGCCTAAACTTCCTTTTAGGACTTTCTTGTACATAATCAAAAAATACATTTTAATATTTCTTCTTTGTATACTTTGAAGAATAATTTGAATATTCTTTGTCCAATGTAACTATCACATCTTTAGATAGTACTTATTTTATCTCTTTAAGATATTCTAGCTTGTTGCTTGAGTAATCCTTCAACTCATCTTTTTGGGATATTTGTCCTTTGCCTCCATATCCTAATATTGCATGGAGTGGTCTCTTTTACACTTGGATAGGTTGGACAATCCCTTGATCATTAAGGCCAAGGCCTTTTCCTTTGAATCCCATTTTAGCTAACAGCTTAGAACCTATTCCCTTCATGTGATTTTCAAATATATCAACACATGAACTTGATGAATGTTGAGTGTTAGTAGATTTAGTATCCCTAACATTGTCAATATATCTAGAAGAGTTGATTTAATTATTTTCATCTTCATTATGTACATCAAAAGATACATTGATGATTAGAGCATTGTTTGCTTCCATATTTTCAACATCATTTTCATTGATAGGACTAGTAGGAGTATAAGAATTAGAGGAATCGCTACTATAACTATAATGTACCTTTGTTGTCTGGCTTGTTCCAAAATAAATCTCATATGTATGATTGGTAATTAGTTTGATTCCTTTTCCTGATGTAGTATTTCTATCATGTCAAGATGTGAGATAATAATAACCCAAAGTTATCTCCTCAACTTCTCCTAGAACTATATCAAGAGCTACTTGATAAAATAATAGCCTTCTAATGCCAAAATGAAGGATACCATAATGGGTCACATGTCCTTTTACTATGCCATTAGCTTCTCTAAATGTCTTAGTGTGAATTAATGGAAGAGTCCTTAGTTGTAGATGTTTTGAAAGACCTTTAGTAATATAACCAGCTCTAGAAATCTAGTTAAAATAGATCTATATGAACTTCCCTTCAGTATTAGCAGTGCAGTTATGCTCTTGAGTTGCCTCAGAGTGTAGTACAATTTCTAGCACTTCCATCAATAACAACTATCACATTAGATACTTTGGAGTTGCTTGATGAGGTACTATTGGTCAAATTGTTTGACCACTATTAGATTTTTCTAGTGCTTTGCCTCTCTCCTCATTTTGTCTTCTAAACCATAATGGATCCTAATTGGGATGTAGTATTCAACATTGTTTTGCAATGTGACCTTGTCATGCACAATGTCCACAAGTACTTAAATCTCCATGCATCATTTTATTTTGTCAATGTCCCATTGTACTTTTGCTCATAGTGCATCAATGCTCTATTGGAGCTTCTCAATATGTTTCTCTTCTCATTACTCTATTGCTTTCAAACTTTATTCTTTGGCCTACATGAATTGCATTATCATAGTGATAATGGTATTTAGTAACAACTAAATTGGAGCCAACATTAGATCCATTGTTCTATAATATTTGAGTTTAGAAACACAAAAAAAATCACAAATTCACTGCAAACTTAGCTCTGAGATCAAACTTGACATTTTAGAGTAAATGCTTACATAGAGGTTGGCCAAACACACTGACTACTTTGATACCAACCTGATCCATAAACTTAAGCAATAATATGCTTGTGTATTTAAGTTTTACTTTATAAATTATCAATTTAACAAGAATAATTCAAGAAAATATCAAAACACAACACATAATTTGATAAGAGAGTTCAGCATGATTGTCTACGTCTCTAAGTCCTATATCAACTAATGTATTAGGAAAAATTCTTGAAAAATACTTAAAAAATCTCCAAAATGAAAAATTAATAACTAGAAAGTTGTTCCTTGAGAATAAATAATATAAGTCCATTTTAAAATTAGTCCCAAATTTTGCTTCGAACTCCTTCTAAAATATGCACAAGCTCTTTATCTAAAGCATTTAATAATGGCTGCTAAGCTTCATCAAATGACATAAAATACAAATTCCCAATGATTTATATATATTTTACACCCATGGGTTCACTGATGGGGATGTTATCTTTTTATACATGAGGATAAGGGTTTGAAACCCATTGCATAGGCTTTGGTGGTTGAAGCATATCAAATATCCCACATTAGGGAGGTGGCATGGTTTTAAACATTGAAATACCATGAAGTTAATAGTTGTAATTTCCAAGTGATTGTCATTAACACGCATTTCATTGGGTTTCAAAAGTAGGTGGTGGCATGTGGAAGTAATTTGGTGACATATTTTCTATTTCATGGGTATTTGGGTTTCTCATGGATGTTTAGGCATGAAACATGGATGTTTGGGCATGTAACATGGCATGTATGGTATGAAAAATGGTGAGATGGATGGGTCACATGGAAACAGTAAGTTATATATGGTTTGTTTGGAACATTTAAGAAATAATATAAAATTGGACCATGGTAAAATAATTGGTGACAATCCATGTGGTGGCTTGAGTACCCACCACATGGTCCAATATCCACTCACCACTTTTCATCCACTTGCCAATTGTTAACCACTAGCCACTTGTTGATTTCCAACTAGATGTTCTATCCAAACCCAATTTTTTTACTTACCCTATTTAATATTTGACACATGATTTGCTATAAATCTCTTGATGATTTCTTCATCATGATTTGACATCTTATTTTTTGAAGAAAATATGGATCCTCTCAGATCACTTTTCCATAACTTATGAGATGAGGATGATCTATTATTAGATGATCCTATCTTGAGCCCATAATCAACCCAACCACCAAACAAACCTATCCAATAGTTACCCACTCCCCCACTCTCATCTAAGAATGAAGAAGAATTGAATAAAACTTCTATCCCAATGCATCCCCTCATCCACACTATCCATATGGTTACCTAATCTTGAGCCCAACAAAAGGATAAGGGAAAGGCCAAAGTATCCATTCTATGGACATATCCTCCCACCCCTCAACCTTCCAACTGAACTCAAGAACCTTCACCTAAACCCAAATCAAAAGTGTCTATTTTAGGTACATTTCCCTCTAACCCTTCTAAATTTATCTAGAGAGTATTTCTAAAATAATTTCACCAGACACTAGTGAAGATGAGATTATACAAACTCATTAACACCCCACCCTATCACTTCCAAGCCTTGATAAAGGCCTTATAATCTATAGAGGTCTAACCCAAATACCCTCAACCTCTTGTATCCTTTGCCAGAGCTCTTCAACTTTCCACCCTCATCACATTTAAGGATTTGGAAATACCTTTTGTTCATCTTGAAAATCACAATCCTCCCCTCTTCATCATTGCATACATTAATCAAACCTACATCAAAAGGGTGATGATTGATGGGGGAGATAGTATTAATATTATCTCCTCCCATGCTTATGAACAACTCTAACTACCAAATAATATCATGTTAGAAACCACTGTAGTCCTCCATTCCTTTAATGATACTATGGCCACAACCTTGCTAACAGTCATCCTCCACATCCACTTGGTACTTCTCATGATTTTAGATCTCTTAAACATCATAAAAGGTGATTTTAAATACATGTTACTTAGATTTCCTTTGATCTAATCCATGATTTGTGTCCCATACACGTTCCATCAGTGTGTTAAGTTTAAACATGAGAGTTAGGTTGTCACCATACAAGTTGACCCTAGTCCTTTCACATCTTACAACATGACATATTAACCCAATGATGTTCTTATTATTAATTCATCCACCTCACCACCAACCAACAAAAAATCCACCCCTACCATCAATGAAGCTTCAACTAGCTCATCTATCGCTTCTTCTTAGATCACCATAGAGGACCCTTTAGAACCAACATTCCAATGTCTCTCCTTAGGAGAATATCATCTTTTGGCCTTGGATGTCTTCCCTACTCCTCAAGAGTATGGGAATATTGACCATGATATTGGTTATGATCCAAATATCAAAACCATCATTAATTTCAAGCTTCCCAACCACTAAACCAACTTTATCTATGGGGGATGTGATCATCCCTTATTTTCTTCTTCCACCACCTCTTCAACCTGACCATTTACCTTTAATTTATCCTATTTGGACAAACAAGAATTTGAAAAATTATACTTTAATATGTGTGATTGGAAGATATTTGGCCTTGGTAGTTATGAACATGGACCCCATGAGTTACCTTTGATCAAAACCCAAAAACCTCATGAGCTATTTGCCCTTGGGTTCATCCCACCAGAAGAACCCATTGATTCACCCAAACCCATCGCCACCATTGAGGAAGACATTCCATCCTCACCAACCCCATCTCTTTCAAAGTTTGAGTATTTTGAAATCATCCATCCTAACCTTTTTTTAGTCAATACTATTAGTTTGGGCCCCCTAACCTATCAAAATGGTGACCAAACTAAAACATTTCCTCTAATTAATCCTAAAATGGTAAAAAAATGATTCTCCTACTATCCACACCATCCAACATCAAGATGATGATTCTATTCTCACCTATCTTGGTGTGGTGGATTATTATATCCATAAATCCCTTCCTCCTAAGAACCAAACCATGTTAAATGAATCCACTATCGATGCTAAACTGGGTACTCAAGATAACCCTCACATTATAAAGATTGGTCAATCCTTAGATTCCTCAAAGCAATAGGATTACTCTTCCTTCCTTCATGATAAAATAATAACATTTTCTTGGTCTAATCAAGATATTCCTAAAATCAATCCTTCCATATCCTTCCATAACATCATCATCTATCCTAATGCTAAGCCTTCTAGGCAAAAGTTTCATAGGATGCATCCTTATATCACCCTTCTAGTCAAAGAAGAGCTTCAATGCCTCTAATATGTCAAATTTCATTCAACCCATTGATTATCCCCAATGTGTTTCTAATATCATCCACATTACCAAACCCATAAGGGAACTTTGCCTCTATATTTACTTTCATGACCTCAACCTTTCTTGTCCAAAAGATGGCTTCCCTTTTCCTAATATCAACCAACTTGTTGATTTTACAGTAGACCATGATATGTTATCTCTCATGGATGGTTTCTCAAGATATAATGGGATCTTGATTTCCCTTGAGGATCAACATAAGACTTCATCATCTTATGGGCAACTTTTTGCTATAGGGTCATGCCATTTGGTCTAAAAAATGTTGGGACAACCTACCAATGTGTAATGAATTACATCTTCCATGATCTCATCCACAAAATCCTAGAGGACTATGTAGATTATCTTGTTGAAAAATCCAAATATTTCAAGGATCATCTAAAATTTCTTAAAATTATCTTGGAGTGCCTAATCAATTTCTATGTTTAACTAAACCCCAAGAAATGTGTTCTTGGGTCCTATCTAGATAACTTCTTGGATTTATTGTCTCTCTTTGAGGAATTGAAGTAGATCTTACCAAAGTCAAAGAGATCCTAAAAATACCACCTCTAACCCACCTTAATAAAATTTATAGCTTGTAAGGGAAGCTCCAATCCATTTATCACTTCATCTCTCAGTTATTAAATAGATGTCAACCCTTTCACCATCTTCTCAAGAAAGATACATATTTTAAGTGGACTAAAAATTGTTAGTAGGCCTTTGATTCACTCAAAGAATACCTTCTTTCTTCACCCATGCTTATCCCTCCTAAAGAGTACCAACATTCTACCTTTTATATCTATGACATTGACCATTCTCTAGGGGTAATGCTTTCTCATTAGGATGAACATAGAGAGAAAGCCATTTATTACATTAACCATATGCTTGTAGAGTATGAGATCCATTATACCCATACTGAGAAGCTTTGCCTTGACTTAGTCTTTATGGCTTCCAAATTTCATCATTACCTCCTCAATAATAAAACCTATGTCCTAACCAACACTAACACACTTAATTACATGCACTCTAAACCATACCAAAACCAACATATGGCTAAGTGGTTCATGCTCCTAGCTGAGTTTCACCTTGAGTTCCTCTAGTAGAGGTCAATTAAAAGATAAGTCATTACCAACAAATTGGTTGAAGCTCCTTTACTATAAAACTAATGACTTCCTCTTATTTTTCTAGATGATTCCATCATGACTCTATATTAAGAGGGCATCACCTAAAAAATGACCATGTTCTTTGATGGCTCAAAGTGATAGCACGGTGGGAGTGCCATAGTTATTATAATTCCCCTTGATGGTAAACCTCTTCTTCTTTCTTTCAAAAATGATTTTGAGTGTACGAACAATATGGCTAAGTATGAAGCCCTAATAATAGGTTTCCATATTTCTATAACCTTGGGAGTTAAGATGATCAATATCTTTGGTGATTCCAAACTTGTGGTCAACTAGGTCAATAGATCCTACCAATGTAATAATTATGTCTTGCAATAGTATAAACAACTAGTAGATATACTCTTATCATCATTTGACCATTACCTTATCCAATCTATTCCATGATCCACCAATAATTTCATGGATATAATGGATTCCTTTATTTCCCAAATCCTATCTCAGCCTTCCAATTCCAATCTCTTTGTCACCATTTATAATTTTATCACACCTTTTTATATCTAATCTGACCTTCCTACCATTTCTTGTGTGGAATAATCTCCATCGAACATTTGATACATGCAAACCTTTGACTACCTAAAATTTGACATCATTCCTCCCAACCTCTCTAAGAATGCCTAAAGAACCTTTGTTTAGAGTACCTCTCGTTATACCATACTAGGTAGAATCATTTATAAACATGGTTTTGACATCCTCCTTCTCCATTTCCTACATAGTCCTGAAACTTCCCATGCTATCCAAGAAATACATGATAGGATCTATGGGGGACATTTTAGTGTCCTAGTTGTCACTAAATTTATATTTTGTCTTAGATACTATTGGCTCACCCTCAAATAAGACTATTGTGATTATGTAAAGAAGTGTGTTAAAAGTCAACAACATGCCAAGTTACATCATGCACTAACCCATGGTCTTCCAAGTATCTAAGGAATTTTGGCCCTTCTCACAATTGGGACTATATCTCATTAGGGAAATCAATCCTCATTCTTCACAGTGGTATAACTCCATCATCACCACCATTGAGTATTTCACCAAATGGGTGTAGGTTATTCCTCTCATCTTGATCAAAGCTGACAAGATAGTTGACTTCATTAATCATCATATCATTTGTTGTTTTGGTGTTCCCTATACGATCATCACTAATAATGGAAAGTCTTTCAAAAATATCAATTCCAAGGTCTTTGTGATGCATTTGGAATAAAGTTAAGCTTTTCCCCACCTTATCATCCATAATAAAATGGATAGATAAAAGCCTCTAAAAACCCCTTAATAAGATGTTAACCAAAGTGGTCAATTCTTCTGGTCAGGATTGGCAATTACACATCCCTTTCACCTTATGGGCCTATTACACTAGCATTCAAACCTCTATAGGTTCTACCCCTATCTCTTTGGTCTTCAGATTAGAGGTAGTCTTGCCTCTCAAATTGTAGATTCCCTCTCTTCACATATCTTTACAAGACATCATTTCTGAGTGAGACTATCATCAAGAGTGTCTATCATGACTTGAGCTATGTGATGATCACCACCTAGCAATGCTTAACCATATTCATGTCTATCAAGATTGAATAAAACATTCATATAAAAAAACACCTAAAAGAGTGAGAATTCAACATCAAATATCTCATCCTAAATAAAAATAAACATGTCACCAATATGGAGAAAATAAAATGAGGAAAGTTTGCTTTCAATTAGCTTGGACCCTACATTATAACCCACAATAATAGATCATGAGATTATCATTTGTCCTCTCTTGAAGGTAAACCACAACCTGAGCCTCTCAATGCTTCACATCTATGTCCTTTATTTTTTTAAACAAGGATAAAACTCATATTTTTGTCTAACTTAAGCTCGTCCCTTGATTTACAAGATATTTACCTTCATCACACTTTAATACTATCCCTTTGAGGACAACCAATTACAACAAATAGCCATGTGATTAACCATCACAATCATAGCCTAATCCTAAATATGGGTACCATGACTCTACCCATGGCATGGTTCTCATGGATACTTTTTGGACTTAATCAAATGGAATCCCATGGTTATTATTTCTCAAAGCCCCCCTTTTCACCAATCATTAAGCTTGTGTGCTCTAGGCTTTTCCCTCATAAAGGTAAACCTCTAAGCTTAAGTAGACTTTTCCATGTCTAACCTAGCATCAAAACAATTTGGGATACCAAAATATCACTTGGGTCAAATATCTTTAGCACAAACTATTCCCTTGAAGGATAACTACCAAAAATCTAAAATGCTTAGAAAGATAGATTGCTCCCTTGAAGAATAGCTACCAAAATGAAAAAATCCAAAACTTTGATCACTCCCTTGAAGGATGGCTAAGTCAAATTTGTTAAATCAATCATTTAAATCTTATTGCATTGATCAACTTCACAAACCTATCAAAACAAAATAATCAAATGACCCTATATCAAAATCAAAACAAGTCATCCCAAGAAAGCTATAATTACCTTTCATAGATAGCATTAGTATACTTCTTGCATCGATCAATATACACCTTGAATTAAAACATGAACTTGTCTATTATGGTTCTTAAGCCACCTATAGAATGGGAAAACCAACCCTCAAGAGGTTACAATACCCTTCATACCACATATCACCTATCTCCCCTTTGTACCATCTATAAATCAAGGGATTCTAAGCTTACTTGACACAATGTGATTAGGACACCTTTTTACTAACCAATGTATGCTAATGTGAAACATTTGAAAGGCTTATGTTCCTTAATCTAATATAACTTTGGGTTTTATTTTATCTTATGCTAATAAAGAAGCATCATTCCTCTTTCCTTATCCTCTCATAATTAGTTCATGTATTCACTTAGACCTAGATCTCATGATTTTTCTCCCTTTTCCTACTTCTAGTTTTGCTACCTAATTTACTTTATATGCTATCATCAATATAATAATTATAGATTATATAACAACATAATAAACATCACATCAACATCATAAGCCAAATCACATATCCATAACCATAAACATCACATCAACATCATAAACCACATCATATATCCATAACCATAAGTATCACATATCCATAATCATAAACACCATAACCATGCATCAAATAAATCATCACATCCATAATCATCGCATGCCTAAGCTCATGAGTCTACATCTCATAAGCATAATCATAAGCTATAAACATCAAAACCATGAATCATAAAATTATATCTATATATCATCATCACATCATATACACCATGTCTCATCAACATAAAATAGTACATATAATCATGTGTATCTCTGTCTCTCAAAAAATATACATCTCATTGCATTGTCTTGTATGATGATATCAAAATAATATACATCTATACATATAATATCATAAAACTATGCCCTTCAGGCACTGCTTTTACTTGGTGTCTAACCCTTAAGGTACATGCCTATCTACCCCCCAAAGTAGCCCATTGACTTAGAGTCACTACACATGTACCACCTACCAATCTAACTCTATACTCACCCCATCAAGGCTCATCTAGACAATGTGTCAGAACTATGGCCTCATAATAATGTAACTCCTCAACAATACCCACGTAATTTTCCATGGTAATGCTACTTGGTGGTCTTTCTAGTGTTTTGGCTCCTCCTCCAATCTATCTCAGGGAGTCCCTCTCTTAGGTTACTAAGGCTAGTGAAGTCCTAGCCTAGTACCTCTCACCCATCATAGTGGCTAACTAACCCTATAAGGTAGCAATCTAGCCCTATAATGTAACCACCTACCCTTATAAAGCTATGACCTATGCATGTATATTAGCTAGTGTTGTTCTTTCCTATCCATCAAGGCCACCATTATGTACCTATACTTGTGGACCCCCACAAGCTGGGTCCACATCCATAGCCTACTTGCCTCTATCATCCCATCCAAAATATACCATTGTATAGAGGGCCTGATACCATGTTTCATAGTCATCAAAAAAACTTATGTCATCTAGAACTATCTCCATCAACTATGGCTCTAGAAGTAAAAACTTAGCATCCTCCCACTTATACCTCAAGAATAGATCCAAAATCCTCTATACCAATCCAAACTACCTAAAAACCCTATCAAAAGGGATGAGCTCAGTCTCACCCTCTCTCCTCCCAAAAATCTACCTATAACTTTGCATCAATAAAATATGTTGAGTATAGTGGGCCCACCTTAGAAATATTGTATATGGCCTCCAAACCATGTCTCCAACCACTAGTGAATCCAATGCCCCTCTGAACTGATCAATGTCTCTCACACCCTCTCCAAGTCTCATGAGTGTGTAATCATTCCTCCACCACATGAAACCTACCCTAAAGTCCATTTGGGCATATCCCTCCCATGGTATCCCTATCAACCTCAAAACTTGGATATGCTCACAAGCTCAGTAATGCAACATAAACCCCATACTAATGCCATATCTCTTGTGAGCTCTAAACCCCCATAACTCCTTATATATCTAAACTAACAAAATAGGCACCCATCTAAAAACTATCTAACCCATCAACATCTCCACTAAAACACCCAATAATATATATGAAAACCTCCCACTCCTTGAATTTGGCACTACAAAACATGAGACAACCATCATCATCATCAACCTCTGATCATCTCTATCCATCTGATATAATGTCCTATAGCTAAACCCACTAGCATGCCACCTAGTGAACATATTATCATCACCATATAACTTCTCCATCATCTCGTCCCTCTCCTCTCTCCCAATATGATATATCATCTCCCCTCAAATTGGTAGTCATGTGATCCTATGTATATCCTTTAACAAGATCATCATCTCACCAATTAGTAGGAGAAAGGTGTTCATGGCTATATCCCATCTCTTGATGAGGGCCATGATCATTACCACATCTTTTGGCACATGTTAGAAGTGAATCATCACACTGAGGCTGACCTCCTCTATATGCACCCAATCATCATCTTTCCTCCCTTGGTGGATCTTTAACAAAATCTGAGGGACCTGATCATACATATGGATCTGATCCTATACCTACATAATTCAATATAGACAACATAGTTATTTATTATATAAACTACTCTACCCATGAACATTCACCTTTTTTCCTTACCCACCTACCTAATCACACCTATTTTCTCCTATATAAACTACATCAACCTCTATTTATTTATTTTTAAATCCTCCCACCCCAAAAAATCCTTAACCTAAATCTTTTATCAAAAACACTTTGTATAAATTATTTATGAAAAACACTAGACTTAATCTTTCCTCCAACAGACACTTAGCCATTCGATTGACCACTGATGGTCACTATGACTATCAATGGTTGGCTACCCATATGGCCTTTGATCTTCAACTATCAATGATTGATTATGACTATCAATGGTCAAGCATGACCATTTATGGTCACTTTGTGTGACCATTGGTGGTAAAACCCCCAAACTTACCTACACAAACGACCCATATCTAATAACAAACCTACCTAATATCTCTCTTACCCTACCTCAACCTAACTTACCCTCCCAATTTCAGTTTTCACCTACAAATTTTCACAAATAACACCAAACCCAACCTAAAATCCTAAGGAAAACCCAAAAACCTACCCAAACCAAAAAAAATCAATGAAATGCAACCATAAATACAAAAATCAAACTAATATATCAATACAATGCAACCCTTACCTCATTCCTTGATCATCATTGAGGAGGAACCCTAGGTCCCACCTCCTAGCCATGCCCTTATTCACCCTAGATCCTTGATCTTATGTAAGATCAACTCTATCCACTCAACTAATTAACAACTACCTCATTAGCACCCTCACACAAAATGCCAAAGTCATTAGGTATGCACAAGAGCCAAAAGAGTTAAAAGCATAAAAGTGAAAATGCCTTTCCTTTTTTACTTTTTATCCTCCACACTTTTAGGGTTTCTACCTGATCATCAATGGTTAGGATGACCATCGATGATCAATTTTGAGACCCTTAACCATCGACAGTCAAGGTCTCCTCTTTTACACATTTTTGGCACCAAATACCTTAGTGCCCACTTTTGGAGACTACCTTCTCTACCTATTAACCAAATAACCACATCCACCTCAACATTATCCATTTTGGCCCAAACTATCACATATTTTTTGATAACCCTACTTTGGTCCTTTTAACTACACCAACCAACATTACCATATTAAACATTTAAATTTGTACAACCTAATACACACCATACCATTTATGTTTTGTTGAGATCACTTCCTACATTGGATACCTATGAAACACTAACCCTATCTAGGAGACTTGATGGGAATAACCTAATCATCTTTGCCTAATTTGTGGCCTGATTACCCCATCACCAATCTTTCTAGAGCCAACCTTTATTTTTCCCATGGAAACTTAGTCTATGTGTGATCTTGATTATCACAACTTAATCAAAAATTTGTGTGCATATTTTTTTTTTTAAATCCCTAACCCTTTTGTCACCAACCTCATGACTCACCATAAACCACTCATCAAACCCACACCTGATTTGGTTTCACCGCACCAACTCTCAGTTTGAGGGAGAACACCTCCTCCTATACTTGGGGTAACCAAACCTTCAACCTGTAATCCATTTTTATTTTACATCTTGCTAAAAAAACAACATAACAAAAGAGGTAAAATGTAGACACTATAAAACTACATACAATGGTTCTATATGTCAAAACACCCCTAGATTAGACCATTTCCCAACCTCTAACCATGATCCTAAGTTAGTTTAGCTAACTAGTTAAACCCAACTCACTAACCTACTCTTTTACCCCACTTAAACTTCAACCCTTGAACATCGATAATCACCTTGATCATTGACAATCACCTTGAGCACTGGCGGTTAGGTCTTCCCCATTTGGACAAAGACAACTTGAGCTATGTGTATGCTAACACATTCAAATTTAATATGGATGACAAGATAATGCATCACAACAACCAACCAAACCTCCTATGCAACCTTATACCTCCATCTCTCTTTGATTATAAGTGGAGGGGAGTAAGAGGTGAAATATGATCCATTCATCTAAGAATTTAGCAATCAAGTAATCAAGTTATCAACTAGAAATCATCAAGAGCTTATTCATCAAGAACTTATTTATAGGCCTTCCCTTCAAAAAAAATTTAGCCATGATAAAGACCTAAACCTCTACTAAAATTATTGTTTAATCAAAGTACCATTACTCTACCAAAATTTCTTCTCAATTTACCATCATCCATCAAGTAATGAGCTAAGTACATCTCTTGTCCCAAGTTTTGATTATTTAGTTTTTGACATCTTTGCCTAGACCATACCCTTTTGATTATTACCCTCTAACACCTAACTCCATCTATACCTTCATAACCTTGTTGTATCCATTTTATAACCCTTTTATAAACATACCTAGATTTCAAAGGAATCATTGACAATCACCTAACCACTGATAGTCACCTTCAATTGTCAATGGTCACCTAACCATCGATGGTCACCTCAACTATCAATGGTCATCCCAACCATTGATAGTTACTATGGTAGGAAATAACAATTTATTTCTACCTATTTACCCTCAAATAAATTCCACTTTTTATCTTTCTACCTATTCATAGAGACCCTACCTATTTTTTGAACCCAGCCTGACCTATTTAGCATTAGTATTGACCCACTTTTTGCTTAATTAGTCTATTTCCTTTATCATGAATTTATCTCTTCTTGTATTCTCTTTTAGTCTTTTCTATCATTTTATGCAACTAATTCATCTTTATTTATTTCAACTTATCTATTTTAAGAGTGTGGATTGATAGCCTCCTAATAAGCTCATGTTTCTTGGATCTAGCTTACACTAGGCAATCCACCATACTACACATCTAACAACCCCTTTGTATTAGTGTTTTCTTATCTGTAGGTCATTCTTCCCAAAATAAATAGGATCTCTTCATATTCATTTGCATCATGCACCACAAACAAATATGTTCTTCTACCATACCCACATTTAGTTACTAACTTATTTAATTAGAAAATAAATGGAGATTAAAAGAAACAAGAGGTTTGGGTATCCCTCTAACAGTCTAAAATATAAATAATAAAGAACATTAGGGAAAAGAAAACCAAACACAGACCCAAGAAGGACCAACCAAAAATCACCCACACTAGAGAAAGAAATCCATTGGGGTCCTTAGAGGACCCAAAACTAACAAATTAAAAAAAGAATACAGGCTTAACAACAAAACCAAAGGGGTCCACAATAAGCCCCTAACTAATTTTGACTAGATAAAGAACCAAAAACATTGAAGAAATAATGAGATTCCATATAAGCCCATTTCCATCTAAGAATTAAAACAATAACAACCATCCTAAGATGCAACCTATTCTCCCTAGGGGAGTCCATAATGGCCAAAAAACTAGCAATCATGGGTATTATGAAAGGCCCATGTCTCCCATAGAGCATATAATGGGATTCCATAAAAATCACTAGAGAAAGATTCCTCAAGGAATTCATAAATCCAATTGAATAAGGATTCCTCTAAGAATCCACTAACAATTCATACAAGGGAGAAAATTTCTTGAAAGAAAGATTAATCTAACCCATATTTCAATAATAATAAATCTTGAACACCCCAACAAATCCAAAGACCTTCAAAAAAAACCCTAAGCTTGAACATGATAAAAACTTACTATCATAAAATTAGCTCTCACTTATATATTAATTTGAACTTTGCATTTTACACCACAAAAATGTAACATTTACATAGTTCTAAAATCTAAAAAATAATTCAAGAGCCTCAAAATGAGACCCAACCCAAATCTTGACTTTTATAATGGGTGATCCCTCAATCATACCTTGGTAGAGCTCAAATAGTAGGTGAAAGCCTTTGAAAATAGCCTATGATATAGAAGAAATCCTTATTGAAAAAATAAACAAGTAAATAAAAAAAATAGGGCCAACCTTCATAGCAAGAAAAAATGAACAAAATTCCTTGATGCCTTAGGCCATCCAATGAGCCCTTAGCATCCACCTTGAGACTGCTTCATCTTCTAGGTAGAAGAGCACATGAATCATACAAGGATCTAGGAATAACATAGAGCTAACATTCTTAGAGAGATAGATCTCCCTTAAAATACCCACACCAAACCTTGGCCAAAGGCTAGACCATCTAAGAAAATTCTTAGACCTACCAAAATAATCCAAATGTGATTTACCTCAGGGTTTGAAACCAAAATCCTTAGCCAAAAAAATAGTTAGATCTAAATAGATTAGAGATTTTATTCATGATGTAAATATTCTTAGCTAGGATAAAAGGGATCTAAACACCAACCCTAAAATAAACCAAATTGCCACCATCATATTCCTCTATGTCAAATCCATAAGAAAATGAAATAACAAGGCTCCTCACCTGTTCAATTTTGTGGGATTGGTCACCAAAATTAAAGCAAGGATTTATTATAGATAACCTATAAACTTTTTTAATATTTTCATAATGAATCCCACTGAGCATAACATTAACAAGTCCCACTAAGACTTGCGATTATTGAAATACAATATGTATTCTTTCAATAGGTCATTTTATTTTTTATGACCAACTAGACTAGTCAACATGAGAAGACAAAGAGAAATTAGCATGAATATCTTCCTTACACATTTTCCACAATTGTAGAGACTTAAAAAGACACCATATTTTCATAATCTTTATCATCATTTCTTTCATCTCCCTCCTCCCTTATACCCAGATTCAAATTTTCACCCCCACTCCCTTTCTCACTCATCATTGAAAATCATTAAAATGGTAGTATAAGTTAGAAATAAACTCTATTGCTTTTTTTTAATTTCAACTTACATATAAAAATAAACATAAGTTAAACATCTAAGTTTATATTACATGAAAAATTTTGAGTTAATTGTAACTATTGACACAAACTTGAAAGATCGATAAAATCATGATGTAACATTTTTTTTGAAAGATGTTTTCTTATTTTAACAATCTATCTTATTCAAAACTTTTTATGAAATTCAAAATGATTGTATATTGAGAGAAAATAAGGAAATTCTTATAGACTTCATAGTTAGATGTTTTCTAACTCAATTTGTTTAAGGATTAACTATTAATAACTGTCACTTTTAGGTTCATTCAAATAGATAGTGGTCAATTTCTTCTGGTTCATTTTTATTATAAATAAATTCCTTCTTCTCACATGATGGTTATCATCAATTTTTCATTCTTGACTTGTATTTGTAACTTATATTTCTTCATTTTAAAATTATGAATATACATGTTTAAAATATTAATAATATTTCTACTTAGAATTGAAGGTGGCTAGTTTGACCATATGGTTTGTTTGTGAAAGTTATGTTTCGCATATTTCAAGACCATTGAATAAGTGGGATTCTATATTAAACAAAAAGAGATTTATTTCTTTATATATCTTGAAATGCCTGGTCAAATATTTAAAAATCATTGAGTTATTATTATAACACCCATCCTCATATTAGAATCCCTGAGTTAAGAAAAAATAGTTGAGTTATTTAAAAGATGGGTCTCTTTTATAGCTTTGAGTGAGTTTAAAAATTGTTTGGCTATGAATATAATTAAGTTGGATATGAATAAAATTGAATGATTGAGGTTAGAATAAGTAAAGAGTTGAATATTGATTTAAAAATCCAAGTGATTATTATTATAACATCAGGTCATAGCAATGTGCAATATTGTGTATTGTTCTAATTTTGTGTGGAAGAATGTTAAATCATATTGGTTTTTATTTTTGATCAAAATTCATTTGATATGTATTAAATCATTTTTTATTCAAGAATTGATAATTGATGAGATGCATATTTATTTATCTATGGTATCATAAAAAATATGTACTTTGAAATCATTTTCATCTTCATATGTTTCAAATGATCAGTTGGAAACTTAGTATTATTTCATGACTCAAAGATGCGTAATATTTATGTCTATTACATGAGCACATTTTTGAAATTTATATTTTAGTTGTCTATTGAATTTTTTTGAAAATGGAACTTGGTATTGTATAAGTATAGATTTCAAAATGATTTTTGAATATTTGAATGAGTTTATATAGGTTTTTTTTATTAGTTAAAGGTTATTTTCACTCATAATTTATGTAAATTTATAAAAATAATATATTTTGATTCTTTTTTTGAATTTTTTAAAAATAAATCCATGTGGGGTAGAGGCAACATATAACAAAGTGGTGGGACTATTTCATGGATTAGTCACCATGATATGCCTTTTTAGGGTTATAGGGTTGTCAATACCTTCTCTCAACTCTTTCACCATGGTACTCATGTCTCTATTAAATTTGACATAAGTGACATAATTTTTTGGAATCTATTAGAAAATACCCCATATTCCTCTTTCAATAAGTGAAATAATGTTTTCCATATGGGATCAAGATGAGCCACTTGGAAATTCTATCCATTTATATGAAGTATGCTAATTGAATCTTCTCAAGATATGTATACAACCCTTAATTTTATACTTAATACTAATCTAGTTTTCAATAATTCTTAATTATTTCCTAATATTAACCAATCTTATGAATCTTAATTCTTCATTGGCTATTATTCCTAGTCTGATAAATCTACCCCTGATAAGTGTGCATAAAATAATAATAAGCATATTTGTATTCATATGTCACAACCTATGGTCACTTATGTGATGAAAAAGGTCAAGCTTGATGTAGATGATGATTGTGGTAGTACCAATATGATTAAGTTTATTTATTCACCTCTAGATTATATAGAGTAACAAATGGACAAGGGAGCTTGTTTGATAGATATGATTTTTGAGGGTGATTCTAAATGATTACATATAGAGTATGGTGATTTTTATTCTATTTAATTCTAATGTTTAAATTACTAGATAATTTAGTTTATTGAGACATTTGTTATATTGATTATTGATTAATTTTAGTCTCTACACTTTGATGATGAATTCTAGTAATTTCAATTTTTATAGCATGCTTAGTTTTGATAATGATGGTTTCAATATGCTTATATAGTGGTATTTGTATGTTCATATCAGTTTACTTGGTGTCTTGATCATGTTATAGTTGGTTGATGATATGATTCTTTAAGGATTATGATGATTATCTATTTTTTAAATCATCAACATATTATATTTTATCATTTAAGAATATTCACATGTAAATTATTTGTTAAGTAATTTTAAATAATTTTTTATTTGTCCCGCACCCATTAGAGAATGTTATATTGGTCTATATTTAAATTAATTATGAATATCATGAAGTTTATTTATTAAAGTAGAAATTTGTAAATCTAAGTTATAAACCTTATAACTTATAAGTAACAAATTATAAATTAATTAACTTCATTTAAATTTAATTAACTTTATAACTATAACTTCCTAAAGGTTAGTTATAACTAAAAAACATAACTTAATATAATGAATATTATTTACAAGGAGATTGGAAGGGTGTAACAATAGTAAACAAATTACACATACCAAGAGCTCTATGATTTCAAATCTTTCACATCTTTATTCTTTATGTTCAAACATCTCCAAGATCGATCACCACTTGTAGATAAAATGACAACATATTCTTTGATGATGAAGTTTTCTACTTGAATAATGTAAGTATATCCAATTTTTATTAATTGATTTATAGACGATTATGTGAATTTTTTAGGTATTAATTCCTTTCATGATTTTAAGTATGCATTCATATGTGAAAAAAACTATTGTACTTCATCCCATAGTGATTAATACTTCATATTTTATGACAAATTGTTGGAATTTAAAGTGTATAAAGATTGTTCATTTGATGATATAACTATAATCAGTTGTTTATAAATAATTTTATCAATACATTATTATTATTCCAAATTATCTTGAGTTGACTCTCTTTCTTAAGTCTTAATTATTAGTTTCGATTAGTTTCTTTTGTCTCTTTCTTAGATTAGTTTATTTTATTTTATTTGTTTCTTCTTTCTTAGATATTTAGTTTACTTATTAAACTTGGATTGACTACGTTTCTTTTTCTTTTC
The DNA here is from genome assembly GCA_037957365.1 of Torreya grandis. Taxonomy (NCBI): domain Eukaryota; kingdom Viridiplantae; phylum Streptophyta; class Pinopsida; order Cupressales; family Taxaceae; genus Torreya; species Torreya grandis. The sequence continues at coordinate 267,577 of JARHVA010005585.1, forward strand.
TTAGTCTTTGAGTAGATTTATATTTAATATAATTTTATACATTAACTTTCAATAATTTTATAACTATTGAATAATAATCTTAACTCTTAATCATATTATTAACTTAGACTTTCTTAGTATTTACTTTATTCTATTTTAAGTGTTGTTTGTTTCTTTAGTTATTTTAGATTAGATAAATGTTAGTCTTAGTTAATATTACTTGTTTGGTTTTCATCTTTGATTCTTCTATCTTTCTTTTAGTTTCTTGTGTAACTTTTATTTTAGTCTATTTTAATTATGTTTTGACGTTAAGAAGTTGATTGTGAGAGAGTTTTTTATTGGTTTGAAATATATATATAATTAGAGATATTTATTTTAAGAGATTTCCTCTTCCATAGGCTTTGATCTATTGGATAGGATATATTATATTTGACATATGATTCTAAGTTGATATACATTTTAAATAAGTAAATTAATTATCTGAATAGTGAGGTTTGATTTATAATTTTTATTGAACACATATATTATTAGAATTATTAAAAACACCTACATACCTTAAGAATTAATATTTTGGTCCCATAGTTTTCTACTATTAATTTTTTTAATTCCATCTTGACTATTGTGATAGCTGAATAATTTGATTCATTAACATGACATTTTTCACCATCAACATAAGGGTGAGCTCTTGTGGGAAAGAACCTATCATATTTGGCTGCATTTTTTTTAAGAATGTCATCTAAGGATGCAAGAACATATGTGTTGATTAAAAGCTAAATATTTGTTTTTAATTTTCAAATATATGTGTATGTTCCTAGATTTTTTTGTGAAATGGAATATTAATTCATATAAAGAAAATAAAACTTTTTCAAATGAAAGTAAAAAACAAACTCACATTTAAATAAAAACAAGAAAATATTATTTCCTTCTAATTAAAATATTTATGATTCTTTAATTACCTAGTCATATGCAATATAAATATAATAAAAACAATTTTATCATTTTGTATTTGTAGTGTTTATGCATACAAATAATTAAAATGCAATGTTGCAATGTAAACAACTAATTATTATTTTTACATTTCTATGAATATTTATACATGTGGACTAATTGATTAATTGAAGTAAAATTATGGAAATGTAAAATAAAATATTTTTTTTTATTTTTATGAATAAATAACTCAAATATAAGAGTAAATTAACTAAAAAATTTTGCATTTTTATATTTTCAAATTTATAGATAAATAAAAAATTGAAAATGAGACGTTTTAAATGGCTCTATTTCTATGCATTTTCATATTTTTAAATGAATGTGAAATGTAAAGTTGAAAATGAATTATTTAAAACATATGTAGATTTAAATATTAAATTCAAATAAATCTATGGATGCTATAATACTCTCAATTGAACAATATGTTGCTATAAATGAAGATAATATGTAAAATTCAATGTCAAGGATGAACAAATATGAATAAAATTATTTTGAAGAAGTGATATTCATGCATGGAGTACTATCGGTAGATCTTCTACATGTACGAAAAAAATGGATCATTATGTCTATGAGAGGCTAAATAAAAATAAATAAATCACCTAAAAAAAATAAGTAAAGAGATGGCATTCATGAAGATTTAAAATAGATGTAGGATTTACATAGGTAATTTATTATTTTCACTTTACAAGGCAATATCTATTTCTTCAAGGGGGTATATGGGTAAAAAGGATGAAAAAATACAATTCCAAGAATATTACCTTTGTGCAAGTGACACAAAGATAATAGTTTCAAATAAATTCACACACATAAAAGCTATGAAGAAATTGAAATTCATGGAAACTCAAAATTTGTATAAGTTTGAATAAATGAAAACATGCACATGCACTCATAAATTAATAGAACAAATATCTATAAGCCTATGTTGGATGAATAAAAAGGGGTGAAGATGTGAAAAATATTCCTAAAGACTTATAATGTTGATTGATTTTTCAAAGGTTAACCCAATTCAAAATTTTGATCATGCATGTGAAATATTTTTATTTTGTATTTGATTAACTAAATAATACTAAATAATAAAATCTAATGTATGAAAAAAAATAGGAAAGATGGAATAAAGAAACCTCCAACTATTCAATTATAGATGATAAATTAGGAGTATGCTATTGGTTTTGGATATTCAATTTGTGGAATGCAACTACATGTAGTTTCTCAATTTGACCAAAGTATTTTTTCACTAAGAGGAAGATAGGACAATGAAACTAAAATAAAATTAGTTAAGGGAAAATCCATAGTTTTATGGTTGGATTTTAAAAATGACAGGGTATAGGATGTTCATTTATGAATTTTTTATTTGAATTTCATTGAGAATATGAATATTTTTAAAATAAGAGTAGTGTGAATCTAAATAGAGTGGTGGGGAGTTAATTTGAGTAGGGAATTAATCTAAGTAATGGATATTTATTTTAAGTAATGAGGGAGTTAACTGGGGAGGCACAATAAGAAGTGAAGCATCAATCAAGTGAAAACATTTCAAAACATGTGTTTTGTAGGTTGATGTGGGAGTTCCAATAATAGTGATGAAATAATATCTTTAAGTAGAGTGGAATTTACAAAACCATTTAGGTAGTTTATGGAACTGTTAGGTAGTATCTTAAACCACTATGGTAGTGTTTTAATCACCATGATAATTTTTTGTGCACCATAAAACTTCAAGATTTGAGGTTTTTAGCCTTGTATTTTTTATAAATTTGACACTTAGGGAAATTTTGAAAATTTAAAGTGTAAAATAGAAAGGAAAGTATTTGATCATGTTACATTTTTATTTGAAGGATTTTGTATTATTATCAAATTTTTGAAATATTTCACCATGTAAATTTTAGGTGCGTACATATTTCCCCCTCAAGGAGGTGCCCTATGATGAATTGGCTGGGATGTTTTCCCAAGAAGAGGATCAATCAATTGATGTGTATTACAAGGCCATTTGATACACATCATCACCTATAACAAAGAAACATGAAAATCAAGTGCAGTATATTGAAAATATTTGAAAACACACTATTTAATCTAAACACAAGACAATATTACTTACCACATATTCAAGTGGGAAAAATACTACTTGGTTTGTCCCATCATGAGATGAATCTCAATTCTTGGTGAAGAGGTGTCAACTTGAAAATTAAAAAATCATATTCAAACATTAAAGTAAAATATTTTTTGAAAATTTTACGTGAGGCAAAAACATGATTATTTACCATTGAAGTGGGTAAGGGTTACTAATTTAGTTTCCAAGTAATGAAATATACATATAAAAAAATCAAAAAACACATCAAAGTATGTGATAATAAAATAATTAAAGTAAACTATGCTAAAAATTTAGTTTTAAAAAATAATAATAATAAATAAAATAAATAAACAAAATTTACTATAAATGACCCTTTATTTCTAAATTTAGAAATAATTATCACATACCCACTTGCCAAATTTAATATTTGGCCCACCTTCAACCAAATATTGAATGAATAGAGGTGACATAGAGAGTGTAGAGAGAGGATTACATCTGCATAAGTGGTAGTAGGTGGTGTCAAGGACATGTTATTAATTTTCATTTTCTTCAAAAGAATTAGTTTTTTAGATATGCTAAAAAATCCTATAGGAGAGATTAAATTAGATGATTTGGTAGTCATAATGTTTATAATGTTTATATGATTATAATAATGCCATTTTTTAAGTTTTTAGGTAATTTTTAAGCATTTTTATGTATTTTTAATTTATTAAGGCATGCATGGAGAAATTATTTGTGTTAATCAAAATTACATGTTTGCATAGACAAAAATTTATGCACTGTCCCAATGGTATAGAAACCATTAGTTTTCATGGACTAATTTAGGTTACATAGTTGATGTAGAAATTATATAATCATTATGAAAATTTTAAATTTAGTCTAATGGCTATAGAACCATAATGGTGAGTTTTTAAACACCCTTGGATATTATAGTAGTTTATCCATATTTTGGGTTAGGATTATTTTTTAGAATCCCAAACTAACTGTAACGTAGTATTTTAGATGTAAGGAGACTATACAAGGTGGATCCAATTTAGAGAGTAGGAGTGGTTTCCCTAAGTGATGGGATCATTATCTAGACAATATATTCCCCATAAGACAAAGATAGGAATATGGAGGATTACATGTGGGGCTGGTTACCCTAACTAGTAGACTACTCTATTATTTTTTTACATACTTGGATGTTAAGTCAAACACTTTCTAGTTACCATAAGTTATGGTTGAGTGGACTATAAACCTATAGGATGTGTAAAATATCATGGTGTTACATGTGACATGGTAGATATTAACCATGAAGGAGGTCACATATATCATAGAGGCCTAGATATTGTATTCCTAATTTTGGGATGGATAGGTACCCAATGTAGGTGACAATAAGGGGGTTTATTTAGCTAGAGTAGAGAGGGATATTACCCCAAACATCAACTATGTAATCATTCATGTTATCCTTGGATTTAGTTTAATACAAGGGTAAATTTATGTTACTTTTTGTAGGCATTATGTGTTCAATGACATTAAGGACCATGAGAAGTGATGTGGCTAGGCTAAGGATGTTTTTTCTAGGACCTACAAGAAATTATACAATATAAACTTGTTTGGCAATCTTTCTATAATCCACCTAACATTAGTGATGCATTGGATGTATGAGTTTATGATTCCCTATCAGAGGAAAGTCAGTATATAATATGTAGGGGCCATCCACATAGCCATATGGTCCATCATGGAATAATTCAAATATCCTCCTCTAGTCATGGCTACCATTACTAATAGATATATGATTTCCTAACTTTATACTAGGATGTGAGTATTATGGTGTGATGAGTAAATTAACCTAATGGTTTTTAATACATCTTAATAGGTTAGAGAAATGAGGGGAAATTTTGAGACACTACCAATAGCTAAAGTCACTCAGTATTTTGGCCTCTAATACAAGGTAAGTCTCCCCATCCCATAGGTTTTATACAAGAGGAGAGAGATTAGGGATGTTATATTGGGATAATTATCATGGAAACTATTGACCCTAGGTCATTAATATAGGTAATTCTAGTCATGTCGATAGGATTATGATGGAGATAGTCTATTATAGTAGGAATAAAGTTAGGATAGGATTTGAGAGTGGGGGAAGATGTTACACAATAATAGGACAAGGAAAACATGTTCCTAAGGTAGGAGAAAATTTTGTCCAAAAATATTTACAAGTGGAAGGAAGAGGAGGCTAAGATCTAGTTGAGTCTTACTTATAGGCTCATACTAAGGGAGGATATGGGGAGGATCAAGAAGTGGAGATCAAGTCATAAAATGAGTCTGTCACTAATTTCTATGAGGGGAGATCTAGATAAGGTTTCTAAAAAATCTCTTTTTTCTATGTTTGTTAGAATTTTTATTTCTATATTTTGTAGTGTACAAATTCTATATCTAATATATGTGTGTATGTGCATTTGTGATGATTTTAAAACTTGACCAATGAGTGATGAAGGCTAATTTGAGACACATCTCAACATTTTTAATGTGACCACTATCATGAACAAAGACACACTTCTTATCGACTGATGATTATTTTTAAGTGTTGGATGACATTTTTATGTATTTTCCCCCATATATCATAGGGATTAAGATTTTACATGGTGAGGAGAGAGTATGGATACACTAGAGGCTAGATTTAGAACCTTGGGTATTTTACTAATGATGAGTGTATATGAATGGGATATGATTAACACATAATTATCCTATCTAAATAAATCAATAATCAGATAAAGTTAATAAAATAGAGCTCATGATAATTAATGTCTAGGTAATGACCAAATATCTATAATATGATTTCTTATATCCTAAATTATAAGAGGATAATGTTCCAAATCATAATCCTGTAACACAAGTATAAAATCTAATTAGACCTATATGAAAGTAATTTATTGAAAATAATTATCGTAAGTTTAAAAATAAATTAAACTAAATCAAATTTGTAAGGGCTAAATTTATCATCAATATTAAAGTGTCATAGTAAATCAATGGGGTTCTAGGAAACCTAAAATAGAATATGCATAGTTTATTAAATATTATAGCCACACAAATTTATTAGGTGTAGATATAATCTATAAAATGATACACACATTCATTCACTAATAAAAATAATATAATAAACTAAGTAATCAAAAGAAAAAATATAATGTTATAAATAATTATCTTGGAGTGGACCCATAAAACATCAATCTCCCCCTTGGCTCAAGTGGATATTTTTAATAGATGATGTGATTAAAAAGACCTCAAAGGATGGAAAAAATGATATAGACCAAAAAATATATTCATAGTAAATATCTAATATTGCCACAAGAAAATATTCCTTCAAGACAATATTATAGACCCAACTCCTTGAAATGTGACTTAAAGAAAAATTTCAAGAGAAAATAGAGCGAATAGAGTTTATATGATCTATTTGGAATGAAATATGAATAATATATATATTTGTCTAATACCTAAATCCTACCCTAAGATCTAAGCTAATAGAATCAACCAAACCAATATATTTTAAAGGAGTTGACTAACACAAAATTATATCATCTAGACTGGTCTAGTAAAAAAATTAGAAAATAGGCTAAGAAGTGCATTAAGCTGGTTGATACATTATGAAAATGGAAAAGGTGCTAAACATATGGTATCAAGTTGGAAGATATTTTAGGAAATTAACATAATTACATAAGTATAGTATGGAAGGAGATAAGTAGTAATAAAAATGTGAGGAAGTATAACCAATGATAGGAATGATATCATCATAATATAGATAGCAAGATCTCTCACAAAGCACCACAAGCCTTCCCACTCATTTCCTAATGCACCCTTTAAGGTGTGTACTCAGGGAAATCAATGATCTAAAATTTGTAAGAGAAAACATCAATAAATGATAAAGTGAAAAATATTATGTACACATATATTCCCCATCCAAAGTTCATCATGTGTCATAGTAGTGTAACATGGGATGGTGCTTTGGGAAACAACATAGCAACACAAAAACTAAGCTAACTAAAATAAAATATTGATATAAATATTGAGAAATGAATAATTAAAAGTAATATACACATACCTTGATGTACCTTTATTTTTTAATTTCTTCATGAAAATACCATGTCTCAATTGTGGAGGGTACAAAAAATTGTATTTAAAGAACCCAATGACATAAGTATAAAAATGGATTAAAATAAAGTAAGTAAATTTATGATGGTCAAAGTAAATGGGAAACTATAAAAAATGATTAAATCACTTGTAAAATTGATAATCCAAGATTTTAAAGGCTAGGTTAGGACTAAAATACCAATGAATCCATTGAAAATGAAGTAAAATCAATAATCCAAAACCCCAAAGCTATTTATGAATAAAAAACCCAAAAATGTATCTAAATTAAGATAAGTAACACTTCAAATCAAATAATGGAAATATGGAATTGATTAATTATAACAACATTGATGTAATATAAGTAGCAAAAACATACTCAAACAAATATGGAAAAACATGAAATGGATAAATAAGACCAAATGGCCTATAAAAAGGCAAACAAAAAAATTAAGTTCCCAAAACCTAACTAAGAGAACTCCTATAAGGATAAGTCAAAAACCAAGAGAGAATATCACAAAAACTTAAATATGTAGTTTATGTTCTAAATATGGTTAAAATGAAATTTCCATATCCTTACCATGATGAAAGAAATGGAGAATATGAAGTAAAGAAAACTTAAAAAAATTTAGACATAAACTTGCCTGTCAAGGGGAAAGAGGGTATCACCAAGGAAAAAACATGATCTTTACCATAACTGAGACACTTAAATCATTTTGTCAATACTAATGGGTTTTCAACATCAAAGGCAATAGATAACCCTACCTATAAACATAAGTTTGGGTTAACTAGTGAAGTATAAGTATTATCCCATGAAGGCTAGTATGCTTGAAAATCAAAAGGATCCTACCTTCCTAGAATGAGTTCCCTACTCCTTAGGACACCTTATAGCTTCATAATACTATCGTTAAGTATGGTTAATAATGTGATAATCTAGGTGGAACTAACATGTATGAATATATAATGATATATTGATATAAGGAGACCTCTTAGTCTAGTCTATTATCCTACCACACCCTAATGGACCTTGCCTATATCATGAGGCCAACTTTGGAGTTAAAAATTTGAATAAGATAATAGACATGCCAAAAGTTATCATGTATTTTTGTGTGATATAAATTTTAATATTTAATTTCCTTTTAACATTGGCCTTTTCTTATGATATGGTTATTAATTATTTTAGTTTTTTCTATTTGTCTCTTCCATACAGATTTGGAAAAACCAACCGTGGATGTTAAAGATAACTATAAAAATAGATATTACACTTAGTGTATAGATAATAGGACTTAAATAATATGGTTTCTAAGACTTCTATAATCTCAAAAACAACCTAGGTAATCCAAAATAGATGTGTAAAATAGGAAATGATGAAAATGATCATAGAATGATTGGGTTGCCCCAATCACAAAAATGTGTACAAAAAGGTGATACAATGACATGTAGGCATGAATCATAATCATGATAAATGGAAAAATGTGAATAAATATATTAAGATAGATTATCATATTTTTACCACAAAAGAATATGATAGATTCTAAGTGAGGGAAAACACTACTTTTGACTATTGGCTTATATTTTAGGTATGATGCCTAGCAAAGGTTGGGAGTGAAATAAATATGTAAAATGAAATGATGGGTGTTTTTGATGAGGACCTTAACTAAGGTATTATCATGCAACTCAAAAACTAAAAATTCCAGGAGGTATAGATAAAGAACTTAAAAAGGTGCCTATAATGATAATAAAAATGATGACTTAGAAAAATAAGTGATAGTTAAACGAATAAGGTATGGATGAGTGTTTGTGATGAAGGTATGGTAATATTCAAGGTGTTATAATGAAAATCACAAAATCAAAATCCAAAAGGTGTAAGTAAATGACCCAAAAGGGTGTATATAATGAGAGTAAGACCAAAGAACAAAAAGAGGAAACAATGTTTAACTAAAATATAGTTATGAATTGGTGTTTTATAGGAAGGAATTTTCCTATGTGAGGTGTTAAAATGTAACTCATAAACCAAAAAACTAATACATGTACATAAAAAACAAAGTACCAAAGATAGGTACTAAGGATAATGTGTAAAACACTTGGAGGTGTAAACATGTTGGGCTAAAACAAGAAAGTCAAAGTTTAAGCTCAAAGAAATGTTAGATTTATTTTTTATTGAAAAAAATTCCCTTATTTAATATAAATCATGGTAACCATTTTGTATTATGAGTCTATTCTTGATTTAGATTATAGTCTAGTTGGTTTCCACTTGCTTAGTAATTATTTTGGCTATCTCACTTTATGTGAAAATCAAGTCTCAAAAACCTTCTTGTTGCAGATAAAAAGTGTATAAAAAAACTTTACTATGTAAAATTTATGCAAATAAAAAATTCTTGAGAGGTTTTCTATCTTACTTTAAAAATGAGGTGAATTTCTCTGATTATATCTATGGTGAGGGATTTTAGGTATATTAGTGCTAATCAGGGTTGAAAATGTGATTAAGTCTTGAGGGATGTCTTGAAGTGTTTTTAATGTAAATTAGGCTCTAAGTATTAATGTTATCTAAGAGACTGAGTTGGACCCCACCCTTTTCTACTTATAATAAAAACCTTGACTAAGTCTTGGGGGCCTCACAACCCCCTTCCCTTCATTAGTAAGGGGGAATATCTGAATAGATCAGGGGGATTCATGTTCCCCCTCACAGGCCCAAATAGGTCTACAAAGGTATTTTATCCATAATTCCATGGTCTTCATGTTTTAAAACCTTTATTAGGCTATGAGGGAGGATTATTTACCCCCTTTCCTTTGGAAATTAGGCCTACATGCCTAATTTAGCCAGCGGGGGCTAATAGGCCATTACCCCTTTGTCCATCGATATTTGAAGCCTAAATGGGTATATGGGGGCGATTTTCCATACCATATTTATAAATCAAGCTTCCAATCCTTATTAAGTCTATGAAACCTCTCAAACTACCTTCTATTGCAAATCAAGTTTTGAATATTGACCCATTTTGAAAAGCCTGACAGGGTCTGTGCACCAACAAAAATGCATGATGGTTTTTCAATCATAAATTTAAATTAATTGATCCATTTTTTTCCATTTATATAATTGGTAATATTGTTTCATCTTGGTCATCACATCATAAGTTTTATATGAGATAATTTCATAGTTTAAACTTTGGCAACATTTTTATCTCAACTATATGTTTAATATATTTGATGTCTTTTACATTTACCAATGAATTAATATATTTTTTTTGTTTTGGAATAAAAGGAGAGGATGAGAAGTGAATTTCCAAAATATATTGGATTTATCAAAAACCAAACATGTGCCTAGCATTAACACTCTTGGATTATTGTGCATTATGATTGATTTTCTCAGTGGGAGCTTACTCTTAGTGGGTGGAGCTCCTTTAATGACTGCAACTAACTTTTGAGGGAAATTTATTTCCCTAGTTTGGACTAAAATTATATTTAATATGCCAAAATACTTTGTAAAGGTTTGTTAATTTTATATTTAAGGATAAAATAGAGGACTCAACATTTTTATTTATGCATTTTTCCTGCTTTCCTAGTTAGATTTTCATGTGGCCAATGTTATTTTGAATTATTTTCCTATATTTTAACTAATTATGATCAATCCAAACATTATTTATAAATTAAAAAAAATCAATTAATTTTTTTTGTATATTTTTTCATTACTTGCACATATATGGTGGTTATTTTATTCTTTTCATAATTAAGTTATCCTCATACTCTTACATCGTCTTCATTTATGGTTGTGTGAATATTTATTAGAATCAGGTGGATCATATTTTTATTCACAACAAATAGGATCAATTATTTATATTTTCCATTATATTTTTCTCTTTTTTATCAATCTTTTAGAGGAGGCTTAGAATATATTTAAAATTTCAATTCATGTTTACAATTGTTATCCTGATTGTAAATGTTATTCATTTGTGTTTATGTTTTCTATGTGAAATATGTATTATTAATTTCTGTTCAATTTATTTTCTCTCATTATCTCATGTTATTTTATTAAACCTCACATAAATACATCAAAAAACTCATGTCATAACTCACATTTGTTAAAGTTAACCAATAAAGGCCCCTTGAAATGGAATAGTTTAACATCAACCAACTAGGCTCTCTAGTATGACATGCCCTAGTGATATATACCTTGGGGAGATATCATCTCCTTTTAGGATAGGTTAGATATTTATTGTACTACCTAAGCTAGTGTGTCAAATTACTGATCAACAAGATCCTATATATATAGCAAACTTAGTTGTTAATCATTTCTGAGTACCTATTGATTAACAAATGACCTATTGATCATGCTATCATATATCATCAATTTTTTACTAATCACAATGAACCAAACAATCCCATGAGTATGTTTATCACACATTTCAATAATTTTTACAAGAGGTTGAAATACTCCTACACCCAAAAGGAAGCTATTATTGTTTAAACATATTTGAGATATTTAGACCCAATGATGTCTATGTTTTTCAAAATAACTCCTAGAATAGTCACATATTTATATTTTTAATATAATGAATTTATCACTATTTTAAAAAAATGATGTTGAAAGGATATGGTCCAGGTATACTAACTCATTGGGGAAGTTGACTATGTATAACCAAATTCTAATGATAAATTAAACACTCATGTAAAACATCTCACTGATGAAATCAATACTGGGTGATATATATTAAAATTTTAACATGATTTACTATCCAATTCCTTTGAATTACATGAATATTAATAATCTCATTTCTTTGAATCAAATTTCTCCTCAAGTAAACAAACGACAAATTATTCATGCATCCTACAATAACATTATTACTACACCTAACACAAGTGGTTATGTTGGTCTAAATAGAAATCAACAAATTGTCCCAACATTATTAAATAATAAAATTCCTACCAAATGTATCCTTAAGCTAAGGACATCCATTATTACCTCAGTTATGAATCTTTTGTCACCTATTGTTAACATAATTCCATAAATTAGAAATAATTAGAATGTAAATGTGAACCTTGAAATAAGAAATTTATAGAAAATGGGTAAAAAATTGACCAATCACATTATTGACTTATGAATACAAGTACCTAACCTCATAATATTTCCATGAATAAACTTCTTTAGAAAATAAATTTTAATTTCCAAAGAACAAATCATCAATGGAATACTAGGCCTAATAATGGAAATGTGTTAATTCTTTTGGATAAAAAATATCAAACCAATATAATTGTTGTAAAATTAATAAATTTTGTTGATTTGGTGTTACCCACTTGATTTAGACTACATGAAATATTTGAACATGCTTAAACTTATTATATTTTTTTATGTTGATTTGAAACATATTTCAAAAATAATTAATAAATGATAGAGATGATCTTACACTTGAGAATAATTCAAATCAAACTAGATGGAATATAGGTACTCCCTTAGTCTTGGAAACATATGAATTCACATAAAAAAGTGAAAATGATCTAGAGGATAAATTGGATGATGTTTGGGAATTTAATAAGTTTCAGAAAGGAAATAACTTTACTTTGTGGAACAAACTACAAACACCTTTGAAAACTACTCCTCCAAACAATACCTAGGTTCCACCTGATAAAAATTCTAACAATAATCCTTTTCCACCTAAAGAGCCTATCACATCTTCATAATTCAAACATAATGTTAAACCCACACAATCTGATATATATTTAGAGAAAAATAGATTCAGATACAACATTATTGAAGACCTAAACAAAATGAAAGCCAATATATTAATGTTTGAATTTATCCAAATATATAATAAAAAATATTTATTATTGAAATATTTATCTTATCCTAATTGAAAATATGAAAACAAATTAGTTGATGCTCATGTAGTTATTTATAAATAAAATACTAAAGCTCTTTATTTTTTCTTAATAATCTATATCTTCACAAAAAACTTACACAATTATTTTTTGGATTCAGGTGCTTCAAATAACATGATGCCTTTATCAATTTTTTATATTCTAGGTTTGGCCCTTGTTAAATCAAATAGGGAGGCGGTTTAGATAGACAAATCATAATTTAAAGTGGTTGGAAAATTGAATCACATGATTTTTTTTTAAATACAAGGGGTAAAACAGTTTAGTGAAATTCATTTGGTTGATATATCTGATTCATATGGTATGATCCTTAGTAGAGATTGGTCTATAACATTAAATAGATATATGGTCTTTGATTTCTATCATATGTGGCTCCCATGGCACAATATACCCAATCAGACCAATATTGAAAGAGAGTGGAATATGATACATATGATCATATAATAGAACAAGACTAATGAGATCATGTATGCTAAATCAAAGTTGGGCGTCTATAAAATCAAAATTAAGATGAGAGCTTGTGAGAACTTAAGTATCAACATGTTTTATTTGCAAGAGATGGTAAAGATAGGAGTGATGAATCATAAATGTGTCATCTTAGGTGAATAAGAGGAGTTGACAAGGCTTAGAGCTGAAAATACTTCCATTTTGAACATCTTAGTGTATACTTAAGCTACTAAAGACAAAATCAAGATGTCATTATCATTTGAAGAAAAAAGTGTGTAATTTTTTGATGTCAAAAAAAGGGAAAGTAAAATGACATTTATACAACACCCATACCATTGAGCCAACAAAACTATTTATGGAATTTAAATATTGATGGTTCTAAGTCTAAGAAAGGGTGTGGTGATGGAGTTGAACTTGTTAACCTAATCAAAAAATCCTATTTGGATGCATTTGGGTTTCAATTTGATTGAACAAATAATGTAGTTGATTATGAGTCATTGGTCTGTGGACTCTAGTTCACTCTTAAAAATAAATTTAAGTACCTGAAGCTATTAGGTGACTCAAAATTGATGGAAAAACAAGTTAGATGTCAATATTATTGTAATGAAAATCATTTTTCAAGTTATCACAATATATTATCAAATCTAATCTAATATTTTTATGCCTTTAATATATAAGCTATGCCATGAAGAATAAAGTGTACAACAAATTCTCTAAAAATTATTGCAAGTACCTTAGATCTAATTGCATATTCTAAATTGAAATTTTTTTTTTGTAGTATTAGTGTCTCCTCTTTACAATATATATAATATAAAAAACTTCTGTGTGTTCAATGATGATCAATATATCATCTATTTCATCACAAATATGAATTTGAACCCAAATTATAGATAAAGTTGATAGAGATGAGTTTGAATTAGATGAAGAGGGAGTGATGACCTTGAAAACTAATAATATATCAAAAGGTGTAGTTTTTTTGGAAAGGTTGTTTAACAAGGACTATCAAGGTGGGAAATAAAATACATCTCATTTCAAAGGTATGTTGCATGAGTATTGTAATCTAGGCAATGCCAGTGATTTAAAAACTATACTTTTAGGCACAACCTATATTAGAGTAGAGAATCATGGAATTACACAAGACCTAAAGGATCTTAAGGATGTCATATCTTGGATTTATGAATATCTAATATATTTAACACTTCAATTCTCACTCACACCATTCCTCACAAAATGAGATTTAAGCATTGTCATCATAGGTAAAATCCTATGAATCCTTTATTAGAGCTTTTGATTTTAAAAAAATTGCAAATGCTATTATCAACTAAGATTATTTTCATAGTTTGGAACTCCACATGGGTGTAAAATATTTTTTTAATGTGGAAAAAGAGTTGAGGAATAAAATTTTGTGAGGACATTAGGAAATTGAACTAGGCTTTGGAGAAAGATAATTACCAATTACCTTCACTAGATTAATTATTCCAAATAATGAATTGTTCATAAATTATGTCATTATTAGGTGTGCATTCTTGTTATAATTAAGTCATGGTGAACTATGAAGTTGGAATCAAGAAAAAATTCAAAAAAATGGGGAACATTGACATACAAGAGAATTTCATTTGGTCTCATAAATATAGGTGATACTTTACAATAAGCCATGTACATTACATTCAAGGATTTAATTAGAAATTATATTGTGATTTACATGGATGATCTAATATTATTTTCCAATAATTGAGAAAATTATGTGAAAGACTTGAGAACACAACTACAAAGATGTATAGAACATGATATGTCCTTAAATTTGAATAAATGCATATTCAGGGTCACATAAGGCAAGTTGTCAGGCACATCATTTCTAAAATATGCGTATCAATAGACCTAGACATAGTGGAAGAAATTATGAAAATCCCCTTAACTAGTAGTAGAAAGGCATTGAATTCATTCTTCAATAAGATCAATTTCATATGGACATTTATTTTAGGTTTATTTTAAATATTTATACCATTAAATAATATTCTAAATAAGGATGCCAAAATCTATTGTATTGCTAAAGCACGGGCTATTTTTTTTTTAAACAAAAATTATTGTGAATACTCTAGTTTTGATAAGCCTACAATATACAATTCCCTTATACATCTATTCCTTTACCTTCAAGCACTCGGGTTTATTTTTATGACTCAAAGGAAATAACTTAGATATGAGATACTAGTTTCATTCATGTGTTCTCCACTTAAAAATTTAAAAATCAAGTATTCCAACATTGATAAACAAGTGTTTACTTTGATTAAAGTACTCAAAAAGTTTATGCATTCTATTTTATGTAGTAAAATGTTCTCCATCGTACCTAACCCAGTCGTAAGGGAAATTATGATGATATATGAGATAGGTGAATGGAGAGGTAAATTTATGACCATTTACAATAATTTTCCTCAAAAATATAGCCAATGAAAATGGTAATAAGTCAAAGATTAAGTAAAATTATGGTTGAAATTGAGTCTCAAATTGTATAATGGCAATATACTATGCAATCCATCACCAATGATGAATGGTATCACAACATAGTTCATTAATTTTAATGATAAACCAAAGTAATTTAACTCCATAAAATAAGACCATTACTCCTAAAGTGAAAAAACATCATGATCTATCATGAATGTTGTATAAAATTAACCATGAAAGAATTCACTTGAGATTTTGAACAAAGTTGAAGTAGCCAAAGTATTCAAGGATTTCCAAAAAAAATATGTAATTATTCATGGTTTAGGGAGTGCTAAACATCACAAATACTCCAATAAAATTACTAATGGACCCACATCTTCAAGTATGCTCACTCACACATCATAAGTTGCCACATTTTTCAAGTTATAACACATAAAGAGTACAAACCTACTATGTCATTGAAACCTTTTATTGAATTTTTCCATATTTAAAAGTTTGGGATTTAATTTTTTGAATCTATTAATTCTAATTATTCATCCAAAAACAAGTTCATTTTGACGGCAACTAAATATTGCACCTACTTGACTGAAACATGGCCATTTTAATATTATAAAATTGAAGTTGTGATTAGCTCTCTCAAGGAAAATATTATCACCAAGTTTGGAATGCCATTTACTTTGGTATATGATAATGGCCCTAATTTTTCTTCATTTTAATTTTATAAATGGGTATATGATAACATTGTAATTTTTAAATTATCTTCTAATTACTATCCATAAGGTAATGGTGTCATTGAATCAAAGAATATTTTTTTTAGATGTGATTAATAATATATTAGTTAAGAAATCTCAATATTGGCACATCATGCTAAAGTAAACACTTTAATTTGATATAACTAGGATTAAGTCACCCTAGGCACATCCCCTTACCATCTAGTTTATAGCAAAGATCCTATTTTTCCCATAAATATGAGAACACCTACCCTATAATTCATGATATATTACCTTGAGATTGATGATAAAATGGAGCCCTAATTATTTAACTTATTATATTTATATTATAAATTAGATGCATCATTTATAAACTTTAACATACATTAAAGATTCATCAAATAATGGTTTGATAAAAGGGCCAAAGTGAAATAATTTAGTATTATTGATCTAATCCTTCTTTGAGATAAGTCTCATGAGAAAAAGGGACATCATGGTAATTTTGATGCCCTTTGGTTAGGTCCATTCCAAATATATTAAATCATGAGGAAGTATATATTCAAGATCAAGAGTCTAACTGGTGAGTATGTCCCATTGTTTGTCAATGGGAAATTATTCAAGCATGAGTTAGCCTAGTGAGGCCTTGTACATATTTTTCCTACTTTCAGTGTTTTTTTGTTTTATTTTTTTATGATAATTTAGTTTAGGTTTTTATTTTCTTATTTTTCACCATTGGATTGTCATTATCCTTTACCTATTTTTGATCTGATCCTATTTTATTTTGATATAGTAGGTATCTTATAATCATAGAATTAAATAGGGTTTTTTGGTAAGCAATCTCAATAGTATTTTGTTATTTAATTACTCTAGGTATTTTTGGATATAAGATTCTATTTGCAAGTTTTGTTTCAAAGGTTTGAGAATATCATTCATGTTATGAATTATTCATCTTCTATAAAGTTTGGGTAAATTTTTTTACTTTTGAAGATATTCTCTCAAAACCTTGTACCAAAACACACTTTGATGATTTTTGGGTTTTCTTAGATGAACTTATTACAATCAAGATATGGAGTGAAAAATCTAAACTTATACCTCTCATATCACTATAGAATTCCCAAACCCATAATTGAGATGATCAAAATAAATAAAAAAAGAAAATCAATTAGTAGAAAAGCTCAATTTTTGGGTGATTTAGATAACCTCTATCGGGATTATGAATGCGTAAATGGTAATAAAGCAAGGCCTTGAGTGGGATCATATATATATCTTAGTCAGGGTTATGGATTCTTGGATAACATTGGATATATGTGGAGTTAGTCATTTCAAGGTGCAATTACAATAATTTGATGATCCAAGTTTTAATAACTAGTCTCTATAAATTCCATGAAAGGGAATGTACACATTTGCACACATTGTGGTTAATGTGAATATATGATTTTCTATTTTGGTTATTCCCTTCTTATCCTATCATGAATTTTTTCATGTTCCATGTGATATTATAGCTATATATTTTGGTTTTTTAGACACATTTATTCTATTTCAAAATACTCATGAGTATTTTCTATCAAAGTCATCATTTTTATTACTTACACAACACACCTTATTTTCATATAAATCATGTTACCCATTTTGTATTTTTAATCTAGTCTTGATTTAAATTATATTCCATTTAGTTTTTCTTAGTAATTATTTTGTAATATCTCAATTTTTGTTAAAAATTAGGTCTCAAAAGTCTTCCCATTGCAAAGACCAAGTTTGTGCAATAAAAGTTCATATATAACACTTAACCAAAGGATGTATTATTTAGAGGTTTTATATCTTTATTTTATAACCAAGTGCATATCCATAATTAGGTATTTAGGAAGGAATTTTATGTTTTTTAGTGCCAATTGGGGTTGAAAACTTGATTACATATTAATGGGTATCTTGGAGTGTTTTTAATGTAAATTGGGCCCTAAGACTTGATTTAGTCTAAGGGACTAAGTCAACCCCCACCTTTTTCTATTTATGATAAAAGTAATGAATAGGTCTTGGGGACCTCACATCCCCCTTCCATTCATTAATTAGTGAAAAATATTTGACTAGGTTTGGGGTCTTCACACCCCACCCCTTACTTTGTTAGTTAGGCATGTAGGCTCGATTAGGTTTGGAGGGGCTTGTCATACCTTACACTATAGATAATGGTTTTTAAAACCCAAATAGGTTGGGTAGGATTATGTACCAATATTTCCTTTAGAAATTTGTGCCATAACTCTGATTTGATTTGAGGGTGCCTATCATCCCCTACCCCTTGGACATCAAGCTTTAAATCCCAATAAGATTTATGTTGCCTCTCAACCCTATCCATTTAAAGATCAATATTTTGATCTAGATTAGGTATATATACCCCCTCTATATGTATTATAATGAAAATTAGTATTTGAAGCTTGACCTAACCTAAAAATCCCAATAGGGCCTATACATTAGCAAAACTAAGTGATGGTTTTTAAGGCATACATGTCAATATGATTATCCATTTTATGTGTCATTTATGGCATTGAAATTTTGGTTTATCCCCATAATGATGACATAATTTTTATTTGGATTTGATTATATGTATTAGGATAGGGATTTCCAAAATTAGTATTGGGAATAATTTTCCCAACATTAGTAGTAGTTTCCACAACTGTTCTAAAAGAAAGCTTATTAAGACTACCACTCTTGTTTGGTAGTGATCCTATATATTATTATTTTGGTTGATTTCAACCATGTTAGATATAATATATTTATAGTGAGTTTTGTAAATATTGCAACATGAATATTTCTCTTCAATGGTAGACTATGTGGGAAGAAAGGAATAACCCATGTAGAATCTAAATGGGTTGAGGCTAGAAAAATATATATTAAGAGGTGAAATGATGATGCTAATTAGTTTGTAAGGATGATTGGTTACATGAAACAAATGGTATTGGGAAAGCTAATGTAGTTAGTTTCTATGTCTAAGATAAAATATTGTATTAAGCTAGTTGATGTAATATAGGTAAAAATGGTGGTGATATTGGTAGATAATAAGAACCAACTATATCAGATAGACTAATGTAGTATGTTACAAAGTGGGTAAATTTAATTATATTGAGTAAGCTAATGTAGTCAAGTTGGATAACATAAACTATATCAGGTTGGTTGATGTGGTTAGTTAGGTCAAATTAGATTGTATTGAGTAGTTCGATGTATTCAAATAGAAAATATATAGGTAAAATAAATTATATTAGGTTGGATAATTCATTTTGGTAGGAAAAAAGATAATTATGGCATATTTTTTGATGTAGTTAGTTTTAAGATGGTAATT